>CAJNDS010002094.1:0-447500 GCA_905221605.1 Symbiodinium natans
TAAGTGTGCCCGACAGCAGTCCAAAACAGCTGCTAAGCACCTGTTGCATTTCCACGCGCTACTTGATTCCCGGGCAATGTAAACCACATAACCATCTTTTGCAACTTTGGTCTTCCACAAGCGGCCGCTACCTTGCCAATTCTGGCTACAATTGCTACTACAGAGGTGCTGTCGAGACGTTATCGCCGAAAGAAAACAAAACAGAATGCCTCTAGAGCAAGCCAAGCATTCTAGAGGCAACTTCGCTCGGCCTCTGCCTTTGATCACCTCAAGATTGAGACAAGACAGCCAGTGGGGTCAACCTGATGTTCTAGAACCACTGCGAAACCCGCTTTCAGTAAGGGGCAATGGGGGACCGGCCCTCTGCTGAGAAGGCATATAGAAACGGAAGACTCGCTACGCAAAACTTTTGTTATTTTGTCCAGAGACTTGTTCGGTGGGCTGACTGTACAGAGGTACGTCCAGGTCCAAGTCTGGTGAGACTCAGGTCAGGTCGAACTAAAGGGTCATAAGTCACAAGCGAAGGCTTTCAATCTTCAGCCCAAGCTTTGCGAACTGCGCATTAACCTGAGTGGTTCCGGGAAGTAGGCGGCAACATGGTTGAGTTTTGTTCTGCCGTGACCCATGGGTGTTAGGTTGCATGCCCACAACCTCAAGCTCGAAATGCAAGAGGAGCAACTTCCTGTTTGGCGATCCGGTACGGAACTCTGTGGGCACACTTGTAGATGTGGCCGCAGCTTCCGCCTGTATCGACGAAAATCTCTCTCGTGCTCATTTGACGTATCAGGTATGAGGAGATGCCCAGCCTCCTGCAAGCGCCGATACTCAGCGATGGCATCTTGTGCCTTTTGGCAACCTGAGCAGCAGGAGTCTGGGAACGGCAGGGGACATGAGGATAAGCTGATGAAAGATTGACCTAAGTTGTTTAGATGTGCCTCCACCACGCTTTGCTGGGCCAGCTGACTGACTGCTTGGCCTTGTGTCTGCAGCACTCGCATCAGCTCTGCGAATGGAAACTTTAGCTCCGGGTCTGCGACTGCTTTCGGGCCTGGGCCAGGTTCGCTGCGGGTTGCCGGCCGGCACCTAGGAGAGCTGAACACTTACGACCCGATTGCCTGCCAAGTATGTCGCGCTAAGCGCTGCGCTGCTCCGCAGTGGCCCATGTCCAGGAAGTGTCGGGGGCCTTCCATCCCGCTCGGATCGTGCACACAACTGAAGAGGGCCCTTAAAATCAACGAAGGCGCTCTCCAGCAGTCGGGGGACGACTAACAAAGTGCGATGGCTGCATTTTTGGTAGGCTTCGGAGGGTCCCCCGTCCCAGATGTTCTACACGACGCGCGCACGCGCACGCACACGCGCCCCTACTCGCTGTCGAGTCGTTCTAGGGCACCTGGATGGCTTCGAAGAATTTGGAAAACTCATGAGAAAACGCTCCTGCATGTTTCAACAGCGAGGCGCTGGGCAGCGCTGCTAATCGATGTGCCGGTACTTTGTCCAGGGCCATCGTCATCATCAGGGTGTGGACGTATGTGAGAAGTGCACGGTCAAGTTAACACGTTGAAAAAGTCATGCGTGGCTGGGCCAAAGGGATCGTCGGTTTGGCACTCGCCGCAGGCTCTTCGCTACCTCTCCTACTCCTCGCAACACCTTCCTCTCGGTTTAAACTTCTTTTAACCTGGTGAGAGTATCATTCCCTTGTCGTTCGTCGTTCGCACTGCCCCATTTTCATCAGCTGATCCTGCCATGTTGTTGCAGCTGCTTGTCGCATCTGCATCTTCTTTCCGGCCTCCACCCCTGTGTGATACATCGTACGATACAAGCATAAACATATGAAAGAGAAGCACCGTGCGCAAAGCGAACGTGGCATAGGTATAGACCCTCCCACCCCGCCATGCTAATGCACGACATCAAGACAAGCAGAAAAGAATGAAGAGCTGGGCTGGCTGTCACAGTGACACAGTGTACTCTTATGTTTTCGTGACTTGAACGTCGTTTCCACAGTGGCGCTCGCCTTGGTTGCCTCCGCTTCTGAGCCGCCAAGCATGCTCGAGCAGTGGAGATGTCCTGCGGCAGCTTCTGATTAGGTTTCAGAATCTTGGCTTGCATGTCTCAAGTCCTGAAATCCCCATTCATCCTGCGCGTGCAAACGCAGCTGCACAGCTACACATGTCAAAAGCCCAAGCTGCCACTGGTGTTGTCTGTGCCTTGGCCTGTTCTGCGCGTGAGCGAGTGCCCTGGCCTAGCAATTTTGGTCAGTGATGCAAAAAGTATGGCATAAAAATGTCGCCATACCTGCCGGATCTTGCCGCCACCACGTTGGAAATGCGGCTGTGTTTCATTATCCTTCTGTAAGTTGCTGGCCGTCTGGCTCTGTCATGGCAGATTCAGCTGTTGATGAGAGCGATCTTGATCGTCGTGGACCTTCAGCAGTACAAGCAGCTTCAAGCGCATACGCAAACGAAACCATATGCTTAAATCGAGCCATGCGGAAGCTTAGCAAGGAACCAATACCAAAGCCTGAGCCCGGACGGCTGCTGTGAGGTGATCCCACAACACCTCGGGAAGCATAGAGTGAACATTGCTGTATCCGAATAACGACGCTTCTTCGCTGCGGACCCGTGTTTAATGGGGGGAAGCGGTTACCTTGCTCAGGCATTTTCTGGGATGGATTTCAGGGACAGTGCTCGCGCACTACACACCGGACAGCGGATACGACTGAAATGAGATAAACGCAAGGTCCGCTCAAACAAGCGCAGCTCAGCAACGTGCACAACTCAGAACTGTAGTGACTGTAGTGCGTCTACTGCCTTGTTATGCTTCATGATTCAACCTGAGACAAATCGCCCTCAAGAGCAACAAGGACATCACGAAGATGAAAACAAATCCATCGCTCGATCAAGGTACTTCCGCTCTCGCTGACAACATCAATGGTTGCTGGAGCCGGCGGGGCGCCTGCAAGCAGTCCAAAACGAGCGCACTTCTGGCACTGCTGCTCACAGGAAACCGCTGGCGACTGACTGAAGGAAAGGGAGCTGGAGAATGAGAGAGAGCGAGAGAAAGGGACCGGAGCGGAGAGGAGCGAAGCAAAGAGAAAAGAGAAGAGAGAAAAGAGAAGGGGGAGAGAGGTAGATAAACAAACTCTATATATCTTAACTCGGCCACTAGGTTAACCGGATAAACAGGTAATAGTAAATAGGAAAGGAGATGGAGATAGAGACAGAGAGAGAAAGAGAAGAGAAAGAGAAGGAGAAGGAGAGGGCAGAAAGAGACAGAGAAAGGGAGAGCGAGATCGAAACAACAACAGCTCACTGAATGGGCTGTGTTCGCAACAGGCGCGCCTGGAGCAATACTCTGCTGCGTCCACGCAACCTTTACGAAATTACTCGAGTGCTTCGATCATCAGTACGACTTCTGCGAATGCGAACATGCGGATGCAGCTCGGATGGCAGCCATTGGACCACGCGGCAGTGGCTCCGGCGCAGCGACATTGACCTAGAACGTATTGATCAATCGTGATTCGTTTTCAGGGCTTCCGGTTTGATGCCGGATGCTGGGTGCGCCACGTTCTGGTGAGTAATGCCGAATGCCTATCGAACGTCTGCTCACGGAATCTGAGCTGCAACTGTGACCCCAAAGTCCTGCAAAGCACAAGAAAACACAGCCTGAGGTACTTCCTTGAGCGGCGGCAAACTCAAGGAGCCGAAAGGGTCGGCCTCAGCCATCTGCCATCCGCGAAAGTGGGAGGAATGCTAGCTTTTGAGCTCGCAGTGTCTATCAGCACTTTTATAGAACGCTCACCGGCTGTCGGACATTCGCCACTGATCGAGCTTCACTCAGCATCTCCTCCAAATCCACCTCAGGACAGTCCTTGCGGCATCGCGCAAGGTCGTGTGCTTAGCGTGGCCTACGTATCAAGCTCCAGACCAGCAGCTTGATGACTTATGCAACACGTTGTGGCGACATGTCGAGACTGCCAAGCCAAGTGAACTGTCCTCCAAATCGTCATTCGCCATCCTCGACCTTTGTTTCGACTTGGATCATGTTGCGTGGTTCACAGCCGGCGAACCTGAATACCTGCCTAGGCAGTGGGTGTCTGGCACTTCTTTGGCCCAGCGCAGCTTTCGACGCACACGCGAGCCACGGAGTGCAGCCTGCATCATCATCAGCATCATCACCATCATCATCATCGTATCACATCCCATCAGACACCAGCGATAATTGCAATGAACGTGAGAAAGCGCCGTGCAGGCTCTACAGCGGTGCCTGAAGTTGCGTGGCAGCCTGCTTTAGCCTGGCCAAGTGCTTGTCTCCTGGTAGCACCTTCAGCCCCAGCTGAGCATCGTCCATGCTTCAACTTCGAGGCTGCCGGGTGCCACTCGGGTGCCACACCATGCCACGAGCCCGGAGATTGTTCCGAGAAGAATGGCCACGCCACATTGCCTTGCGTCTGCTATGCTGGCTGCATCTGACTTCTGCATGGGGCGCATCAGCAGTGAGGCACTACCTGGAAGCGGTTGATGCATCGAAGATGCCCTGGTGATATTGCCTGCTGGACATATGACTGAATGGACCGGACCCTGCGCTGACAGGTCCACCCAGCTCTGTCAAATGCCTCGCACACTCGTTCAAGGCAGAGTCGGGCAGCAGCCCTCCGTGCAAGGACTCCTCTCCAACCTCAGAAAGGCCAGAGATGGGGGATTCGAAGTGATTCGCGATTCAAAAGTCTTGAAAATTGAAACCAGGGAAATCGGAACGCTCAAACATGTTCGGCCTCTTTTGTTTAAACTGGCATCGACCTTAGTTTTTGGCTTGGCCTGGCTTCTGGGCAATTCTGGTCCCAATCCAGAGGTCCGTTGTCTTTCGGTGTGGTATGCTTGGCCTGGTCTCATCGGTTCTCTTAGTCGTTGCTCCTGCCCAAGGCTTAACGCGAATGATCGCGGATTCTAATTCTAGGAACATGCAGAAGGCAATGCTGAGTTCTGCATGCCGGTTATGCTTGAATTTTCAATATGCCAATATGCCGGCTGCGAGATGCCAGACAGCTGCTGACAGGAACAATGTGCGTTCCCAAAACTGCAGGACATATTCGGTTCAACAGAACCAATGAGACTGCTACTTACTTACAATACTTCCAAATATGAGATGGAGGGGGCACTGATTCCTGCTTCCTCAGAATGTTGTGAGGGCCATGAATGAAATCTTCAGAGAGGTGCTGATCAGATATGTTGAAATGTATTGAACATGCTGGGCGGCCGGAGTACAGCTCTGCTCACCAGGCTCATGCTCTTTTGAAGTGGTTGGACCTCTGAATTTCCTAACTTGATGCGGAGCAGCGAACGAGACAGTTACTGACGCATGGATGCTACAAACTTGGCAGGTGACGAGACTGTACTTTGAGGATCAGCGTCTGACATGACCTCGCATCTCAGACTGCTGTGATCGAAGGCGGCTAAGCTCGAAACTGAAACTCAAGACCCACGCAGACTCAGGCAGACTCATGCAAGCCATCCAACACAGAAGCTGCGCATCCTTCGCCCAATACTTCCCTAACTTGTCTTCTCCTCGCCTCTCGGAGCCCGGTATTTGTAGCTCCTTGGAAGATGCCGAGACCGGCAGTTCTCGCGGTGCCATGCAGTATGTCGGAGTGACCGGCCATTCATGGTAAGGCGATGGCGAATGCCGCTCTTCGACAGACAGCGCCCTGCTTGGCTCTCCACGGCACCAGCCTTGTGCTTCCATTGGAAATCTGCAGGCAAAAGCGGTGTGATCATGGGATGTCATGGGATGTCATATGGGATGTCATTCATGGGACTTCAGAGGTCGGTACCAGTCGTACTGCGTGAAGCAAAGCTGCAAGTAAGCAGTCCAAAAGTCATGCCTTCGACGTAAAGCCTGGCATTCGCACCGCGGAGGCTCACTAGCGGGAATTGGCGGGCACTTCAGAGAGCGATCTAAGCTTGGCTCGAAAAGGGCTTCGCAGCGGCGAAGGCGCTGAGCTCTGGTTTCGCAGCTGGATAGCAACGCGGCCTCGTTTGAAAACATCTGTGACAGCGATCTGTTGATTCTTCGAAGTGCATCGAAACGCATCAAGCTTCTCGCAGTGCGTCGCTCGTCCCTGGTATGAGCAACCTTGCTTCCAGCATTGTGCGCGTTTTCTGCCTTATGCAATCACTGCCACTGTCTTCTTGCCAAGAGGAATAAGCTTCGTGCGAATGGAGCACTCCGTGCGGCATTCAACATCTGAGGATACGGTACGACACACCATGTCAGCAAGTCGAAATGTCTACGGGCTCTGAACATCGTATCAGGACAGCGCCTCGCACCAGGCTGCAAGCCTCAACAAAAGTGGATGGCTGAAACGAACTTTCCTGGGCTCTGCACGATGGCGCAGGTGAAAGATTTGGGGCACTGGACACGAGGCTGTTAAGCGCAGGGCGCACACATCGGACAGCCACTTTCTTCCGAGACGATGTCGCCAGACATCTTCCAGCCAGCCTTCCATCTGTCGACCACTGCCTGTTACAACTGTCACAACTACACGCAAT
This sequence comes from Symbiodinium natans, assembly GCA_905221605.1. Taxonomy (NCBI): domain Eukaryota; class Dinophyceae; order Suessiales; family Symbiodiniaceae; genus Symbiodinium; species Symbiodinium natans. Next base: position 6,546 of record CAJNDS010002094.1, read on the forward strand.
GAGAAGCTTAGAACGCTTACCGCGACAGGCAAGCTCCTGCAGTCTGCAGTGATACAGGGCTCAAACTATTCAACTTCATGGGAGCCGAGGGGATTATAGGTTGCCAAAGACTGCCAGACCCGGACTAACCAACTCTAAATGCCGCCTAGCATGCATCACGGCTTGAATTTTTCAGGTTGTGCAAGTTCAATGAGCCGTGGACTTTGGTGTCGGGGAATGGAGATCGAAAAGCTGCGGAAGCAAAGCTGGCTCGCCGGACGAGAGCGAGGTCCATCTAAGGGGCGAAGGCAGGATGACAAACTTCAGCCCCACTTCCACACAATGTGTGCTATTTTGCTAATGTACTTGCTGAGTATGGAGTGCAGCGAATTCAGAGGCAGCCTGCTTCAGACTCCGGTAATGCAAACACATCCGTTGGCATCTTGACAAAGCAAGGAAACTTGCATCTTGGAGGCTAGATTGATGTCGACAACTCATTCAACTCACGACTCTGAGGCCTGATGCCAGCTGATGCCAGTACTCCTTCCTGGCTGAGAATTCAGAACTGGAGAGGAGATGTTGGAAGCCAGGGTGACGCAGCAAAAGCTGAAAAGCATGTGCCTGCCAGTCCTGCACACCGTTCGTTTTGATCTGGCGGGGATGTTGGGCAAATCTGGGGCCGCCTGCGCCAGGACACCGCTTCTTACTGGTTTCCAATGTATGCTTGCACCAGCTCGAGCTGGCTCAATGTAAACGCACATGCCAGCTGTGCCGGCTCATTGCGACGTCAGCTCCCACCAAGCCTCGTGCATGAGAGTCTGCTACCTTGAAATAAAAGATGTCCCTCAATGCTGTGACATTCCGTGCCTAGGAGGCCTTCAGCGTGAAGGCCGGCCTAGCGCACGTGACCGAGGCATCAGCCACGCGGTTCCAGAGCTTCACACGTGCGTGGGACGCGGGAGAAGCATTGGAGAGGCTCTGTGACCAGCAGGCTTGCCAAGCCTTGTCTCCGAATGGCGATGTCGGCCAAGATCTGCAGTGGGCGAAGGTTTGGGGCTTGTCGATGTGTTCGACATTGTTCGACATGTCCTGCCTCTCCGTGAGTGAGGTAGCTGCCTTGGCCTGCCCTGCTTGGCCAAAGCCCTTCAAGTCCAGCTCCCGCCTGATGCGATAGTCACATCGGTCACCCAAGCTTTTGCTCTACATCACTTTACATCCTGCATGTTAAAAAAGAGTGAAAGGGATATCTAGATGTGAAAGGGATACTTTTTCAGGAAAGTTAATAAGCTGTTGGAACGTTTCTTGGGGCCCTAGCCTTTTGGACTCATGAATACGACTGCCCATGACAGGGTTCTTGCATGAGGAAGTGCGTCACGGGTGTACGAAGCTAATGCTGGTACACGCAAAAGAGAACCCATCACATCCACTAAACATTCTAAATTCATGGGGGCCTCTGGAGAATTTTCGCGTGCCCCTACAAGTAAAAATATGCGGCAAAAGACAAAGCGCATGGGATATGGCCGCTCGTTAATCAAAAAACCTTTTTTGCGTGGAACAAAGAGTTCATGAATGATGAATGTACCCGAAGCCCTATTACAAGACATGAGTTGTGGCAAGGGCCTCTCAGACTCGTTTACCGTCTCATTGTCGAGCTCCTGCGCATCTGACCAGTGGTGAAATTCAGATCCTTCGGTCTCGCTTTCGACCTCGAGCTGTGGCGCCATTCTCAACACCCATGGCCTCGCTGACACAGTGACAGATCAGTGATACTGTGGGATGATGCCAATCATGCCTACAGTAGTACTGTAGTCTTGCAGTACGTTCAATACAAGTACATCCGAGACTTTGGCCGATACTCTTCCATCATCTCCGCAGCCTAGCTCCCAGAATGCGCAGACGGATCAGCTTAGAACAACCGAACTCTGATTTCTGAAATTTCTCTCTGTGGCTAGAAACCGCACAAGGCGGAGATCTGCTCCACGCGAATCGAACAAATCATCCTCTAAGCTGCCGAAAAGCATCTCTCCCTTGGCTTTTCCACTGGGCCGCGCACTAGCGGGTTGTCATTGAGTTGTAGACGCGTCAATCTCGCAAAAGGTACAACCTCGACTACTTGTCGCATGTTTCTGACCTGCATGGAAGCCTCTCACCTGAGCTCCTGATGGCATTGCTTCTCGGCACCGTCGACGTCTGTTTGTGGAAACTCGGAAACTCCACGAGGCTGTAAGGCTGAGGTGGCGGCAGCCTTGTAAGACTCAGGGCGGTCGAGCTGGTTGAAAGCCTTTTGAGTCTCGGAGGAAGTCTCTCTTGCGACGCTTCTGAAGCTCCGGCTCTGCTCTGCATCATTTTGACGTCGCTAATTTGTGTGTTCTCCCGGTCTTCCATAAGCTATGACCCCATGTACACAATGTACACGTGAGACCAGGAGACCCATGGGACCTCTTCTGGAATCCCAGGAGGTCAAAACGTTCGGGCAACAAGCAGGAGGGCAGCTTGTGCTGCACTCGCTCGTAAGCGCAAACTTGACTAACACAGTACTAACACATGTGGCTACACCAAGGCATGTGCCTTGGCACGGCAAAATGCGGTATTGACAAATGCAAGAGGCGGCCATCGCGCAAGGCCATCTGAAACGAAATTCTATGGCTCTGCATTCTGTCTGCGAACCTGGATGAATTTGAAATTGGCTCTTATGTTTGCAGCCGACGGCTCCCTTTTCATGCTGGTCCTCCAGCAGCACGCATCCGCAAACGCAATTCCTTCAAGCAAGAACCACTGCAGATTTGCTGCACAGGCAAGCGAGCTTGCACAAGCTTAAGCAGACTGCAGATATCTGCCGATACTCCTGGTACAAGCGGTTGCCAAGATCCTCATCGCCCTCACACTGCTGGGTGAATCGTTGGTTTGGCCAGCGGAGCAAGTTCCTCATAGACTGGCTGCAGGCTACCACAGTACTACTAGACAGTGCTTCACAACCATGGACCCCCGGGCAACCAGTTGCATCTGAAGAACTTGCCGTCAGTGCCTTTTGAAATCGTCGCAGCAAAAACCTTTGCCTTTCCTCCACAGGCTTCCTGGAACCACTGACGCACCTCTGCCACAGCACCAGAGCTTGCATTGAGTAGCCCTTCACCAGGAATGCGACAGCCCGTGAAACACTTTCCCTGATCCCGCCTCCGCCTCAGACCAAGTCTTTGGATGAGCCTCCTTGGAGCACATGCTAGGATTGCAGAAGCGCATGAGAACATTGGGTAGAACAGCAACAGCACCGTGAACATTGGCTGAAAGCCGAGGATCTACCTCCTGCTTTGGCTTGACTATGTCCTCTCTCTCCTCGAAGCTCATCTGTGTACCCTGAAGTTGCTGCAGGGCACGGAGTGTCCCGATGGAGTGCTCCGTGTCTTTAGCTGATGGACTCACAGTGCCAATCGCAACCACCATAGCTTGATCGCTGGCGAAACTATCTGAAAGCACCCTCGTCAACAAGCTTTCTCTGTATGGTGGTTGTCCTCTTGAGGAGCGCATGACTCGGAAGCATTCTTTCAGTGCAAAGATTGTCGAATTGATCTCTGCGGCATCCTTTCGGCTGCCTGAGTCAACTGGCAGTTCCATGTCAAAGACCAAGAGCAGCATACTCAGTTGAGAGGTGGAATTATTCTTAAGCCCTGACTTAGAGCAAACAAGGTGAGTACTGAAACGCTATGTCATTATGAAAACCTATGGAGCCATGAAACACAAGTGACACGACTGACACGATGCAACTTATTCTCAACTTCACCTGAACCGGGCCAGCTATGAAGTGCTAGCATGGTGCGAGCATCGTGCTGCGTGGTGTCCTCTCTGCGCTCACTGCCTGCGCAATCCACCAGAGTTAGCGTAGCCGGGCTGTCCTTGGCTTCTTTTGCCTCCCGTGTGATGCGAAACACCGCGTGAGAGCGAGAAGACGTTTCGTTGACTTGCGTAGCTCGCGTGGCTCTGTGAGCCTGTGCCCCTTGCAAGATTCGTACCAGATCCGCACTGCTTGACGCATCCTGTGTCTGAAGACCAAGAACTTGTGTCTTACCACTCTTGTCTTCACGAATCTTCAGCTCTTTGGGGCTGCCATCCAGAAGATCGCGCATCACTTTGCCTGCGATTTCGAAGGCAGTGAGCGTCACTTTGCTTTCCTGCTGGAAGATATGCGCTGCAGCTCGTTGCAGCAATCCACTCATGGTGTGAGTCTTGCCACTCCCAGTCTGTCCAAACATGAAGAGCGCGGCAATATTCCCACTCAATACATGCTGAACTGCTGCACTCGCACAGTTCTCATAGACCTCATCGTCGGACACCGACTCATGAAAGGCGTTTGTAAACTGAAAGCCCATGTGAGACACAAAGAGTGAGCGTAAGTCGGCCTTGGTCAAGCAATTGTGGATGATGACCTTGCGGCCTGTCACAGTCGCAACATCAAATTCGTCTGCCTCCTCCTCGTGTGGGAAGAGGGGACGCTTTCTGACATACACGCGTACTCGACAAGGCTCACTCGCTTTCTCTGAGCTCTCGTCGTTTGAATGACGCTCACACCAGGACTTGATGTGCTGCTCATACATGTTCTTGTGCCTCTTCCGAAGCTCTCGCTTGTCAAACATTTGTCTGGTCACATCCTCAGATTCCAAAGCCTCCTTGGACTCCTTGGCTTTTGCATCATTCGCCAACCGAGCAGATTTTGTGCGTCGTATGACGGCCGTGTCATCTACAGCTTTCGGCCTTTCGACCCGCTCGGCCTCTGCTTTGTCCCGGATGCGGCTGGCTGTGCTGAGTTGGTGTAGGTTCGCATCGCTGATGTCTTCCATAACCAAAGACCGCCGGCGTTCTGGTAGTTCACCGGGAAGTTCACCGAAGGAGACAACCGGACGATTACATTCTTTAGCGAAGCTATCCATGTTCCGTCGTAGATGTTCCATATTTCGACTGTTTCGAGCTGCCAGGTCAGCAGGCTTGGGTCCCGCTTGGCGGGGGGGATGGGGGGCCTGGGGAGCCGGGGGGACCTGGGTGGCCTGGGGGGCTTGAGGGGTCTGGGTGGCCTGGGGGGCTTGCTTCTGCCGGCCGGATGCTCCATTGCTTGAGGCACGGTGCTGTGCAGCCTTTGGGGCAGGCACCACTTTTGCAGATTTCCGTTCGGAAGTGCGTGTTTGCGTCTGGACATGTGAAGCGACAGCCTTTCGGCCGCCTTGATCTTGATTGAGGTTAGCCAAGTTGGTTGTGAGAAATTTTGGTGTGGGAGTGTCCGAGCCTTGTTTGGCACGGGTTGCAGGATTGAAGTGTAACCCGTTTCTGGGCAACGGCTGTGTTTGAGCGACAGGCTTGGTTCTCGTCATGGAGGGCCGTCGCCTTTGGCATGGCCCGGGCTTCGGTGGTGATATGGATGCGGCCTTCAACACAATCCCAGTCTTGCGATAGTGCTCAAAGCGTTGCACTTCATTGCGCAAATCCTGGTACAAGGCTGCTGCTAGGTTGTTGTCGCCCTTGCACATCTGCTCAAAGCGACTTACATTCCATCGCATGATGTTGCGGCCATCTGTACCTTTGGAGAGCGGCTCCACCTCTTTGGTTCGCTTTGTCCGTTTATCCCACCAGTCTCGGACTTGCTCTTCAGTCCACTTCTGCGGATGTAAAACAGACGACGCTGACACTGCGCCAGGCAACAGAGCAGGCGTCAAATCGCAAATCTCCTCGCACAACACGTTACATGAAAACTGCTCGCAGCGCTGTCAAAAGGCCTAAAGACAATTGTTCTCCGGTTGGGTTCTTCTTTGGTTTGTAAAGTTTCCAGTGTTTCGCAGTGATCTGAGCCAATATTCTGCGTCCTCTCCGGAATCAGCCGGCAGTTGCCCAGGCTGCGAATCTGCTACCGGCAGCTCCAGTGCCATCTCATCTTTGCGAGGTGGGTGTGGCATTGCAATGCAACAAATGCTCATGATGTATGCTGCTGATTTCCTTGCTGTAGAGGTTCGCCCGTCTCACATAGCAGTCAACATGTTTCAGCATGACTTGCAGTGCTACGTGATCATGTATGGAAGCTAGCAGCATTCGCATGGAGATGCAAGCTCCTGACCAGAGCCACACTCTCAGCAAGACTTCTTCTTCATTGCTCGGGCCGGGACAAGCTCCAACGTCCGCAGTAGCGGGCTAGCCTGGGTCCAGCGGGTTCAGGTTATCTCTAACTGTCACCAGAGGAATCAACATCAGCATGCTCAGGTTGGCACAGCAACTGGAAAAGAAAGCTTTCGGATCCGATTGTGCTTGGCCTGCACGTGCACATGGTGCACATGGCTGTTGACTATGTTATCGTACTATGGTATCCTGTAGCCGTTAGGCTTGCCATCAGGCTGTGCCTGAAGCCGTTCCAGTGAAGGTAAGAAGCCAAGAGGTCCCAACTGCTCGATCAAGTTGTTGTCGACCTACAACTTGAGGCTTGGCACAGCCCTGCGAAAAAATGAACTAGCGCCCCTGAGTGCATGCGTGCTGCAATGATGCAGACAAAAGGCAAGCAACCTGATACTGCAAATTCGCAGACATTTTTCTTGCCTACTTGGTAGAGCAAGGGTGTCGTCAAACGCTGGTGAAGAGCAGCACTTCTGTCGACAGGTTCATCGAACATGCATCTTTGCCAGGTCTGCTGTGGTAGGCTTGACAAGACCAACGCAAGTGCAGTAGCGGGCATTGTAGTATGTCCAACATACCATGTGAGAAGATGACAGTGTCTAAGCGCTGCCAAGTCCTTTGCGGTTGCATTAGCTCCAGGGAGCCTGGATGTTACAAGAAAGGCTGCACATTGGCAACCGAAACTGTCGGTGCCGACGTTTGCCAGCAACGTATGCCTAGCCACCTGCTAGGACTGGACAACAGGCCTAATTAAGGTACAAAAAACGGCTCCCAGAGCTGACAGCTGAGCTGACAGTCTTCGCCGGGCTCTTAAAGTGCCGCGATGCTCGAGTCAACGCTTGACTGTCCTGCGCCTTACGACCATGTGGCGAACAATACGACACTCTGACATGCTGATACTTTCAGAATGCAAAGCGAGAAGGAATGCAGCGCAGCATAGCGCAGCGCCCTGACCTATGCAGTCCCAGAAAAGCAAGCAACTGCGCAACTGCGCAAATCAGTCGAGTCGCTGTATTGCTGCTAGCCCGCAAGACTCTGAGCTCTCCAATGTCATCTTGTTGATGAGATCGGGATCTGAGTGAGTTGGAGGTGTTTCGCAGATTTTGCAGATTTTGCAGCTCGTTGATCTTTGTCGTCTGAGGTCCCGACCCCATGGCATGTCAGAGGCTTCACCTCTGCCTCGAGAGCTCCAGTTACAACAAGTTGCCGCAATCCCCCAACAGCTGCGGGCTGCGGGAGTGGAGAGCAGGTTTCTGTAGGAGACGACTCTTTCCACGACGGGCAAGCCGAATTCAACGAAAGCTAGCCCAAATCCGAGTGGAGACCTGCGTACGCCCTAGAACCCTACATGCCCTCAACCTTCAACACCCCAAAACCCTGTATGCTCCAAACCCTCGATAATTCAATACCTAGACACTGGATTCCCTAAAGCTGGAAACCCGAAAGCCCTAAATGCCCTAAACCCTCCATGCCCTCAACCCTGTCTAAAACCCTTCTTGCTGTTGCTCTTGTTTAAGTGTGGTTGGACAACATATATTGATTTGGTCACTAATCCCCCCCAAGCAGATTCCTGTGGACTACAGCAGACTTAGCTCCACTAGCTTTCGTGATTTGGCACTCGCCTGAGAGGAAGGCTTCCAAGTGGTCTTGGCGCTGAGTGTAGCTGTTTCAGTTTCTTGCGACTTTGGGAAACATGACTCAGTCCCGACCGCGTGTTCCAACGCTTGCGAACAGCTTCTGCTTTATTGCAGCCGAGTTACTCTCCATGGCATTTAGCTCTGCCACGAAGGCAAAGACAAAATGCCTGTCAAGATGCAAAGCTTTCTATGATGCCACCTACTTTTGCCTCTCAGATACTCAGATGGCCCCACGAGCTCTCCTGCAAAGAACGAAGGAGCTCTGGCTCATCCGCATGACGTTGCCGAAGCTTTGTGACCTTTAGTTGGAAAGAACGACCCTTCGACGTACTGAAGCACACAAAAAATGTTCAAATACCAGTCAAAACCAGTCTGGGATGTCTCTTAGGAAGCCCCCGCCGCCGCTGGATCTCAAAGACTCAGGCCTTCTTACCCCTTCATCCTATGGACTGTGAGGCAACCTTTCTGAACCGCTTGCTTTTTGATCACTCACGTGCTTTCCTTTCATGCATTGTGATGTCTTGTGTAGTAGTTGGTGGTATCGCATGGCTTTAGAACTTTTATTTCAACCCATTGCAGCCTCGACAGTAGTTTGTTGTTCTCTGAGAACATGCAATTTCAGAACTTATCTTCGTACAAAATGGAGATAACCTCATTCTTATCGAAACGTGGGGAGCAACTTTTCTTTTCAAATGGCAGTGACCTCAAATAGTGCCACTCTAAATAACCGCAGATTCTGCAAATGAATGGTGACCGCTTTAAACGCGATGGTTCCATCAGGTAAGAAAACTTCAAGATAAAGTGGGGAGGGGGGGTAACGCCGTTCTATACGGATTGTTCGGGGGGGCTTCCCCCTCCGCTCCAGCAGGATCTTCATTTTTTGTCGGCTCGGTCTTGCCCGCAGGGCTTGTCAGAGAAACCCTGCGTCAGGTTCGAGGGTTACGGCAGCGCCGTCGGCCAAAAAATCTTTGCGTAAGCAGGCCCGCCAAACAGCGTGATTTCTGCTGGGACACTAGTTCTGAGTCAAAGCTTGAGGTTTAGGGTTTAGAGGCTTGACAGGATGCAAAGATACCTCCAGCATTTTGCATCGGCCAGCCTGAAATATGGCTGACACTCAGGGAACTCAGGCAATAGTAGATCTGGACTGGCCTGAACCTACGCACCTACAAGCCTACACACCTAGACACCTACACAAGCACACAGGCAAGCACAAAAGCACGCATGGTCCCTCCTAGCTGAGGTAGTGGCAGCTCTTCAACACGTTCAACGAGCAGAAACAAACGAGAAGACTGGAGAGCGATGCTGAGTGCTTGGCGACAGCAACAGCAAGACAGTGGGCTGGGAGGAGATCACGAGCCTTAAGCTGCGAAGATCGAGCTGTCTTCTGTGAGCTTTGCAGTGAGCCTTGTGGGTTCAGATCTGAGGAATATGCAGTCCACGATGGCTCCATTGAGTCCACAAGGAAGCTTCGGCCAGCCAATCACCCTCATGTAGTTCCTCTGCATCACCACAAAACAGAGTGCGCACATGAATGCACATGATATTGCTTTCGACTGAAGCCAGGGAGAGACAAGGGTAAGACCATGGCCTCACACCTTCCATGCTTTACCACCGGGTAGGCATACTTTGCATTTCCACCTGGGCCAAAGAGTGCAAAGGCAGCTCTTCGCTTTGTCCTCTTTCCACATTGCCACAGCAGAGTTTGACTGTCGGGTGCTTGCATCAAGCATGCCCTGAATTTGGTTTCGTTCTGTTTGGCAACTCTGACTCCTGGTTTGAAGACTCATACGTCTGATATGCTCAGGCTCCGACTAGCAATGAAGTACATGTGCTCGCCCAGCTCACCTTCGCCAAGGAAGCAAGTCAAGACCGTTTATGCTCCGGTCCGGCCGCTGGCCACATTGCCGCACTACCCAGAGGTGCGCTCCTATTCCGACTTATTTATTCAGCTTCAGCGCTGTCTTGTGAGCCAACCCTGGTACGCAACATACATGACTTGTATGCCGTGCAAACGCCCGCCGGCTAACCGCAAATCCTGCAAAAACTGATCGGGATTGTGTTTGTGCGCCCATGCCAGCACAAGGGCACATTATGTGCAGGCTCGGCTTCTTCCGTTGTCCAAGAAGCTCTCTCTCTCTCTCTCTCTCTTTCTCTCGCTCTCCCTTCTTCAAGCGTGCAAAAGGCTCTCGCTCTTTCTTTCTTTCTTTGGGGTGTGGGGGTGTGCCCCCACGCTGATGCGCGACCCCGCTCCCGCGTCACTCGGGGAAGACCTGCTGTGACTCTCGCTCTTCCTTCCTTCCGTCGCACATAACCTCCCAGAGGGAGGTCGCCCTCACGGGCGTGCTCCACTGAGTCTGTCGGTGAAATATGGTGGGGAGGGTGGGGTTACATCTTGTTCGATTGCCCCCCTCTGTGCCTCCCCAAAGCAACCCACGACTCATCGCTCTCTCTCTCTCTCTCCCTCTCTCTCCCTCTCCCTCTGAAACCAGATTGCCTTGTGCCTAAAGTGTTAATGCTACGGAGGCAGGCATGGGTTATTCCGCTCTGCATGGTCCTCTGCCACCAGAATGAAAAACGAACACAACACTTAAGCTCCTGCAGCCTTACCTCGAGACACATCGAGCGCAAAAATTCGTTGTGGCTGCTCTGGTCTGCTTTCTGAGTCTGTAGATGTCAAGTCAATCGTTTTCTTCATCAGTATAGTGTTACGGATGCACCTTCGCCCACGAGATGTCTGCAGCAATATTTCAGGTGTTTCACTGCTCTATGGAGGTCTCACGCTAAACTTTAACGAGCCTGGCTTTACACTCCTCTTGGGAATAACTGCGATGTTCCCGATCTATCACGTCTGCATGCGGCCGTGTCTCCAGCTCGAAAGATGCAGTCTTGAAGAGCGAACTGCACCTGAATCTCTCAGGCAGCTCCACTTTGACAGATGTCGCATGACTCGCACAATGTCCCCTCATGTCACCAGCTCATCCAGCCTGAGTTATCGCGCCAGCACACAACTTGACCTGGTGCCGTTTGCACAAGTCAGGCGACTTCAATGGCTGCCTACGGACACACTGATCCTCTTTCGCTCATCTGCATGAACAAACGCTGGAGCAAACTTGCGAGGCACACTGTGCAGCGGTCAAAGTCTTGCTTAGGCAAGCACCATCAAGGAATGTACGCACTCGCCCAAGTAATGGAAGAAGGGGTGGAGGACGACCTGTCAGCAAGCCCAGCCTGATGCCTGGTGCCCTGTGCTTCGTTTGCCTTTCAGAGTTAAATAGCTACGCAGCTACTAAGTCCCTCCTTGTCTAGCTCCTTGTGTGCTTGTGGGCTGAGCACGGGACAGTCTCCTTGTGGACCTCGTACTGAAGAAGTTCTTTGAGAGGGTCCGACAGCTTGCCCAGAAGGGTGACATCGGTGTACTTCACCGTTCTTGCCTTAAGCCAAAGCGAAATGTTGTCGGGGATTGTTCGTGAGCTACAAGTAGTGCGGGTTGCTTGGGGCCTGCAGCATGACCACGTGCTCCAAAAACTTGATTATTCGGACTCGAGATGGAGTAGTGACCTGTCGCAGAGTGTTGAAGCGCCGCCCAGCGGCGCAACCCAACTTGGCAAACATCAGTGCGCCTTTTTGCGGCGTAGATATCTACGGAGCAGCCAGAATTGCTTCTTCGAGTCTCCCTGCGAATGCGACAGCGCAACTCGCGAGATTCTGAGTCCTGAATGTGTCAGGAATCTTGAGCATCACCTGCAAGCTTCTCAATGCCGTCATTGAAGCGCTGACCTTTGCATGTTTGGGACGGGCAAGGCTGTAGCGAACCTTCAAAACCTTTGGCATCCAAACGATGCATTCTTGCATTACAGGATGTTAAATATGTTAAAGGCATCGGATTAGACTCTTCACCTTACAGGCCCAACCTGGCTGCCACGAGCATCGACCCGAAACTCTGCAGCCCAAGAGCGCTGGCAAGAACTGAAGAAAAGATGATGACCGCAAAGCCGAGCACAATGACCGACATGATTCGCTCTGGGACATTTCTTGCAAAGACGTCCATGCCTGCCAGATTCTGCATGTCACCGTTTGAGCAGGCAGGTCCAGATTGAGCTTGAGGACTTGCCCCTCGAACTCCAAACTAGGCGTTGCTTTTTCAGTCCTTGTCACGGAGCTCTTCGACAATACGCTCGTCATGACTGAGAACAGTTTGTTTGGGTCAAGCGTCAGAACCTGACGCCCTCTGTATTTCCACGTCCCAAACACAGGAGCCTCACTCCCCGCAGAACGGCTTTCGATGAAAGACTCCCCGCCCACACGTCAAGTGCGTGGCACCTAATTCTACCAAGGCTGAAAGAAAGACCGGTGCAAACAGCCTTGACTAACATATCCGCAGACCCCGCTGTCGGCGTTAGTGAAATCCCGCGTTTCTGAAGTGTTTAAGGGCTCTGCTGCCCCAGCCCCCCCCCCCCCCCCCGCCCTTCCCGAAAGCATGCCCAAACCTGCTGCTGCTCCTCGGCCTCCCCTCTCCCCCTGCCCTCTTCTCCTTCCTCTCATCTGCCGCTCCTCGACCCCCTCCTTCCCCTGTGCCCTGAAAATGAAGTGCTTCCACTCTACTTCCTGCATGCAAAGGCCTCCTTCCTCTACACCCTGAACATGAAGTGTTTCAAGGGCTCCAATGCATGCCCTGGTCGGGGTCGGCGGCATTGGCGGCAGCCATTGAATCACGCCCCTCTGTGTGCCCGCCAGGGCGGAAGCCCTTGCTTTAGCAATGAGCCGGCATGCAGCGCCGCCGCCCCGGAGGGCATCATGGGGCCTCCCGGGGCCCTTCCGGACCGGGCCCCATGGGGCGGGGACGCGAGAGCACCTTCAAAAGCATTCCAAAGCAGGAAACGCCGCCCATACCGATGATTTGGAGCTTTTTTTGGACCTGAAAAAGGGTGCTTCTGGGCCCGAGTATCATGAGCATCAGCGGCGTCGCTATTTCGGGAAGAGGGGCTGCAAATCCCGCCTCGGCAGGTGCAGCGTTTTTGCGGGATTTTCAAGGCGGGGGCCCAATGATGCTCATGATGCTGGGGGGGGAGGGCCCAGGGGGCTTGCAGGGCGAGGAACGGAGCCAATGATGCTCGTGATGCGTCTGTCGGAGGAGGCTTGTGAGACTTTTTGCCGGCTCGTGCAGCTTGTCTGGTGCGCGCTGCGCGCGCGTTGGATGGCCGCGCGCCCACGGGAGCCGCCATTCGCCTGCGCTGCATGCCTCTGCCTCCTCGGGGCGTTGCCCACCCCTGGGCGCAGCCCCTTAAAAAAGTACGATATCTATATATATATATATATATATATATATATATATATATCGTATTGCGTCATGTACAGTGTCATGTATGTTAATGTTGGAAAATGTCGGAAGCGTGTGCCTGCTGGAGTGAACTGCGTCAGACTCCAGTGCAAGGCAGTGGTGTACTGCCATGCAATTGTCCCATTGATCACCTCAATCGCGACGAGTTTCTTCACACGCAATGGCAGCCTGGAGTGCACTGGCTCAGCAAGGCACCGCGGTGTATCCAGTGTTCTGCAGCCAATTGTTTTCGCCACTTTGGACCCCTGATCAAGGCAAATGATGCCAAGCTGACATTGTCACACACAAAGGCGTATCGCACCTATGTAGCCCAGGAGGTACCACAGGCATGCAATGACGTGATTCAGAACCTAGGACCAGATGCCAATATGCAAGAGTCAGCGGCGCAGCTGCCAGCTGTATGATGCTGCACGTCTGGGATGTGGCAGTGGTCAATGCCGAGCAGCCACAATGAATAGCAACAGGCGCAATATATCCATAACAATGAACAGATATTCGGAGTCAATGAAGTCCTCGACACAGCTGTCCAAAAGGGCTGCTGGAACTCTCAGGCTCAAGAAGTGCAAACGAGGCGCATACAGCTTGTTCATCATCTTTTGCAGCTTCAGCAAGCGAAGCCTCGCTTGCAGTTGGTCATGCAAGCAGAACACCATTCTATCTACTTGAGCGCTGCTTCGGTTCGATGTGAAGCATGTCATGTACATGAAAGCCTTCGTACGGCCTAGCACGGCGAAAATTATGTATATGATATGAAGACCGTTGGCATCTGTTGGCTCGAGGCCAGAACATGAAACCACGACGCTGGCAAACATGTTGGAGCACACGCAGCTACAGATGATCAACCAAGGTGTGCTTCTTCGTGCTTCCGATGGATGCGTCACCCACAACTTCAGATGCAGATCAAGAAGCAGTCGAATGACCCGAATAGCCCGTGCGGATCGAAGGATTCGCCCAAGGTTGGCCAAAACACCCTCCAGCAAATGCGGGGATGGAAAGTGAATCGCAAACTGTCGTGAGATGAGATGTGTTAACACACGAAGCAACAGCAATGCTGGCCAAGTGGCTGAGCTGATGTCCTTGAGGGAAGCTTCCACACTATGAGGAAATTTGAAAAAATTACTCCCGAACAATCTTAGAGGAGATGAGAAACGGACCGGATCAGTGCAAGGTAGCCAGACATTCGTCCCAGGTTAGGGCACACACACACACAGACTCCTTTGGTCAGATGCTCGAAATGCTTGCCTCTTAGGACCTTAGGACCTCATGTATGGAAGATCAGCCGTTGGACCTGCATGGCCTTCAACGGCTGGCATGGGACAGTATTCATGTGGCTGCTTTCAACAACATATCGCCTCGAGGAGTGAGAGCTACTTCACTTCATGCAGCAAAGCGGGTCTTATGGCCTCAGTCCATGTCTGGATCTTTGCATGCTGTAGCTTGAAAGCATGCGCTCCTCTGCCACCCGAGTGAACCAATCAGGTATAACCACCACGGCATCCAGCATAAACCAAGTGCGCAAGTATCCTAAGCAATGCGGCATCAGACCATCCGTCACATCTCATTCAACAGAAGCTCAGCGTGCGTGTCTAGCTCCCTCCACTGGATGCTGATGAGCTGCGCAGTGTGATGCGATACTGCTGCATAACTAATTGAGGCCCATCAAAGAAGCCGACAACATTACTCATGACCTCAGCTCTCACGTCATCGCCTCTCATGCGAAACGTCTCCTCATCTGCGAACTTGCCCACTTTCAGCAGAGTCAGAGGGACTGCGAGGAAGAACTCTTCACTCTTTCCATTTATAGCAGCATTCAGCTAAACAAAAAACAAAAAAACATCCTAAACATTGCCTTCTGACAGGCTCTTCCTTGTGCTCTCCAGTGCTCTTACCGACGTTCTAATGCTTTTTCAGGCTTCTCCGTGATTTCTCGACTCCGAGATACCATGTCCATGGTCCAGAAGCAGAGTGTGATCCAACCCATACTGATGGTGAAGACATCCTGAGAGAGAGCAGGCTTTGGGGCCGGTATCCTCGTCATCTATGCCATCTATGCCATCTATGCATCTCTGCGAAGTTCCTCGTCGAGTGGGAAAGCCTGCAAGGGAATGGCAAAGACGTCGTAGGCAATGAGCAACAGACCTGACAAAATGCCGAAGCGTGTCAGGACTTGCTCTTCCGAACCGACCCGAGGCTCCTACCAAGTATGTCCCAGGCTAGCGCAACTTCGGAGTTCGGGCCTCGGGCAAGGCTGAGATGGCTGAGAATCTTTGCACATTCAAGTTTGTTCAAAGCGTATGGGAAAGAGCTGAGTTAGGCACTCATTGGAAGCCTCAAAGAAAGACAGTAGGACGCCGGTTGCAGTCTCGTCTTGTCTAGTCAGTTCATGACTTCCGAACTTTGCTGCAACCAAGTGCGCAACCTGAACTGGATAAGCAAGTTGACAAAGATGTCATAGCATGACATCCTTCGATCGTCGTCCTTCGCGCCGTGCATCTCCACAGATTCTGAGAATCGCCGAAGGTCTTGCACCAGCGTGGCCTCCAAGCTCGACAGTAGCATTAAACTGAAGCAGTCGACATCAGTCGGTCTAACTTGCCTTGAACTGTCTCTCGGTTGCTTTGTCCAGGGGCGTACTCAAGAACCTGAGTTTAGGATGCGATGATGCGTATACGCCGTATGTGTTTCCTTCCCCAGCCCGCAGACTCGCAGAGAATCTCAGAAGGTCGAGTCGGAGGCTGGGGCAGGACCTGGTACCGGTCTGTATTAAAAGACGACCTGAGCTGCGCTGAGCTGCGCTGAGCTGCGCTGAGCTGCGCTGAGCTTCTGAATCCTCTGAGCCCCGCTTCAGGCACTCCAGGCACTCCAGGCATGGAGCCGATACACCGAGCTTCGCACGACTTTTTGCTTTCGATCTCCACCTGATAAAGGATGCTTAGGGCAATCACGTTCACGGCTGAAATGGGAAAAAAACGCGGTACATGGGCCACTTATGGTCCCACCTGCGAATGAGATCGTACAGGCTCCGACTGGCTACGTCCCACCGCCTCGGGATCAGGCCAAAAGACGAGGAGGGGGGGGGGGAATGCCCTTAACTGGCAAGAGTCAGGCTACAGTATGAATTTCGGAACTTGTACCTGCCCCGGCATCAGGACGGCTTAGGTTAGTGACCCGTTAGTCACGTCTGGGAGGTGTTGCCACCTGGGACTCTCCTGAGACTAGAGGCGAGAACGGAAAAAACGTTGGCAATACTACTACTACTACTACTACTACTACTACTACTACTACTACTACTACTACTACTACTACTACTACTACTACCACGACTCCTACTACTACTCCTACTCCTACTGGTACTGCTACTGCTACTGCTACTGCTACTACTAGTAGTGTAGTACTGGTAGGACTAGGTATTAGCAGTACTAGTACCAGTACTGGGACGACGACTTAGCAGGTCTAGACCACAGCCCTAAACCCCCTGCAAGGTCTTATGCTTTGTGCAGGTGGCAGGGTTTTGGGAGACAAGACTAGGACGGCCCTTAAAACCCTCTGACAGATAGTCCTGAATATGATGCTCTGACGCCGACGACAGGACAGTAGGAGCAGTAGAAGTAGTCGCAGCCGCAATAGTAATGTTGCCAATCCGACAGTCGACCTCAAGCAGGCCTTTATGCAATTGCAGTCAGGGAGGAGCAGTGTTGAGCTTTGAGCTCCCGGCCGCTGGTGAGTGGACCTGCCACCAGGAAATAGTGGCGGGCATGTGGCATGTTGGACATCTGGTAGCGACTTACATGATCTAGCTATATTTCACACTTTGGTTGCACCGAGGCCTGCTGGTGATGGTGAAGAGGATGATCTTCCCAGGGGTCAGAATCTTCGTCAGAATCCCAATCTAAAGGCGCGTCCTGACAGCAGTCGCATCGTCCGTGATGAAATGGATGATTCTCTCTTTCTTTCTTTCTTTCTAGGGGCTTGGGGTCTGCGCCCCGGGCATCTTTGCCCGCCCCTGTTTCGGGGTGGAGTGGTCGGTGTCCGGTGCCCGGGTGTACTCTGCCAACTGTTCAACCCCCCCCAATGTAGACCCGTAGCCCCCATGTAGTCCCATAGCCCCCCTTATCCGGTGAGGCAGTGTTGGCTGCTGGTACCCCGGTGCCCGGTTTGACGTGAAACTGGTGATCAATGACCCCCTTGTATCGTACCACAGCCCCCAACCCGAACCTGAACCGGAACAAGCAAACAAGCCCCCCAATACTTAGCCCCGGGGTTCTTGATGATTCTCTCTCTCTCTCTCTCTGCACTGTCTTCACTTCAGGCTGGACTCTTCTCACGCAGCAGATACTCAATTTTTATTACTGGCAAGTCAGTCTCTCTGCATGCCTCCGTGAGCTCGTCCAAATCAGCCTCTAAGTCCCTGACCAATTCCAGGCCAAGCTCTTCTCTAAGCCGGATATTCTCTTGGACCTTGGCATCTTTGGCATCTTTGGCATCTCGCTCGAAACGCACTCTTGGACCGTTGACGATTTCAGTTCGGGTCATCTTCGGCCACTGGGCAACCCGGCAAGCTGCTTCAAGTCCTGGCTGTAAACCTGTATCTAGTCAACGTAGCGGTGCTTCCAGCTCTTGCACATAAATCAATTGTCGAATTCACGCTGCAGGGGCTGCAAGCATTGCTCTAATCAGGCCTCCACCAACTTTTGAAACTTGGGATTCTTGAACTCCTTTCAATGTGGTCAAGCGGTCAAGTGAACTGTGTCGGCTTGCCTTGCGAAGCCTTGCCTTCGCTACTTCCAGTGTCAGAGTAGCATCCTCTTCCCCGTGGAAATCCTCGGCCTTTGGCAGCTACAAGTTCGCTCCGCCACCGGTTTGGAATGTTCTGAGGTCCTTGCAGCCATTCCCGACGCAAGCCTGCCAGCGCACGCTCGCAGATCCGACCTCAAGCGGCTGCAAATCTGGCATTCCGCAGACGGCATGACAAACGACTTGGCCAAGGGCACAAAACAAGTTGCATGGCACGGTCTATGGATTGCCTGAGTGCAGAGAGTGCAAGCAGTGCAACAACTCGCCATGCTGTTGCTGCTGATCCAGCCGACAGTGCCTAAGGCTCTGGCCGTGGCATAAGTGAGCACCCGGCCACTTCATTGTCAGGCTGAGTTGCTGTCGGCTACGTGTTGTGCTTTTGAGGCTTGCGCATGCTTGGAGGCAGATTCACGGATGTAGAGACTATGTGCGCTTGCAACTTTCGCTTGTGTGTTCTTCGAAAGCCTCTGAGAACCTGGAGCTATTGCATTATGCGGGGCCGTGTTGTGTCTTGCCATGGTCTCTTATTTGTCTTAACTGATACAAGAAGCGGAAAATGGCAGATGCGGCGTCGCCAAGCAAACGTGTGACATCGTGTGACCCATGCAGTGCAAACACTGTGCAAACACTGGCAGATACGAGAGTGCAAAAATGGGGGGCACCCAGAGATCCGTTAACAACGGCAGATGAAGCTCTGGAAGCGAAGCCTCAGCCCAATCACCGCGAGAGATGCGATTCGTGTTCTTGATTCATTTTGCATCGAAAAGAGCTGTTGCATAAGAGCACAAGAGCCTTCTTTCTTTGTCTTCTCTACAACTCTACAAATTCCCCCCATCGAGAGCCAATCCAAGCAGTTCTCGTAGAGGAAGGCTTTTGTAAGCACTGGGTTCCACCTTTGTCACACTGTCACATGCAAACGCAATGCATCGAGCGGATCGAGCACATTCTGGGCACAGGTGTTTGCAGCCGAGGACACTCGGAGATTGCGGAATCCAGCTCAGTGAGCTTGTTACGCCCAAGATCCAGCTGCGTCAAAGATGGCCTTGGCATTTGCTGCATGGCACTGAGCTCATGCCACAGTAGCTTGAGTCTGTGGCAGCTCGCGCAAAAAAGTTGCCGAATGCAAGGAGTTTCTGTACAGAACCAGCCTTGGCAAAGTCAGCCCCAGGTCAAACAGATGCAAATCGGAGGATGTGATGTGGATATCGCTGTCCAGAACAACTTGTAATGGCTTTGGGTCGAGCTTGCCCAAGCCTTTGGCGCAAAGTTGCACCTTTGCAGCAGGATTGTCTGCAGATAGCAATGGAGCTCACCTGAGCCTGAGACTCCTGCTGAGGTCAAACGGTTCTTGCTGAGGTCCACAACCTGAGTGCATTCGTGCAAAGGTTGGAGTGTCACGCTGCAACTGGGATCACGTGTGAATGCTTGACTACGACAGTGTGTGCTATCTACTGGCAAGCATGGCGAAGTTCAGCAATGGCCCTGGCGCGAAGCTGTGGAAGTTGCGCCAGATCCTAGTTCTATCTTCTCATCGACGCAGGATCAGATTGGACCACTTCAATGCCCATGTTTGCCCCCCATGCCTCTGCATCCGTGATTGCATTCATGGTGGCTTTGAGGACCTCACGGTCACGGTGTTGCACCGCTTTTGATATTTGAAGCACTTCAAGTCACTTGGCGATTGCACAGGGCGATTGCACAGGGTGATCTAAACTACTTTGCATAGAGAAGCATGCTCCACACAGGATTCGTCCTCTGAGGGTCAGAAGCCCTCTGAGGCCAGCACTGAGAGGTGCCTTAGGTGCCGCAGCCTTGGTCCACTTTTGACTCCGAGTATGCTGCACAGCTGCAGTCTTATGGGCTCTCGTGGGCTCGGCCCGTGACCCATCCAATGATGTCAGGGCATTTTGGCAAAGGACTAACTCCTGCACCACCGCGCACGTCAAAACGTCAATTTCAACTGGGCCAAAGAAGCAAGCTGTCCTCAAGCTTGGGACAGCCACGCAAGTCTTCCTTGGATCTGCCAAACAGGCTTCATCATGCTTGAAATTATGCTTGAATCTTCTTAATTCTGCGTGCTAATGTTTACTAGTCACTGGAGTCGAAGTTCGGGCTCGGACCAGGTTTGAAATCTTGTTGCCGCTGAGCACCAGAATCTCATCAGGACAAAAAGTCATGACAACTATCACATTTTGCCCCATTCTGCCTGTCGCATCACTTTGCCACTGAAACGTCATGCTGCGTTGCACACTGGGCTTCGAGCACGCAGGTGAGGCACTCTTGACAGCGCGGGGAGCTGCTCTAGGCCTTTGCGAGAGGCCATGTGAAGTCCAACGGGCTTTCGGAGCGTCATCAGCTCAGGCCTTCCATGCGGATCTCCAGCCGCACCAAGTCCACGGCCTAGTGTGGCACAACTGTCACAATTTGCACCACCTTCTCAACCGCCTTCTGAGGCTTCTTGGGCTTGAGCCGAGCCCCCATCCTCAAGGCCTGTTGGCAGTTCTCCAGCTTGATCAATGCTACTTGGAATGCCCTTGCCATATTATCAACAGTGTTCTCTTCACACATAAGACTTTTATAAGGAGCGAACAAAGGATGTGTGAATGAAGGGTGTGAAAAAAAAACCATCAAAAAAGGTCTTTTCATGCGGGCTTCTTCACCCTTCACACACGGTCTTTATGGTGTTCACAGGGTTGTGGAGGTGTTACGACTTTAAGCCACAGAAACGTGTTCCAATAGTAACGCCCCCGGTGGAGGTTCCCTGCCTACTTCACTCCTAAGTGTCACTCTGTTGCATTTGCAAAAAGATGCGGTTATATATATATATATATCTATTTGTACATATGTATATCTATATATGTGTATTGGTGTGTATATCTATATATGCTTGTATCTACGTACCATTCCAACTTCAATATATGTATACAATTCTCACGCGAGTGCATTACAACCTATGACCTATATATATATATATGTATATCCACATATGTGTATGGATGTGTATATGCATATATATATATATGTATGAATGTATGTCTGCATATGTGTATGTATACACTGTGTCCGATACTGAAATATGTGGTACTATCACGATAATCATAACACACCCACATATATATATATATATACATATGTATCTATGTTGCTATACATTATGTTCACATACAGAATACGAGCCCATGAGTGGGCTGGGAGCACAGCGTAGTGATTTTCTTCTCTGAAGGGCTGGGGGGTGTTTCTTCTCTGCCACAGCCCCTCCCCCCCCCCCCCCCGCGCACCGGCCCCCCCTAGGTCAAGTTCGGTGCAGTTCGCTCTTTCGTTCGTTGCTGAGAGCCGTGCCATCAAGTCTGTGAAACCCATGGCATCGACACGTCAAAACCACACAGCTGCATCCAAGTTACTTGCCCAAAGCTTCCCATATTGCCCCCCCCCCCCCCCCCCAACCTAACCTTGCGACTGCACTACACTCATTTCCACACATGCTTGAGACCGCATGCTTACCATGGCCTGCGAGGCCGTCCAAACCCAGGTCTTCTGAGATCGACTGTCGGCCCGGCTGCTCTGACTTCTGGTCGTCTGGAGGACGACCTGGTTGGGCTTGTGGCTGCCAGCAGGGAACTGTTGGCATTTTTGTCTGGGTTCTCAGCTCCAGGGTTTGGGTGGCCGCTTGCGATTGAAGCCCTTACCTGGCTGGCGCAGACGAAAACCACTGAGGTCACTCGAAGTCACTCAGTGTTGAGCGCACATCACACATGCCAAGAAATGAACAGCTTCTGGGCAGATTGATTTGTCGTGCCGCTGTACACAGGTCGGCGTGTCGCACATGGCTCGGTAGCCATGACAAGCAAAGGAGCCAGATTGTAAGCGAGGGCGTGTCGTGAAGACGATTGACTCACCAGACTCACAAGACTCACATGTCTTTCGTCACCGAGAGGACCAGCACCTGGCAACAGGCCGATACATTAGTCGAAAGACGTGTCCGACAGTGGCCAGCCTCCGTTGCTTCAAGCAGTACTTGAACTTGTGCAGCCGTCGGAAGCCTCCAGTTCGAGCTGATCTGCAGTGTCATCGGTCCACAGGTTGCTCTGAACTCGAAGCCTGCATGAGGACAAACTTCCGGGACGAAAAGTCCTGAAAAGATCGCCGAGCATTCCACTATTCTGCCTGTCCCTGCACACGATAAGGTCACGGCGCCGTGCAGTTCCATCCGGGAAGGCGTTCGAGTCTTTTCCTGATTAGGATTTGAAGAGAAAGCAAGCTGCATGACTTTGCCAGAGACAAGACTTGAAGATCTTGAATGTTGGGATCATCTGATCTCATCTGGGATCTCGGCGCTCCCGTGCTAGGTCGAAAGGCGCTCTTGACCAAAGCAATGGTGAAGGTCTCGCCACTCTCAGCTGACGGAAGCTCCAAGACCTGGCAGTTCTCCGCAGGCTCTTCGCAGACTCCGACACCTCAGAAGCCTCAGGCCAGGCCTCCTGCAAAGAAAAGCGAGTGCCTTAAGGATGCCACTCCAGCAAGCCGATCACAACAGTCAGTGAAGGGCACTGAGCTTCGCACTCACTTGAGGCGCTCCTGGTATTGAAAGGATGAGCTTGTTATACTGAGTCGGTAATTCGGCAGCTTCACTCAGTGCTTCACTCATGCTTCTAACATCTTCTAACATCTTCTCGCTTGCCTGATGGGTTGTGGAGAAGCATGAATCCGCGCATGCTGGCAACGTCCCATGAGGCCACACAGTAGATCTTGTACTGGGTGACATCGCCAAATGCCCAATGACTGTCACGCAGGATTGCTGAGTGCTGACGAGACCACTTCAAGCCTTCTGCCAAGATGTCCCATGCCTCAGGGGTCATGTGGCGTGGGGCCACGTATAGCTCTTGCAGCTGCAGTCCCAGTGCTACGAAGGACCACACTTCTTGAGTAAAGTCAATACTATCGAACTTGTCCAATCCCCAATGCAAGGCGTCGCCGTGAGAGGCCACTATGACCCCATGAATCATAAGTTGTGACAGCGGGAAGAAGGTCGACCTGCGCACAACCAGGATATAAACGACCATGCTGCGCCACCGAATCCAGCGCTGCCGGCCAGTCAGGCCGTCGAGCCCTATCTCGCTGAGTGGAGGTAAGGTGAAGTGGCCTTTTTGAGGATGCTCCGGGGCCTTAACCGGGCCGTACCAGTCCCGTGGCCTCGTCGCAATGTCTGGACCACCTCGCCAAATTGAGTCCGCCCAAAACATGAAGAAAGGAGAGGGCCACGTGCCCGTGGTCAGGTTGATCCAAACATCATCTTCATCTTTTCCATCAGACTTCTGAACCTTCTCACTCCGCAAAGCTGCTATGGTCTGCAACATTGCCTCCATCTCCATGCCCAGTTCTGTAGGATTACCGGCAACGCCATCGAACTTAAACATGTTGACTGCCTGCTCACGCCGGAAGCTCATCGCTGTTTCATGAAAGGCATGTCGATACTTCTTCCCTGCGAGGCTGAAGGCCTCTGACTGGATGTTGCGATTGTAGTTCGTTTCAAAGCCTTGGCGTTTGCCATTCTTTACTCGGGCCTCTTGTGTGAAGCCGTAGCCGCCCCAAGGCGAGAGCCACACACCCGTGCCAGCGCCGTATTCTCTGGCCTTGCTGGCAACCTTCTCAAACCGCCGAGGGAAACGAAGCTTATCAAATTCCCACAGCGTCTGGGGATCGTCCCAGCCATCGTCCCATAAAAAGGAGTCCTGCAAGGCTCTTGGAAACACCTTAAACCCTGAACGCAGCAATGCATTTTGCACACTGAGAAGCACGATAGTTCTCACAGCCTCTATCGCTCGTAATCACTCGACAGTCCAGCTTCGCGCCACGCTTCTTGACCATCTCCTCACCGAATGCCTCGACCCTTTGCAAGCAGCTGCCTCTCGACACATGCACAAACGACGCACATGACAACCAGAGTCACTAGAGTAGCTAGACGACTCCCGGCTAAGATTCTCAGAACAACAACATGGCCCGGGACCAGAAGCAACCCCTGAAACGTTGAACGTTGTCCCTCCTGTGAAGATATAGCGCGGACACCTTCGAACTACGAAACAACAAAGTCGGACAAGGCCGACCGAGAAACTACCTGGTCCACATCGACCAAAACATGTGTGAATCTTCAACGATTTCAGCGTGCTTATCCGGACGAGTTGGACCGTGTGCCAGCTTTGCCTAAGATTCGAGAACCCATGATAACAATGGCAAGTTGTACGTCATGTACTGTGAACATCTGGTTCCAGCGCACTTCCGCTGCTCAGCTTCAGATGACTCTATAGCCTTCATATGCCTCAATGACGCCGACCCAGGGTCCCGAGATCCCGACATCTAGCCGAATCTAGCCTCTACCTGAACAAAAACCGGACTTCAAGACCGAACCAAAGAAATTGAATACAAAGCTAATATGCAAGCAGTCTTCGACAGGTGCCTTCGCTCATCTTGTCCGGTCGAAGTGAAGCTATCAGTGTCTCGTTGGGCCAAGGATCCTGGGGGTCCCACTCTGTTTTACTCTGTTTGTGCGCATCGGCAGTCAATGAGTCAATGGAAGGCAGAGTCCTTGAAACCACCATTGAAGCCCTCGTCCTGGACAGGTTTTACGTGTGCATGGCAGCCGCTGCATTGGGCAAAGCTCCTGGTAGCTGTAGAAGTCGTACCAACTGTTGTAGTGGACCTCCAGTTCAGCAATGATGACTTTCAGAACTGAGGCAACGCTGCGACACACCACTCCCTACAAACGTAGAGTTGGAGCAGTCTCCTGAATAAGTGGCGGATGTCCCAAAAAATGTTCCACTTTCGCTGTGAGCATCGCGCCATTGGGCTGCGGCGGCCAGGCCGCTCTGAGTGCAAATAAGCCAGAAAGGATCTCCTCGCCTCGTCAAGTGCCAGCTGCTTCAAGTTATCCCACAATCCCTAAAGTCCTGCACTTGGAGTCTCTGCCTGAGACATTTCGCTGAAACTGCCGATCACAAATCCGTAGTCCCAGGGAACCTGACTGAAGGGAAGAGTGTAAACTTTGTAGCGCTGGCTACACGCCATCACTCGTGCTCTCAACGGCAACTTCCCACCCATCCACAAACGAATCCTGTAAAGAATCCTAACGACTGGGTTATGAGGTGGTGGGGCCTGCATCGGGAAAGCTCAGGTTGGGTTCACGGGGCAAGCAAAGAGAAGGAATAATCATAGAACAATTGCTGTGCTGGCCAGGTAGAATCATGCAGATTCAGCTTGGTACGACCCACAACCTCATAATATGTGTTCGATGTCAAACACCGCATGACGCCACTTGCCGTTCGTCAATCCGTCAGTGTTTGTGTGCTTCGTGGAGTATTCCCTCGTAAATCTTCGGCATTCATCCGGAGAGTCCGACGAACAGGTAAGTGATGGAACGGTCAAAGAAATGTAGGCACCAACATGTCTACAGGTCGGCAACAGCTTCAACCACACCGGATTCGCCCTCAATAGCTAACAGGCCCGCTTTCTGCACACGTCTGCTTTCCCATGCAAACCTTCTAGCCAAATTTGTGAGAGGAAGCCGAACAAGGCTTGACTGACTGAACCAGAGCGCGTGCATCTGACGCGCCTCATTTGTGGGCTTGGCCAAGCTTTTCAGGTGCTGTACTTGTCCCGCATGGTACGGCCTTGAGCTCTATTCCATTGTGCTCTCTTGCCGCCACTCTGGAACACGTCAAAGTGAACATCTCAAGTGACAGCCTAGTGGCAGATTGTTGCTCTCTTGCGTGCTCACGACTCCCATGGGATGTTCAACCTTGTTGCCAGGCCGCCAGACACTAGTCTGCCCCACCGTGCGTCTGCTAAGGCCCTTAGGCCCAACTTAGGCCCTGGCAGCCAGGAAGAAGCCTGAACCAAGTGGAAGTGACAGAAAACACGAGAATCCGAGCACGACTGTCCACTCTGCACAAATTGTTACAAGTGCGAAGCGCTTGTTGACCACGACCGGCAGCCCAAGCACCTCGTCAAACTCTTCCTGTCAGAGCTTGCTTCCAAAATGCTGGCATTCCAGTGGCCATTGCTGCAATCCTCGTCGGGAACCTTTTTCAGCAGAGCGCGCGCTCCCTGGAGGTGTCTGAGAAGTCATGTCCGGAAGGCTTCGCCGCGCGCAAACGCGTCTGAGCTTGGCTTTGGTCCCCGGCAGCCCCCTCTTGTTACCTGACGCGGCCAACACTGCGACGCCAGCAAAACTGTGGTTGTCAAGA
This sequence comes from Symbiodinium natans, assembly GCA_905221605.1. Lineage (NCBI taxonomy): Eukaryota > Dinophyceae > Suessiales > Symbiodiniaceae > Symbiodinium > Symbiodinium natans. The sequence continues at coordinate 32,675 of CAJNDS010002094.1, forward strand.
CCCTGCAGTTTGTGCACAGGTCTGAGTAGCACATTCGGCAATGTGTCCTCTCAACTTCGAATTACCCTGGCTCCACAGGCATACACGCCTTCAGCTGGCATGTGCAGTCTGCTGGCTGGCCTACGGAGCCGTTCGAGCTACAGTAAGTTCCAGTCTCTACAACTTTAAAGTCCAAGTTCACTCATCCCGGAGCAAGCCATGTGCAAGACATGGGGCAGATTACGCATTTACTATGTCCCATGAACATCTTACGCTCCAGGAAGAGCTGCGTCGCTGCCCTTTTGGGCGGACGTACTCAGATTGAAAATTACAGACGGCTCATGAAAACAGGGACTGAATCACTGCATCGCTGCGCCCTTTTATGAAGTTCAGGCCACATCAAGCGAGTAACGTGTAATTCCAGGATCAGCGACATGTAGTAAAACAACTTCGGAGTTTCTCTGCCACTGTCTTGGCGATGGTGCTCAGACTTCCGCGGGGGTCTGGATGCGCTCCAGAAGCCTAGTGGGTCGCTGCTGGGCTGCTGCAACTTGATGGCAAGCGTGTGCTGCCAGCAGTGCTTCCAGCCTGGAGTGCGGCTGACTCTGTGACAGCAATCACATACATCACATCTCGTTTTGTCAGATTTCGTCAAGCGGCCCGAGAGGCTTCACACTTCTTGTCTTTGCCCATGGGTCCTGCACTGCTGTGACACTGCAGAACTCGCACAAACGATATTTTCAACACAAACGAACAGAAAAAAGGGCAGGGTGCAGATCCTGGACTCGCCCGGGGCCACTTTGCTTTGAGCTGCCGAAGCTTCATTGAGATTCCCTCGCGTGCAAGAGGCCCACCGGCACTTTCATGATTGAGCGCTTCGAAGCAAGCAAACTTGCCTCTAGGATGTGCCTGCGAGATTCGCATGAACTTTCCGAGAAGATGAACACCTGCAGCCAGTGCTGCAGGTGTGCACACTGCGGGCAATAGAAGGCCAGAAGAGGTAACACTTAACTACGACTTTCGGTTGTGGCACAAGTTCCGTCCTCACATGCCGCCTGCGCTGCTGTATCGGGGGCAAAAGGTGTCCTGCCAGCCAGCTTTATACTGAACCCCTGAGACTCATTTTACCCAGAATCACTTGAGAACGCTTATCCTGCCAGGAGATCTGCCAACTTGATGGGTTGGGGTCAAGTTTTGCATCGCCTTGGGAGAAAAAAACGATACAACAATATACAACATGATACAGCACGGCTGTTGGGCTCTGACAAATGAACAGAGCCTCGAGGCAAGGCGCTTTACCCAACTGTGGCAAGGACTCTTCGGTCGGACGAGACCGCCTCCTAAGCCGCAGCGGAGCTTGCTTCCATGTTACACTTATTTATAATAACTATGGATTATATATATAAAAACATGTATATGTGTATGTATATGTGTATGTATATGTGTATGTATATGTGTATGTATATGTAACTGTATATGTATAATATATATATATATATGCACACTTTGAAAACGCAATCGAAGAATTTAAGAATATTTGAATATGATATGGTTTCATTGTGTCACACGATGCAAAATGCAGACCGCAGCCTTCAAGCTAAAGCTGCCGTCAAGCTTCACGATTGGAAGCGTAAGCTGTTTTCGAGCTTCCCCCTCACCTGGGCCAAGCAACCGGCGCTGAAGCATCAACCTCCTCATACTATGGATCATGGACTCCTTCATCTGCTTCCATGTGGCGGGCAAGAAGGACGGGGATATCATCCTTTACTGGCCCGAGTGCCTTCTGAGAACGGACTGAGACCATGGTTACCTCAGGAAAGTGGGAGCTTACCAGCATGGCTGATGCAAGTACACCCAACCTCTGCAGGACGCTAGGAACAAACCTGGTTCGGCAGTCCGACTATGCTCGACTTCACTTTGAGTTGAGGGGCTTTGTCCCGGCACTGCCGGTGCGGCTTCAGCTCCATACATTCGCAAGCGCCCATGGCTTGCGAGCACTTGGATGTTTGGCCGTCTTTTGACAGATTTGAGAAATGACAATGGGTATTGCGATCTGGTTCAAAACCTGCTTGCATTTCGAGCCGAGTCCCTTCAATGACGCAGTGGCAACCGAAAGTTGCAGGTGGCACTGGTGAGTTAGTCCACATGTGTTTGAGGGATGTCACCACAGAATTCTGCCCGCGTCCTCGTCGGAATGTGGGAGCTTCGTCTCCGTCAGATTCAAAGGACCATGCAGTCTCCACAGCTGTAGCCTAGTCGCTGGCAATGGGAGGTTGATTGGTGCTCCACTGTGCTTGCATCAAGCTTGTAATACTTGACCAGCGGCTGGCGGTATCCCCCTCGTGGCCAACCTGGGCCTGATTGCCGAAGCCTTACCTGTGCAGAGCTGCGCAGCTGACATGCTCCGCGTGCACCGCAAGGGAATAGAGCCTTGAAGCGGACGAAGTGTGACTCCTATAAGCAAAATCGCATGGACAGGTTGCTTGTGCTCACATCAGGCGACGCAACTCTGCTGAACAGGAAGCGTTTGGCGCAACGTCCATGCAGTCCATGCATGTCTCGGGCATCCTCGTCACGAACCCAAGCAGAGAACGAGGCGGAGATGCCACCGCTGCAGCCTGGTCAGCACAGGCAGACGTGTTTGTCAAACAAGTCTTGTGCACACGGTCTACAAGTTGACGATGGACAAGAGATTACTTCAGGCCTTGGATTTTACACATCGGCATGGCTTGGGTTTTGCAGTGCTGGGGATCCGAGTTCAAAATGTAGCGGGCTCCACGACTGAATTACAAGATGCTGGCAGGCCGATGGCATGCCAAGACGTACTTGCGTACTTGAAAAGCTGAAATCCTTATAATGCGAACCCGCAACAACACTGAAAGTCCCATCAACACCAACCCGCTCGGAAGACATCTGCACTCCCTTCAGACGGCTATCCTGAATGAAACCGGTCCGTCGCCATCTAGTCTATTAGGCCAACTAAGGCACCAGGTCCGGCAGCCGAGGTGTTAACTGAGCTTCTGCTGCCGAGGACCAAGCTCAGATTGAACGTAAGCGAGAGGTTCAAGGCATCTTGGCTCACTGCCTCGCGTAATGAAGTACTCAACTACTCAATCAGAGATCCCCAGGTGCTGATGCCCAAGTCGGAGCCTGTAGACCACAGCCCAAGTCCTGACTAAGGACTACCAAAGGTGTGTTATGAATGAGCAGCAGAACGTTTGAAGCTCCTGACGCGAGGGAAGCAAGTGGAAGAGTGGAGAGGCCTGCACCTCACACCATTTGAGAATGACATTCAGCTTCGACGAGCTTCACTGACATTTACCTTGGTGCCGGACAGGCAGGCTTGCAAACTCTGATGATTGGCCACTTCCGAGTGCTTCAAAGGTCTGCCACTGCAGCTGGGGCCTCCGAAAGCAACAGCTGATGAACATGAGGTGTCGTTTGCAAAGGCTTCGGTACGCCGGTAGTTTGAATACAAGCCGGCAAGCTTGTCAGTGAAAACGGCGCGGACTCGATGGCTTCGCACCTGCTGATATCGACGTGTTCTCTTGACCATGCGTTGCAGCACAGCACAGCACCACCTCCCAGCAGCAAGTTCCGCCCTCCACGTGGCCATCTAGGTCATGGGCAGGGAAAAGCTTTGTACACACACACACACGCACACACAAGTTTGCAAGGGCCATTCTTTTGATTTACTCCGTGAATGACAATGAAGTATATGGTTGAGTCTGCTTTCACGGTGTGCTTATTTGACCTTCCCTCGTGCATAAAGCTGAGAAGCCCGCCGCACTTGCCGCATGGATGTGCTGCACCAGGAGCAAGCGTAGAAGCACTTGCCGGCAAAGAGCCCCTGACAAAATCAAGTTCAAGTTCCAGGCATGGCATGACAGCAACGCGACATAAATTTGGCTTCCGGATGAGCTTGAACAGATTCGTAAAGAAGGCCCTGATGATCGATTGAGTGTTTGGATGTGTTTGGCAACTGTTCAGTGCCTGCTTGGCCGAACCAAGAGCTGTCCGATGCGCGAGTCCACAACCTTCCACAGACTAAATTCAAAAGTGCCAGAGTTCCGCTGCGGTTGTGCCAATTGTCACCCCAGTGAGCCTTCGCGCCGGCCAGAAAGCCGCGCTCCCGGCTGCTTGCCTCCTCATGCCCATGCCGCGCCAAACACCGGAAAAGCGGAGCATGTGCGGGTGAGTAGGTGCAATTGACGCTGCGCTCAGTTGCTAGCTTCTTAACCTTAGGCATTAACTCAGGCTGACCAGCTTCACTGACCCATAGCTTCAAGTGAACAATGAAATCAAAGGCCACCTCACCCGCACGTGTGCCTGCTGCCACAGTGTGTCTGTGTGTGAGGCACTGTCCGCTACATGCCTTCAAATTTTCTGAACATTGCAGGGTTATGCATGAAGTCGTGCGCCATATTCGCTGAGAAAACGCACCTCCAACAGCAAAAGTTGGAACCTTTTTAAATATTCAATCCTGATTGTAATGAATGAGCGAGACAATCAGGACATGCTCTGTAGCTTCAAAAATTGTTCCAGACATGCATTGGTCAGATCTCAAATGCCAGATATCGGGAACCCTCTCATCAAAGACAAGCTACTTGGTTCAGTGTTCACGAAGCGAACAACGGCCTGCTGAAACCAAAATGCACACCACAGCACTCTACATAAACGAGTGGGGGAACAAGGCGTCAGGAGACTACTACATCTGTGCGCCAGATTGTGCGGTAATCATAATACAACACCTCACGTAACCTTCCGACGAGCTCTCTTCCATCGCACGAATGCTTACAGCGTGTGTTGACACTTACATGACCTCTGGCATACCCAACACACCAGGTGTGCGTGTCTGTGTGCGCTCGCTGCGCGCGTGTTGCAAAGCTTTCCGAGTATGAACGTGAACGTGTGCAGCACTTGAAGTCAAGTCCGGCTCCTGCTGCACCAAGAACAAGTACAAAACCAGGCAAGCCTCAGCAGCGCAAGTGCCCTTCACATTGAGAATGGTAATGACTTAATGTTTTTGCAAACCGAAGTGAGGAGCCCAAACCACCAGAACGAGAAGGATCGCGTTCCGAGTCAAGGGGCCTCAGCAACGGCAAACTGTTCTGCTGCGCGCATTTGTGGGAAGACAAAAAACAGGTGCCAGAAAGACGAAATCAGCTTAGGTGCTCCATGCCATGACAATCCGATATCGACAGCAACTACACAGCGGACCATCGTCTGATCCACAGAGTTTCTACTGCCTGCTCTACTTCAGCTGGGCTGCTGTTCCTGACATGGCCAGTTCACAGTCAGAGTGAACATTCTAGTTTACATATTCGAGCTACTTGCCTCTTTCTTCTCCGTGAGTATTGTGCATGCAGCTCTCTGTCGTGCCATTCCTGCCTTTCTCCAGAAACATGAAACATGTCAGATGCATGGCAATGTCTATTCAGCCTTGCAGGCTTGGGCGCAAGTGCATCGATCAGCAGCGATTAAAGTGCGAACCAGTGCTGTTGACGCTGGAGTGAGTGCATATGGGCCTGTGGGACCTTTGCATCGCGAGTTGCCCTGGCCAAGTTGCAACGAATTCAGTGAAAGCAACGTCTGAATCAGTCAAGCTCCGTCATGTTGCAATGTAAGGGTGTACGTAGCTCACGCACATGAAACACCAGCACCATCCAGCACCTCCCACAGCTGCAAGCACATCAAGCTGCCACACGTAGTGGCCTGGCGAGAACAGCCGTGCAGGTATCTTGTAAATAGCACCTGCGTGAGAATGGAACCTCCTTGGACTTCATGCCGCTTTTCACAGCAGGCTCTGCAATACTACCTGGGGCAACTGATGAGATGCGGCTGTATGCATTCTGCCGGAAACCTCCAAACCCAACTTCTGCTCAAAAACGGCCGCAAGCTCAGCGCCCTGCTGGAGTCCCATGGGTTCAGCGCGTTGTTGAACTGAGCAGGCCAGCTGGAACCTGAGCAGTCCCTTCGAGAATGCGGTCTGTCGGACACCGATGACGCGCCTTCATGGTGATCTTGTTGTGTCGGCTTCGGGGGACCAGGCATCACCATCTGTGCCAACACCTCATGCCATCTTTAAGCTGGCAAACCGAAGCAACAGAGAATGTGCAACCTCTATCAAATTGAGTTGCTTCTTGTTTTAGCTTTTCAGTTCTCGAGTTGGAGAGACCATGGAGAGGTGCTCGGACCCCGGGTATACCTGTTACCTGGAATTGAATAGTTGGGGAAAGATGAGGAACAATTTACGCAAGGCCGCAACGTCCCAAGCCCTGAGCCCTGTGGCAGGAGGCGTGAGAGACCAGGGACCGACAGCTCCCATGGAGTCCCCTTTTCAAGCATCGATTCGATGATTCACACATCGCACATCGCAAGCTGGCGAGAGGCCTGCGCAGTTCAAGCACGAAATCTCCTTGTGGGTTTAAGCTTCAGCAGTCTCAATTTCAGGGCAACCACGCAGTAAGAAAGAAAATTATCATGCGCCTGTGGTTGCGTGGATGTGCAGGCAGGCGTCTACTGTACAGATCTAATTGGGTCGTCATGACCTTGATACAGAAACTGTACGGACAGAGAGATACAGGGCCAATGCGACACGCCAGCCGCCAGTCTATTGCGCAAGAGCCAGGCGTGCAGCGGCTCACGGGCTGCTTCCGAGTACACTGATCCAACTCTAGGCGCCTAAGGACGCTAACTGTTGACGCTCAAGTTTCGGCTACAACCATGGAATCCCAACGAATAGGCTCGAATCTCGAAGTTTGAAGAACCGCAATAGCCACAGCAAAGCAAGAAATGTTGGATGCCTTCATCTGCAAGAATTGTGCATGCAAACAAGCGGCATGCAAGGGCTGAATTCGTGTGACTTCGCTACTGCAGCGGAATGCACGCTCGTCCGCGACATGTGACCTGCCGCAGAGCTGTGTTTGGCTCATGAGCTCAAACAGAGCGACGGAGCGTTTCCAATGCCTGGCTCAGGGTTCGTTGGAATGGATCGCTGTCCAAACGGCACGAAGCTACACCGACTAGGGCTCCGAAGGACATCTTGGCCATTACTTTGCCAATCTTGCGAGTCTTGCGAGTCTTGCGGTCCAGCTCGGCAACCTCGGATTCCCCGTAAATCCGCAGCTCCTGCTCAAAGATGTCAAAGACTGTTTTTGCCTTGTTGGTCATGCCAGTCTCCTCCGCACGGATGCGCAGGAAGTGCAACACCAATGCGCAAAGCTGTGCCTTCGTCATCGTGGCCATCGTGGTGCGGTGACTCGGGTCCAACTTGACTTGGCGGGCAGCCGAGTGCTGGTGATGGCAATAGTCGCAAGCGGCACCGTCGTGGCAGAAGCCCCTGTTGAAATGCACGCGCGGCGGCACACCTCAGGATGCCCGATGGCCCCCTTCGCTGGAGGTGCCAGGTGGCCCAGGTACCAGGCCAAGCAAGAAAAGCATGGGACTTATGGAGCTGGTCATGGAAATCTGGCCTCTTCCAGCAACTCCTTGACCCTCTGGGGCAGGTTGTCCACATGGCATCTCTGCTCCCTCTCCTCAACCAGGGCATCGCACTCCTGCATCCTGCACCTCCTGTAGATAGCTGGAGCACTGGCCGAACGCACGCCGGGTCCAAGGTCCCACGATATTCAAGCTCCAATGCCATTAGGCGGATATGCACAAGTTGGTGGCACAACTGCCTGCAGTGGCCCACAAGAAGTGCTAGCAGGACTCCTTTGACGAGAGATGGTTGGCTCGCTACAATGCCCTCACGCAACTCGAGCCACAGCCGTTTTCAGTCGATAGCATACACGTGTGACTTCTACGACTGTTGTACTGGTAGCATGTGAGGCTCCTGCCGACAAGTCAGGGGCCACGGCGTCCACGGGGCAGGCTACCTCGGCAAGTCATGACAAGTCTGAGTCCAACGTTGAGATGCGCAAATTGCACGCGAAGCTAACGTGTCTCAAAACACTTGAAATCATAACCATCCATCAGGACGTGAACACAAGGACGCCAGAGAACATCCAAGGGTCAAATTCAACATGGCTGCACACCAGTTATGTTATCAGAGTTGCGTGGCAAGAGGGCAGTGCAAACTAAGTCGATTTTCCAGCACGGCATGCAAGCTCTAAACAACCTTGCCCTTGGTGGGTTTCTTCCAGGTTTTGTGTCTCAAGAAACGCGAACTCTTCACTGACTCGATACTACTCCGCCATACAGTATGTTACATCACTGAGAGCGCCACCTGCCGGTCGATGGGAACCACGGGCTTGAAATCGCAAAGCCGCAGCCTGAAAAACTGAATAGTTTCGAAAAAAGCGGTTACTCGCATCCACTCGACGAATCAACTTCAAAGTTTGAGAGGCGCCGGAAAGTCTGAAGATGATGCACATCCTACGCCCTTCAGTGCCCTGGTGACGACTGGCTCATGAACGAGGGCCGTTCTGAGCGCCGTGCATTGACGATCGCTGATCTTCTGAAGCCATTTGTCTGGACTCCGCTGCCTCCAATGCACTTCTTGTTGAACTCTCTTCGATTTTTTGGCAAGCACTTGCAAGCACCACCTCTCGGCAGATCTCCCTCCACAAGAACGACTCTGCATCTGCAGCTGCGAAGCCTCAGATCATCTCAACACTGTCGAAACGCCTTGCAAGATTGATGCTGAAATGATGCTGAAATCTGGATGAGTTGAGTTCAAGGCGTTGGCTCTCAGCAGTGAGGCGCAATGCTTCACGCCATGCTGCTGACAGCTCATCCTCTGCGGCCATGGTTGCTGCTTCTCGCCTTTCATGATCTCTCCTGACCAATCAATGGTTCAGCCAGTATTCAAGACTCTATAGGCTAGAGGATGCTAAAGGTTTTGGATGGTTTGACTAAGGATATGATGGCTTAGAGTCTTCAGTCTTAAGGATCAATGGTCCACCTATATCATCCACATGTCCATCCTTTGTTGAGGGTGCGATGGCGGCATGCTCGCATGAACCCCGTGATTCAGCTTTTGTTCTTTGCGTCATCACGAAGGCAATCAAATGCCGTGAAGAGCTTCCCACATGGGAATGCAGCTGGCCTTTCGGAGAGAAGCCACACTTGGTCACTTGTTGCAGGTACAGCCGCCCTCTCCAAACTCGCTTCCAGTCTTTCCACGTACAGCTGGTGATGTGTGACCGAACTCATCCAAGCGGAGGTCACGGATGTCCTTGAAGTTCGTGATGGGCATATCCGGGATGTAGTGTGTATAGCCAACCAATACCATCACGAACGACAATGCCGATGAAAGCGCTGAATCAAAAACTCCAACCGCGCCTCCAACTTTTCGATCCGCCTCGCTTCCAGCCTCATTCCTGAGCAAAGCGTTGCCCAGCGACAACAGAAACAGCAACCGTGACCCAGAAACAACATTACTTGTTATCTTTTGCATCAATGCTTTTTGCAGCATCCGCACTTGCACGATGCGACGAACGTGGCAATTCATTTCGCCATGCGTCTGTCCCGTTCTTCGCCAAACCTGCGGACAGCCCACTGGTCATTCTCTTTCTCGGTTGAGAAGTTGCCACCCCGCCGAAACCGCTTGCCTGCAGACTTTTTGTCCAATCAAGCTTGCTATGTTCCAAGTTCTAATTCGAAATATGTCTAAAATGTACATATTGCTGAATTGGTCAAAGACGCACCCTGCTTTGTATAGTTCTTTGCGTTCCGCGATGAGCTGTCTCATCCTCACAATGTCGAGCCTGGAATGCTCGGGGCGTTCAATAAATAAAGGTCTTTAATCATCACGATCTTTCAATGTGCAAAAAAGCATTGTAAGAGAACATCGGCCGAATGTCTCCAGCAACGGGCAGAAACGAGCTGCCATGAAACGACGCGATAAGGACATCGCTTGCCGGCTGGTTGTGCACCATGGGCCAGAAACGCAACGCCAGGCAGCCATTTTTATGGCCGCCCTGCCCCCCCCCCCCCCCCCCCCCCCGCAAAACCCGTGTTTGCAATGGCTTGAGCAAGATTCGCTGCGAGATATCCCACAAACCTGCTGCGTTAAGCCTGCAGCAACAAAGCAAAATCCCGGCCACCAACACAGAATATTGAAACTGGACTCCACAAAAACCATTATGTGTCCTTCGTATTGCTGCCGCAAGTGCTTCTTCTGCTGCAAATCTTTGCCGCTCTGCGGCTTCTTTGGCGCGCTCCGCCTCAATACCCGCGCCGCATTTGCAATCTCATGTTGTCCTGTTCTATCAGCCGAGACTATCCCACACAACGACTGGCGCCTCCACTGCCTCTACTTATGCAGTCATCTTGGTGCGGCGATGTGTGGCGGTCTGGTCTTGGACCGTGGCATTTTCCAGCATCTGGCGCTCCTCGTCTCGGACATGGCCTAAGTTATGGCATGCCGAAGCAACAGCCGGCTTACTTACGCTGGCTTCCATTTTATTTCTGGGGAGATGGCTGCTATGCTTGTCTTCGATCCACATCTTGCGACGGTCACGTCTCTGGGCGGTACTCTCTTCCCGATAAAACCTCGGGCAGCACAGTCCTGCTGAATGGAATGTGGAATGTGGACGGCAAAGTGCGCGACTCTCGGCATAGGAGTTCCTACATCCAGAAGAGTCGCAATAAACAGGCCCGAACCAACACAAGAGAAACAACACAACAGCGCAGTCGGTTTTTTGTAAGGTGGCTCTTGAATTAAATAAGTCTTTGCACTTCTGCAGCATGCACTTCTGCATGTCTACCGAATGCTACACAAATTATGTCGAGGTATGCTGTGCTGGCAACTCACTAGAGCTCGTCTGCGCTGCCTCGACCAAGGATGCAGTGCACAGGACAGGACGGGGCCCGAAATGGGTCCGCACTAAGTCTAGAACTGTGGCAATATTGTGGTTCCGCTGTCTTAGTCTGAGTCCGGGTCGAAACTCGTCAGATTTTCTGCGTGGCTTGGGTGACTTGGGCGGTGGTGGCCTCGACGGGCCTCAAGATTCTTCAAGATGTTTCTCAAGCACCAAGAAGAGCTTATGCTTGTCAACGCGGCACATGGCTTTGTCCATTGGCTCCCTACCTCTAGGCACGGCATTGTGAGATGCCAGCAGCTGATCCACTGTTCGCTGTATGCGCTTTGCATCCTTGGTCCGAGAGTCCAGATTCACTGTCGACAGTGGACAAATTCTCGTATTTTTGACTGGCGTCGTAGTTCTCTCTGGGACGGTAATATGCGAAGGCCATCGTCACATCGCCATGCAGTAGTTGACCGCTCCTGCACGCTTCGCTTTGAAGGCCATGACAGTCGAAACTGACACCTCGAAACGGGTCCTTCCGTGCGGAAGCCTTGCACCTTCCTGAGGTGCCCATGTTAAGAAAAAAAGGCAACTAAAAAGTTGCATGTGCATAACAAAGCTTAAGCATACATCAAATATGATGCAATCGAAGGACATAGATCAAGAGGTGACCTGAGGCAGCTCCAGATCATCTTCAGCACTGAGCACTTTGATGCACAATCCTCCGTTGGCTCTGATGCTGGAACCTGGCTGGAGAGGTATTGGCCGCTGCTTTCTGCCCTGTGGATCCCCAATCTGTAAGTGCCAGCTGGATCCTGTCGAAAGCCGGAGTACGTCATGAAGCACTTCCGCACATGCAGCGGGCGTCTCTCGCGAGGCCTGCTCCATTGGCTTCCAGAAGCATAGCGACTGTAATCGGAGTTTCCGGGCCTTGGGCATGCATTGCATGCCATGCATGCAATGATCAGCACAGCTGACTGCCGTATTTTCTTGTGGAATCTTCCGTCGATACATCACCGGCGATCGGTGCGATTGGCGTAATTACTCCTTCAACACCTCCTTGAAAAGCCAAAGTGTTGCAAAATGCCGAGATCCACACTGTCGACGTGCTGCAGAAGCGACGCACCCTCCTGCAGCAGCGACGCCGTGTCATGTTGCCATCTGCTTCTCTATTTGGGCTTTGTCCTCGTAAATTCGGAGGCTCGGGGCGATGCTGACCAGCTCCTTAGTCACCAGCAAGGAATACCCGTATACCCCTTCGGATGGGCCGACCAACACCCTCACCGCCCCAACTGCGCTCGTTCGCCACCCATGATCCACCACATCCCACCACTAACCCGACCTTCCTGAAGCACCAACTTGCATTTTGCATATGCTACAGTGAAGAAATTGACAAGCACTCCTCATGTATAACTTAATAAACTTAATCAGTGTTTCCGAAATGTTCTTGCTCGATGCAGCCGTTGCCACATCCCTTTGTGCCTTCCTAGGGTGGATACTGCATGCTTTACGTTGGAGCAGTTATGGGGGCAACGAGCCTTGCTTGAAAGCTGGGTCTCGATTCATAAACGTGGAGGTACAGTGACGCTGCTTGCACAGATTTGCACAGCACGCTGAGTCTGCAACCATCTTTTTCCCTGATGCTTTCTCTGCGATTGGGCGCAGCAGGTTGTCCATGAAACCCCCCTGAACACGAAGACCATGACTGGACAAAGCTGTCTTCGTTGTCCCAGCCTTCTTTGTCCATTCTGGCAGGAGCGGCAGTGCTTTCCTTGAACATGTGTGCAGTCGTTCGCTCCCAATGCTCCATGCATGTGGCGACTTCAAATCCTCCAGGTTAAGGATGAGAATAGTGCGGTTGAAGAGCGCCTTTCGCTGATTGCCAAGAATAGGATTGAAAGCTTCAGTGAAGGACCTCGCCAGGCCAGGTCTGTTGAACTCGAACCGCGTGGGACAGCGGGAACATGCAGGAACAGTTCGGCCTGCCGCGGTGCGACTTCATGTGGCTCAGCAGCCGCTGCTGGATTTCTTTGGGCACGTGGCCTGCCCTGACACATAAGGCGACTTGGTTGTGCACAGCGCGCACATGAAAATTGAAACGAATCGCAATGCTCACGTGAGTGGCACAAAGGCAACCGGTGGCACATGCACTAGCATCGTGCCTCACATATCCCATGGTATGCCTTTGGATCCAGGAACACATGCTTGACGCATGCAATGAACATCGTCTTGAGTCTCTCACAAAGCAGGTGGGCGAAAAAGCTTCTGGAGAGCAATTTGGCCTTGCGCCCCTGCAAGAACCTGCGTTTTGATGGCGAAGTGGATACTGACATTTACCAGCTTTTCGGCTGTTGCTCGAGCTTGTGCTGTTAGCCTTGCTGGGCATGCCTCCTGCTTCTTTTCCTCGGCAGCCATTTGGTCTGACAGCCTCGCCAAGGTCCACCAGACATTCTGAGGCCATGATAGGCCACACAGCACAAGCTGAGGAGCTCGGAGAAGCTCTTCTGCCATGATATCATGGCCGTCTGCTTCCTCTCCTGGCGAAAACTAGCTTAACATACAGTATCATCAAGACAGGCCAAGTAGAAACAACGAGGAGCCTCACAAAGTCTGGCAATATCTCCCATCTGGCCAAGACATCAAAAAGCAAATGGGAAATAAGGCCAAGGATAACACCTGCAAGTCGGCAAGTTTGCTACAATCTTTCCACGGCCTCCGCATGCGTCCTGGCGACATGCACAAGAGGGCAAGTTACATCAAATGCATGCGGCCGAAACTTCGATGCAACGACTCCTCGGCCCTACAACAGTCTCTCAGACAATCAAGGCCCTGCGACAGACCGTCAGACCCTCTGAAAGGAAAATTATGGAAATCATTTGCCCACCTGAAATCTTACGAGGTTCAAGAGGATCCCTCTGGATCCTCGGGGCCCTGGCCCGGAAACTTTCGTCTTTGTTTACAGGGTCGCATTTAAGAGGGCCCACCACTCCCAGTTCACCCGAGAAAAAGGTTGCTCAGAACTGCTGCACTGACGCCAAGTGAGGTATTGAGGTGCACCTGGCTTCCAGGCCTTGCCATCTGCCGGGCGTGATCTTGCTTGTCCTTTGCTTCTTCTCCTTGGCGACTTGGCGCCGGAAGGACTTTCCTCACCCAAGGCGACCCAAGGGAGTGAGAATCTGGGAGGCCAGCTTCTTTTGATGGCACGTTCTCTGCTTTCTTCCGACAGCTTCCTCGCACGTGCCCGTGCTTCCTGCAGCCCAAGAAGCGAAATTCTAACCATTCAGGGAAATCGCTGCAAAAGCTATCAGCCTGTGACACTCAATGGTGCACCAGATGCACAAGAACTGCACAATCCCCTTTTTGCGATGCGGAGTGGGCCTGTCCGCTGATTCCTAAGCCTCAACCTTCAGCATCATCTGCCGAATGAATTTCATGCGCGGAGCACTCCGCACACAAGATCGCTGCGCGTGACACGCAGTGCCTCTACAAGCCGTAACCGCCATAGCGAAGAATGATGTCCAGATGGAGCTGCTTTGGCAACTGGAGCAGCTGGGATTCTTGTACGCAGTAGATACATGGTGACTATGACCATGTGCTAAATTTCGTCTCCCCACCATAGACCCAGCCATACTTCCTGTCTTTGATGAAGCGGCTCTTTTCTGTCAATGTCTTCGAAGAACCTCATGGGCACGAGAATCTACGCTTTGCACCAGCCAATGGATTGCATTTCAAAACGCTACTGCCCCAGTACCGATGTCACAGCCGCAGCAAGCCACAAGCCCGCAGGTGCTGCACACATGCATGTAGCATCATGTAGCTCGGAGCTACCGTGGAGATACCAGAGCATGAAAACTGGAACCTTTGCTCCACCTACAATTCGACGGGAACAAGAATCCAACGCACGAGCCTTGGGGAAGCCTACTGGGAGCCTCGTTGCACTCACCGTAAAGTAGTCGCTACGAGTGAATGTGCTAGCCGGACGGCAGCAACTACCCAATTCGAAGGATGGCACGAGACTGATTTGTTATCGAAAACTCGACTGTCTCACTCCCAACTCTGCTCTCCTGGCCAAAGCGTGCCAAGCAACAGATGATTTTAAACTCGACCCATTCACCGTCTGTCGACACAACTTCGAAGGCAGTAGGCTCTCGCAAGTTGCTTGCATCGCTGTTGAAGTTCATCATCTTGTCAAACCTTCAAAACAAGGGCAAAAAAGCTCACAGCTGGCACCCCGAAATTGTCTTAAGGTGGCAGTGAGGGGTGCCGTCATCACAGTTGCTCAAGCTTATCCCTTGTTGCTTGCGTTTTGTGCCCCATGTGGCAATGCTTGCGACACGCCGGCACGCACCTTTTGACAGAGGAGAGCCGTGTCTTTAGAGATCTTGACGGGCCCTTCGCCCAATGCACCTGCAATTGAATGATTTGAATGCCGCAGCATTGGAAGGATATGGAAGGATGTCCGGCGTCCAGGGGTGTGTCGTGCTATGTTGTGCTCCTCTTGCGCTGCGGTTTGCTTAGCTTGCTTTCTGTTTTCCAGTCTGGTTCCATGGTTCCACACGGAGCTGCATCACCGCCCGCTGTTCGTCCCAATCGATGCTGTTGATGTTGATGTTCTCCTCCACGTGGACAGTAACTGTGAATGCCGCAGTTCGTGGCCAGGTTTCTTGCTGGGTTTGACGGCGCCGTCGGTCTCCATGTCAGGGCGCTCCTGGACTCCTTCCTCAGTCCGAAACCCTTCTCTGCCTTCTCTTTTTCTTGCTTTGTTTGGAAACGGGAAAGCGTGTGCGATGGCGATGTGCCACTGGGCCAATACGCATCAGGTACAACACATTTCTCTTTGCTCTGCTCTGCTATGCCCTGCTCTCATGTGCAACAATTTGCTCAGTGGCATTTTTAGAAATTCAATTGCAACTACGGGAGATCCGGGAGGAGGTTGGATGTTGACGGACGTTGTCGTATGTTGACGAATAGGTGCACTAGTCCTCGCAGGTCTGCTGAGCATGATTACTCCAAGAGACATGCCCATCTCCTCTAGGCCCAGGAGAAGTGACCACTGCTTTGCGCGATCCCTGATTGACAGATTCTCGTCCTTCTCTGTAGCTGCCAGAAACTGTGGATCTTGAAACCGAAGCGCCGTGAATCGTGCCTCACATGCAGTACAACTCAGTACAAGGGCATGCCTTCTGCAAACAACAAACTCTGGCATAGCGACACTAAGCAGAACATGTATTCTTTTCCTCGGCAAGGAACGCGCATGATAGCTTCAGGACTTGAAGCTCGGAGTCCCACAAGGATGTCTCTCACATCTTCCCACTTGTTCCCATGGTCATTTTCAAGCTGTGCCTGGCTGAGCGGGCACTTTGCCCTGCGCGCGTCCAAGTCGTCGGAGGCCCACCGTGGAAGTCGCGCGTTCCGTGCTGGAGCGATTGGCGCATTGGCGAAGCCAAGTTGACCAAGAATATTGCTTCCTGTCCCAGCGTGCCATAAAGCCAGAAGCAAGCAAATGAAGCCGTGCCCAAAAAGACGGCGGAGACGTACAATCATGGCCAATCGAACTATAGGTAAGAAAACACCTTGAGCATGCGGCTGAGGCGAATGATTGGTGCAGATGTGAGCAGCAACAGCTACAAATACTCGGACGTGTGCGTTGAAATGTTCAACCGACTTCTCGTCGCCACGAATGTTCCCTTCCCAGCCTCTGCTCGCTGCTTGCTGTCCATGGAGGACTTCTGAGCCGACGTGTCTGGCAATTCCGTATCGCAATTGGGGGATGCTGGGGGTTGTGGCAGGGATGTGCGGGGCATTCTGCAGGGATGCCTCCATAGGCAGCCGAAACGATTAAAAGCATGAGAGCGCCGGGCCTGTGCCAAAGGATGCACAAGGGCAAGCTTCTAGGTTGCCGGTGACGGGGCAAATGCTCAGTGCGTGACCGAAGCAGCAGCATCTTCAATCCACTAAGCTTTAAATGACAAATTGTTTGATCTGCTCCATGAAAGTTCCAGACTTGACAATTTGAGTGCTGAAGCTAAGTTTGGCTTTTAGCGGCTGGCTACGGCTAGCTGCTGGACAAAGTTGCCCTTGGTCCTTATAGGCCTTGGGCCAGCCATGGCACCGAGCAGCACGATCGGGGATCCACAATAAACCGGCTTCATTAGGTGCATGGGCAGTGCATGGCCGTGCAGCAATGATCACAAACATCAGGGGCCTCTCGATGCATGCGCACCTCCTCACGCACTCGTACCTCGCAGAGAGGTAAACCGGCGCGATTTCTCAGATCGGTCGGCAGCCAAGATGCCCGGAATCAATACGGAGGTTACACCGAGCGAAGCTGTGAAATCCCCGAACGGGGAAGAAGCAGTCACTCCACTTATCTTCACATTGAAGCTGCAGTCATGCTGCAACTCACAGCTGAGAAAGCGGATTTTTCCTTCTCGACCCAGGCCTCTAAACGAAAGAACTGTTTTGAGGTTTTGTGGCGTGGACCATGGCTGACCAAGGGGTAGGCAAGAGCGAGACATGGCGGGACCCACGAATGGAAGCCAGCACGTCTGGCGTGACATTGGACAGAACTCAGAATCCTAAGGGAGAACGAGAAGCCCAAAGTTTTTGGCACCCGATTACAATTTCATGGATATTCGTTCGAAGCTACCAGGCACTGCATCCAGATATGTATGTACAGCTGAAGTCCGTGAATGTGTTTTTGCGTTGCTGCCAAGGCAAGGAAGGCATAGAGATTAAATTAGCATACATGCATACAGCCGGGGTAAAGCATGTGTGACCAGCATACTGCCTCCTCGCAGCGGATGTCTTCCTCTTCTTGTCGCATTTGTTCAACAAAGGCCTGCCAGCTCCAGCATGCCACGAGCGGGAAAACAAAACTGGCTGAGGATTGTGACTCCTCATGCTCCCGCTCGAGTTCCTCAAGACCTGTCAGTGTGCCATTGCATGCTTTCTGTACCACTCTTGCCCATGCGAGTGACTGCCGTGGACGTGAAATGGCGTGAAGACTCACCACCCATGTCTCAAGAGCAGGACATGCTAGCCGCTCGTCTTCGATGCTCTGAAGAGCCTGGCCGCAGCACATTCGTGAGTTCTTCGAGGCTTCGCTCCATCTACAATGATGCATGGCGCACGCTGCGCTCGAAAATTGTTACTTAGGTAGCAGGACGTTCTAGCCAATGTAACGTCCAAGAGATCCTACCTACTCCCCATGCCGTGCTTGCATCGCGGCGCTCGCGTGCGCCCCCTCGAAATCGATGACTTTCAGTGTTTCCATGTGCTTCCTGCATCTTCCTGTAGGCCCGGACGCTCTCGCCTAGCGCGTCGCTCTCGCCTGGGCAAACATCGGACGACACATCGCGCTCTGGCCAGCTGGACCTTCCGTGATTCAATTCGAGCTGCTTCCACCTGGATTCCGAGCACTTTTCTGAGGCTTGGAAACGCATTTTTGCACCAAGGGATTTGCAGTTCGTTGTGTTGCAAAAGGCGCTCTCGCTTCGGTCCCGTGCATGCTACTCGTGAAGCTCTTTTTTGAAGTCTACAACAGCCTAAGAGATACTCGAAGCCCCTAGCATCCCCTAGCCATGCCAACACGTGCATGCATACGCTCTGACAAAACCAGTCGCCGCAGTATCAAAACCAACCGCATGCCACGAGCAATGACATGGGCTCCCCCTAGTCCGAGTGCAAGGTTGAATATGGTTGAATCAACTACCTGGCCTCAGCAGAAGAATCGAACGCAGCCAGTTGGGCTGTCTCAGCCGGCAAAGTCAGTGTCTCTGCCACTGGGGCACCACGGCCTAGTCAACTGCACAGCTGAAAAGTTGACCGGTTCCAAACCTGGACTTTCTCGCCTGGCCTGTATTTGACGAATCCGCTAGTGGTGCCTTCGTTTGTTCGTGGCTGATGCACAAAGCGCTACTCACATTTACTCCTGACAGTGCAGCCACAACAGCAACAGCCATAAGATTGCCGGGTGGCACTGCGGAGTTCGACAGAAGCCTCGGCCTCTTCGTGCACGGCCGGCTGAAGTGACTCCTCCAGGCAACGCGGGTGAAGCTTTTTGAAGCTGCAGCGGCCGAGAAGAAAACAGTCTGGCAGCCGAGGGCTTCCTCAGAGGCAACCTTCTCTGACTGCTCCCCAGGGCCTCCACGGCCTTGGCCCACAGTCATGGCTAGGCCCGAGCCGTTTGCCTCTTATCGGCTCTTTCTGCGATTGAAAGATTTGAAAACTGATAACAACCTCAAGTTTTCTGCGAGGCGTGGCTGAACAGCTTCACACGCTCCTCCTGCAGCGCAGAGCGAGCCTGACCCGAAAGATTCCAACAGGCGATGCAAGCATTTGTTCAGGGCCCACATGCCATCAACATTTTTGAGTTACCTTTCCCTACTAAAGATTGAGCCAGAAGAAGCCAGTTTTCAAACGAGGCCTGCATATGCCTACATCTTGCTGCGCTCTTTCTGGCCTCTGCTGCCATCTGCGCCAGGAACGAATTGACTTCTTCAAGGCCGGAGTCCAGCTCGATCGCTTCACGGCCGGGATCCTCGAGAAGGTACAGGTGCTGGAGGTAAGCCGCCGCATACTGCATCTAAGCGACTAGCATGGAACTGTGATGGCACAACTCTTTTCAGGCAATGAGCAACAACTACGTCCCGAGGCATCGTCGTCGTATTGCCATGAGTCTTGGTAAATCCACACTCAGGTGAGACTTGAGCACTTGAGCAGTGTTCGAGATACTCTCGGTGATGAGAAAGCCTTCGGTGTGATTCATCCAAAACATTCCAAAACGTCAGTCTGCACAGTGCATCTCGGACCCTTCCGCAGGGCAAAACAATTCGCCAACTGGCTGCAACATTGGCGGGATCAGTCTCAGTCTTCCTGGGAGGCACGTTGCAAAAGAAACCACAGGTGGCAAAGCATGTAAAGCATGCGACATGTGGTGCTGGAAGGAAAGTTGTGCAGCCGGCCTCATGCTCTGCAACAAGAAGCATGGTGGAGGGGCAAAGTCCAGCTTGCCTGCGTTAAGTTAGGTATGACATGGTATGCTGTCGGGCGGGGAGGACGGCACTCAAGTACACTCACAAATCGTTGCATCACGGCTGCTTCAGTGTTTGCTGCTCCTTTCCCCGAAGGTTTGTCACCGGGAAGGAAGTCCTGGCAAGGAATCCGTCGGAAGACATTGTGACGCTGCTTGAATTGTGAACGCAATTGAACTCCTGAGATCAAACGGACGGCCCAAGGCTGGGCCATCCCAATCTGCCACAGCAGCAAACTCGAACAGGGCAGCGACCTGTGAACACTGAACACTTGCAACATCTTGCAAATTCTTGCAACATCCTGCAACAGTTGGACCATGGGCTGGGCTCCTCGTGCCCCTACCCCCAAGCCACAAGCCAAATCGCACTGTCCAGCTGCATTGCCTGCGTGTCTTCGGCAAAAGCACGCTGAATGGTGGCGCCGCTGGCCGCACGGAAACGGACAGTCGCCTTGTCAGACATCCAAATGGGTTTGAGGTGCACGCATGCATTGGCTTTTGATGTTGCACCGATGGTCGAATGGCAAGTGCTGCTTATAAACTCGTGTCTGGGGGAGCTGCTTGAGGCAGGCCAGCCTGAAACTGTCAAACCATGCCCACTTCGAGCATCTTACACGTCAGCTACCTTGCTGACATCCCTTGCTGACATCATCTGATATCTAATTTTGCAGAACATCCAAGCTTTGCGCTCCAGGCTCAGGGTGCTGAGCGGCGAAGTCGTCACGTCGAACTCTTCTTTGCTCCGCAAGTGCCGCCGCCTCTTCAGGCGCAGGCGCACACGACACATTAGTCCACCTGCAGTCTGTGCAAGCAAGCCTCATCCGCTTCGAGTTTTTGCTTTCTGGCCTTCTGCTTAACATTGCTTAACGATTTGCTTCTCAACATTCTGCCGACTTGTGCTTCTGTAGCCCATGCCAATTTGCAGCGCTTGCTGACTTCAGGCACACCAGACATGTTGCGCAGCCTCTTCTTCGGCCGCAACTCGCTCTTGTTCTTCCTGCGCAGGCAGCGTGGGGCCTGCCTGGAGAGCACAAGTTCGGGTGGGCGGCCTTCTCGGCCTGGGCTATTCGACGAAGCTCATCCTGACGTAGACTTTCCTCTCCAGCAGGCACGGGTGAACCACGCTTTAGTCGCAGTCCGGTGCAGGCAATGGCCTCATACTCCGCATCTTGGGATGCAATGATCTGGCGATCTTCTTCTCTGCGGATGGCTGCCTGCTGCCAAGGTCTGGTGGACTCTTTCAACCAGTCAAGCTACTGCAGGGTCTTCCGCCGGCTTGCAGCCGTGTTTTCAGGAGTGGGAAGATCCCCCACCTTTACGCACTCCTTTAGGGCTTACAGTCAACCAAACTGTGCGATCCTTTTGGGCTCGCGGTTGATGGATTCCTGTGCAAGAACATGCCGTGTTGGGCTCAATTACAATTAACAGATCTCATCAGATCTCTATAAATCCTTCTCTAGGCCTGAGGGCCAAAGGAAAAACAGCCTCCAACTTGCAGTAATGAGGAGCGGCATCTGCCCCGTGCAGGCGCGGCTCAGAACAGGATTCATCACATGGCCAAATTAAAACGAGGGGTTTCGAGTGTGCCACATCGCTGGAACGGTTGTTTCGGATCACAAGAACTGCTGCCGCCGGGCTTTCGCGTGCGTGGGTGCGAAAACACTGCGCACGGTGGTACTTGAGAGCAGGGAGCGTAGATGGCAAGCGGCTGTTTTTTTTGCCCTGAAGGCCAGGTGGGTGGCAAAAAGGTCGGGCGGCGGCCCCCCCCCCCCCCCCCGTAATCGCGGGTTCGCTTTCAGAACGAGTAAGGCACTACCTCCTTAAATGTTTCCCAAACTTGTCCAGAGTTCGTTGACATGCGTGCAGCTCCAAAACATCCAAGGTGCACGGCAAAACTTATCTGAACACACCTATAATGACCTAGCGCCCACTTTGAAGTGTGGCCGTGTGCTCCCACTTCAATGTGGTACGAAAACGTCGTCCCTGTGGCCTCCACAGCTGCGACCTGCCAAAATCTGCCAAAGAAGGCTTGTGAGAAGTGCGCACACCCGTTCAAGTACACTTCCTCGTCATCCCAAGGGAAGGAACAACTTCACACAGTGACACTTATAAGGCAGTCGCCGCCGCAGTTTCCTCTGCAGACCCAGCTCGTGCCTGATCATTCTCTTTCATTGCCGAGATCTGCCACAGTCCTCGAGCTGGAATCTTGAGGCAAAGGCCGCGCCGGCAACAAACCTGAAGCAAAATCAGCTTCACAAGAATCAGTGCGGGCATCTGCTTTACGAGTCCGTGAATTGCGAACATGCAATCTCGGTCGCGCACTCGCCCAGCGGCTCGCAAAGGTCCAACACATTTCCGATCTGAGTCGCATCGGGTTTCTCACGACCACTTCCAATAAATTCCTTTGACTCTCAAACGAGCTTCAAGCGGCTGCGTATTTCCCATTCAGAACACTGCACAGCTCGTCGAAAAAGGTGGTCAAAAGACTTTGTCGCTCCTGCAAGGACTGAAACCGACAGGCCCTCAGCTGGCTGCAGTCACGCCCAAGCGTGGCCTGCAGGAAGGTCTCATCAAAGCGGCCTGCAAATGTTGACCGCATCGTGACCTGAGCAGCAACTTTGCTGGTGCCACTGCCACGATAAGTTCCCGTAAAGTTTGCTCGTCGTTACTTCGCGGACCTTGGGCGGAAGTCGCGGAAGCACCACATCCTGAGCAAGCGAGTGGGGCCAGAGCCCCGGCCTTGCAACACCAACAGGGAGTAGGCCCAGCGACACGCAGCTCGCTCATCTGCGACAGCTGACCCAGAAGTCTGTCCACCTGAAATATACCGGAGCCGACATAAAAGCACAATGCAATTTGCGAAACGACGCGCCCTCGTCTCCTGCCCGAGCCTGGGAGAAGCGAAACACCAAACTTTGAGGTGGTGCTCCACTTGTGCTTGACCTAAGAGAGGAATCCATCGCCAAGACTAAACCGACGCAACAATGAGTACAAAGCTCCAAAACAGGTCCTGCTAGGTAGTGGGCTGCGCACGGAACTCCACATGTTGACGGGCGCCTTGGCCTGCCTTGCGAAGTCCACACAAGAGCCAGCGATACTACTCGAGACTTTGCTGGCAGTGCGTAAGGCAGAGAATGGCAGCACTGCAAACTCGCAAGCTCCACCACGAAATGCTCGACGATAACACAGTGCCACCTCAAAGATTGAAGCTTTGCTGCAGAAGCAGAAGTGCGAGGACAAAATCAACGCTCAGAGCCCGTACCCTGTCTCATCCGTCATGGCTCGATGCCCTACTGCGAACAAACTTTTTGCCAGTGTGTCCGATAAGTTGCGTTGAGTTTAACTACGTACACATTGGTGCATGTGATGCTTGCGGCCTCCTTGCAATGACTAAGGCGGGTTCATTCATTTCTGCTTGACATTGTTTACGCTGCGCACGTGTGATTTCCCAAGAGCCCATGCGAGGCGACACATGCAAAACGCAGAAATCGGCACTGAATCTCTGGTTGGGACCGTGATCCATTGCAATGCAGGACTGAAGTTGTAGTTCCGCCTCCTGCTCGCCGAGGTCGAGAAGAGGCAACGACTCGTGTGGCGTTGACACTTCCTTCT
Source organism: Symbiodinium natans (assembly GCA_905221605.1). Taxonomy (NCBI): domain Eukaryota; class Dinophyceae; order Suessiales; family Symbiodiniaceae; genus Symbiodinium; species Symbiodinium natans. The sequence goes on from CAJNDS010002094.1 coordinate 56,054, forward strand.
TCCATGCAGAGGACGCCACAAGGTTCGGAATCATGCTTCCTTGCCGAGGTTGTGGCGAAGAATATGTCCGGAGGAGCAGGCCGTTCCTGCTGCGCTGTGGCATGGAGCCGCTGCGCCAATTGAAGCCATGCAATGATGCAACAAGTAGCATGTGCCCAGGTCAAGTCCTGCAATTGTTGCTCCAGCCTTTCCGCCTCCAATGCGCTTTCCCACATGGTTTGCTGCATGTTCTCCTCCTTAGTTGTGCAGACCCCAACAAACAGCCAAAAGCCCGGACTCACCAAACCCCAACCACCAAACCTTGAGAGCTGCTTGGGCAATCAATCACACCTTCAAAGGGCGGCGCCCCTATAGAAGATTGACAAGGTGCCATTGCACGCGCACGTGGTCTTGCGATATAACTCTTCAAACATCGTGCCCAACACAATTTAACTAATGGACCGCGACACGTGCACCGCGCGCCAAGACATTCGCTCACCGAAAACGTTAGCAGCAATGCTGCGGGATGCGCATCGCTGTGCTGAAAATACACCGCAAAGCCGTTCTGCCCTTTGCCAGCAGCAACGCGAAAGCACCATGACGAACAGCGCGAGGTTCAAATACCTTTAAGGACCGAAACTGTGAAGTGAACCTGTCCAAGAACCGGAAGGAAAGAAGGACTTGTCACGTTGTCGCGAACACCCTTCCGGTAGCGATGTTTTTCGCTGGATCACAGGCCTTATGAGGGGGGTTTGTGGTGAGATTTATTGGCTAATGGGAACTTGCTGACCTGCTCAAGCACTCACACTCACACAAAGCAACGCAAAGACGCATCACATGAGACATGACGCTATGTTGCCTCGCACCTATGAAAAAAAAAACATGCATTGGGATTTTAAGTGGGCATGTCTACAAGTCCATATTTCCGCTGAGGACGCCGCCATGGCAGAGCCCCACCTTAATACAATTTCGCCCACGGAAGGGGACACACTATTACTACAACATGTGCTCTTTCGTGTTCAGGCATGGCCTAGGCTCGGGGCGCACCAAGTTGAGCAATGAACCTTGAAACAGCACAGGCCATTGGCTACATTCATGCTTTTCATGCTGAGTCATGCTTTGGCGGCGGCTCGTCAAGTTGCATCCCGCTTTCGGCAATAGCCCCTCGCAGGAGAAACAGAAGCAGGGACTGCGGTCCAGTGCTGCCAACAATGTACGTTGTGAGCTTCAAATGCTTGGATGGCTAGGAGTTGCGCGGCGCCTGCATCTTCTTCAGCCAGGGCATTCTCGTCCAATCTCGGTGAGTAGCTGCCCTGGACAAGATGCAAATGTGCGGAGGGTGGGCGGACAAACGTTCTGCAGCAGTCGGGGTTGACAGTCGGGAGCTCGTCATGCCGTACTGAGGAGTTTGCGCCGTTGTGGGGTCCAACCCTTCACAATTGCAAGGTCGCATCACGCCAGCAGTGCCAGCCCGTTCAAACCCAAAGAATGTATTCTGCTGTCTTGATTTCACAAAAATTCTGAAAGCGCGCGAAGCTTATGTGCACATGTATGCACCCATCCATGCCGACTGTCATAACCGGCAAGCCCTGGCAGCAACCCTTGTCTGCACAGCTGTGCGGCCCACGCGCGGTCTTGCAACAGCTTCGAGAACAACTAACAAGGATTCGAAAACATCATCTTCATTACCAGTTTCTGCAAGCTCAGTTGCTTGCCTGGGACAAGCCTGAGTCATTTTGCTCTTCTTGTTCTGACGCACTCATTGCCCAACACACCTTAGGAGTCGACTCGGCATTTTGCGTACATGCAACCGCTCCGTTGCGCTTTAAGGCACCGGCATTTGCGCACCCAGCTTACAGCATGCACATTCGAGCCTCATGCCTTGAATTCTGCTATTGGTCGGCTACGTTGTGCTTCCGAATGATGTTTATCGAAACATCATGAAACATCCAAACACATGAGACCGTGGTATGGATGTTTGCCATGTGCGTGGTTCTGTTTGTTTTGTAGCCTTCCTAACACGCACTTATGTCGCCAATGCTTGCCCCCAACGCAGAAATCCCCATGATTTGAACAACCATGCCTTCCACTTTTGATCCAAACGCCTGTGCCCGCGGCACTTGGGCGGCATCCCACAACCCTTATACCAGCACCGCAATTGCCCCCCCCCAAACCCTAAACCCATGCAAAACTGAGCAGCCACCGGCCTTTGCGGCGTGAGAATTCCTGTGCTCGATTTGGGTTCGCCCTTCTGGTTCAGATTCCGGGGCTCTGGTGCGCACGCTCTCTCGTCCGCGATGCTGTGAGAGTCCGACAGCGTTTTTTTTTTTTACCGCAAAATGTGGCCATGACTCGAACGCAGGGCCTGAGCGGGCGACTGCAATTGTGGAACTGGGCGGAGCAAACCTGGTGGACTACTGTGGAACTTGTGAGCTAACAGCGCTACACCATGCCTATGCGGCGCTACAAACTGCAAGCAGCTGGGCTTGGCCAGGGCCAAAACCTGGCTCAGCTCTGGGCAGGAGCGAGGTGCCCGCGGCGGCTTGTTGAGCTGTCACACGGGCAACAATCCTCACCAGCATCGCGTCCCGGCGGCCTCTCACCTCCATGCCCTACGCGAGCAGTGTGAGCAGTTTAAGTACTTGGCTCACGTTTGATGCCTTACATGTCATGACATCCGTGAATCCAGAGTGATTGCATATGATTGCATCAGACTTGCCTTGGCAATGCCTTGGCTCAAGTGACCGGGTGAAAAAATGCTTGCTGCGTCAAAGCTGTGCTTGATTGAGCTGTGACCAACACAGGGTTATCAGCCGTAGCTGTAGGTGCCATGGCGACGGACGATGCGACATCAGGACGCATCTACATCAAAGATCTGCCAGAGACTGGTTCTGATTATGAGGGCTGGCGCTTCACGTTGAAGAGTCAAATCTTGCGTGTAGCACCGGACCCAGTGGCAGCCATGGCTTACATCAGAGTGTTTGATGATGAAGCGGTTTCCTTTGGCGATTTGGTGTCAAACTTGTCCGTAGACATGAACAAAACAGACGTGAATGTTTTCGCAGCGGTGGTTGCCGCATGTCAGAAGGGCAAGAAAGGACCGGAGATCCTCAAGCTGATACAATCACGTGCGCAGTTTGGTTGTGGTCGTCAGGCTGTCCGCATCGTTGATCAGTGGCACTTGCATGAGTCAACGCATTTAGCCACGGAGGCTAACACCAAGATCCAAGAGCTCAGTTGTTCTGGATTGTCGGAGCTTGACAGCTACATGGCATCTTTTTCGTTGCTTCGTCACCAGATGGGTTCCGGCGAGCATAAGCTCACGAATGCTGGGGGCATTGCGCTTCTGAAGCGCAAACTCAAAAACATCAAAGAACTGGATGCCACTTTTGCCGTTTTCAATGCCAGCAATTCTGTGGATTTAGACGCCTTGATCTATGCCATCAACGGTTTGATTGCACATCGCTCGGAAAAGGTAGAAGGGCGAAAAACGCAGATGTCACATCTTCATCTGGGCGATCACGGTCTCGCCGCGGATCGCATCCATCGGATGCAGATTCGGAACGTGCTTCTCAAGGCCTAACTGTCGCACAAAACCCGGCGTCTCCAGCACACAGTGGATCACATCCCCCCATCCGATGCTGACTCGGAACGATCCAGGCCAATTTTTTTCCAATCACAATCGGACGAGCACCGAATTGCAGCCAAACGGCATACACAGTTCGGATGCTGATTCCGAGAGGTCGCAGCAGCCGAGCAATGTTCTTGACAATGGGGCCTTCTCCTCCACGGTAACGTTTGAAAGTGATCGATCTGGACTCAGCACAGTCGTTCGCAGTGGGACGGTTCTCACGACGGCTGCAGCGCTCAGATTGGAACAGTTGCTGGACAAGTTGACAACTGAGCTCGGGAAAATGTTCGCTTGTGTCACCAAAATACTCAAACGCAAGGATCCAGAGTGGAATACAAACGCCGCGCGTGCAGCCATCCGCAAGGAGGCGGCAAACCACGCATCGAAGCGGACTTGGGATTCCGAAGCATGTGAATGGGAAAGTGCTGTGGCCAAGTACGGGCCTGACGTGGAGTACGTGCAGGCAAATCTTATCTTGGGGATCAAGCACTACGAACTCGATCAGTCCCAGCACCGGTTCAAAGCTCGCATAGTTGCGCTCGGAGACAATGTGCGTGACATCTACGGCCGCCTTGTGGAGGAAGACCAATTGCACGGTCGACCCATTACACTTGAGGGATCGCGGGCGCTGGATTGCTACGCTGGTTTGCAACCCGACGGCGATTGTCAGACTGCTGACGCTGATGGTGCGTACTTGCATGCTCGACTCAAAGGTCGTCCGAAGGTTATTTGTTTGCCGAAAGAATTTCGCACACAAGCAGAGCTGGAGATGCGATGTCCAGTTCACCTTTTGTACATGGCCATCTACGGGCTCACGCATTCAAACAGCGACTGGGAAGATCATGCTGACGAGCGGTTGTTGCTTAAGCATTGGCTGCAAGCTCGTGACATTGAGCGTCCGATGTTCAAAAAGGAATACAACGGACACATTGTGGGCATGGGCCGTTTTGTGGATGATTTCAAGTTGGCGGGGCACAAACCAGTGCTACCACACGCATGGGCTGAGATTTTCGAGCGCTTCGATTTCGCAGACCCACCTCAACCCGTCAGCCGATTTGTAGGTTCCGAAGAAATACTGTCACGTGACCATGCTGATGTTGCCACGTTTCTTGTCAAGCAGGATGCTTACATCGATACCTTCACGCGGAAGTATTTGGATGAGATTGCGGCCTAAAACTTCCACGATACGACACACCAGTTGTGAAGCTCGCGGCCAGTGATGTGTCCAGCATGAATGAACCAGGTCAGTTTGCCTCAAATTGTGGGACGTACGTGGGGGCCGGATTGTGGATAGCTCGGAATAGTCGTCCTGAGATGTCTTTTGCTGTTGGATGGTACACTACAAAATGGACCAAGAGACAGGATGCGGCCTTGCATCGTCTCATGGGATATCTAGCAGCTACTCAGTCCTCTATCCTGCTGATGTTCTGCAACGCACTCTGAGACTAGTACTGTGGGTCGACTCTGACTGGGCGACAGATCCTGAAACCAGGCGATCGACGTCAGGAGCTGTTTTGCAACTCGTTGGGTCGCATGGCGCTCGCGCGACATTTGCTTGGAGATCGCATCGACAAGGTGCAACTGCATTGTCGGCGCCAGATGCCGAAGTGACTGCTATGGCTGAAGGTGTCAAGCGCCACGGGATCTGTGCAGAAGATCTTTTCGAGTTTTTGTTGGGATATCGAATTCCATTAGACATCATGACCGATTCAGCAACAGGCATCGCCAAAACCAGCACTGACGATAACCTCGCAGATATCATGACGAAGGCATTGGGGAAGAACAAGTTCCAGCATTTTTCACGGCTTTTGGGAGTTCACCCGCATGGTTGAGATTTGCATGGGCTTTTACAGCATGGTGATTTCGTTGTCATGATTATGCGCATGTGTTGCTTGATTTTCCGCATGATCTCATGATTGATTTCGTGATTTTCGTTGGATGCATGAACAGTGCAGATTTTCTAGGCTGTTGATTGATTTGCTTGACACCTGCATCTCACGGTTCGCATCGCGGAGCATCGCCAAGCTCTTTAGCAATCGCCTGGCGTGTTTGACTGGCTGTGCCTACAACATCCTGCGGCGACTTTTACAGGTCTCGAAATCTGGCACACTTGTCGCGCCGGGGCAATTCTTTCCAACACATGAGAGACCTATGAAGCGCCCCTGCACATCCCGGTGCTGAACTCCTTCAGCAACCCCAATGTGCCTTCTACATTTTCACAGCACACACCGGGTGCGTGTGCGTGTGCGTGCGTATCAAACCCTAAACCCTAAACCCCAAACCCTAAACCCCAAACCCTAAACCCTAAACCCTAACTCCTAAACCCTAAACCCTAACTCCTAAACCCTAAACCCTAAACCCTAAACCCTAGGCCTAAAACCCTAGGCCGAAAACCCTAGGCCCAAACCCCTTAGGCCCAAAATACTTAGGCCCAAAACCCTAGGCCCAACACCCTAGGCCCAAAAACCTAGGCCCAAAACCCTAGGCCCAAAACCCTAGGACCAAAACCCTCCCCACTCCCCCACTCCTGTTGTTCTGGTCGCAAAATATGTTTTATAGCGTTATTTAGGGTTTAGGGTTTAGGGTTTAGAGTTTAGGGTTTGGGGTTTAGGGTTTAGGGTTTTGGGCCTGGGGAGTGGGGGAGTGGGGGAGTGGGGGAGTGGGGGAGTGGGGGAGTGGGGGAGTGGGGAGTGGGGGAGTGGTGGGGGAGTGGGGGAGTGGGGGAGTGGGGGAGTGAGTGGGGGGGTGGGGGAGAGTGGGGGAGTTGGGGGAGTGGGGGAGTGGGGGAGTGGGGGAGTGGGGGAGTGGGGGAGTGGGGGAGGGGGAGTGGGGGGGGGAGTGGGGGAGTGGGGGAGTGGGGTGCGGGGGAGTGGGGGAGTGGGGAGAGGGGCGTGGGGGAGTGGGGGGGGGGGAGTGGGGGGTGGGGAGTGGGGGAGTGGGGGATGGGGAGTGGGGGGGTGTGGGGGAGTGGGGATGGGGGGAGTGGGGGAGTGGAGTGGGGGAGTGGAGTGGGGAGTGGGGGTGTGGGATTGGGGTAGGGGGAAGTGGGGGTAAGTGGGGGGGAGTGGGGAAGCGGGGAGTGGGGGGGAGTGGGGGAGTGGGGGAGTGGAGGGGAGTGGGGGAGTGGGGTGAGAAGGGGCCTGGGCGGTGCTATAAGCAAATGGAAGGGGCCTGGGCGGTGAGCCAGCTTGCGAGCGGTAGCGGCCGCACAGGTCGTACCCATCATCATTTTGCAGAAGCACTCTTTTGTACAGATTTTCTTCGGTGCTGGCGTATTCTTGTCGCAAGATTCAGCAGACGGGACAGAAGTCTGCACACTTTGATTCCATTTTCCTTTGACTGTGATGCCATGCTCGGCATGGGGGCGTTGTGTGAGCAGTTTAAGTACTTGGCTCACGTTTGATGCCTTACATGTCATGACATCCGTGAATCAAGAGTGACTGCATATGATTGCATCAGACTTGCCTTGGCAACGCCTTGGCTCAAGTGACCGGGTGAAAAAATGCTTGCTGCGTCAAAGCTGTGCTTGATTGAGCTGTGACCAACAAGCAGTCTCGCCAGTTCTTGGTCAGCCGCCTCTTTGATCTTTTTGCATCGCTCTGCGACGCGCGGTGCTGTGCCCTGCGTCAAGGCCTGGCTGCCTGCTCGGCTCATGTTTGCTTGCTTGTTATCGCAACGAACGCGTGGGCCAGTTGTTGCGGCAACATCTGGACTTCAGCACTGTGATCACAGAGGACACAGTCGCAGTGGATCTGCCGCCTTCCTTGAACAGGCAACCCTTCTTGCATCCCCGGAGCGCCGGCTAGGACTCAGCCGAACAACGGCCGCGATATGCCTTGCAGCTCATTCGTGACAGCTTTGCATGGAACACGCCATTGTGGCTCAAGGGCTCAAGCCATTCTGGCACATGCTGAGTAGTTGGCGCGCGGATCGCTCCAGAGCCGCAGGGCAGCTGGGGGACCGTGTCACTTTTGAGGCGCGGCCGCTCTTGGGCATGTAGTGCAGCTGGAGGGTCGCGCAGGTAGCGGGCGGGTATCCCTGCGCATGTCGAGCGTGCGGGCACACTTGCGGGGGGCGTGTCTCGAAGCAGTGGTCCAGGATAACTACTTGCTTGTCAAGCTCGCCACCCCAGGCCGCCGAGGAACCGGCGCAGTGAGTCTCGCAGCCGTGCGGCCCTGACGGCTGCATGTTGCAGGAAGCCGCAGCGCCTGCCAGGGCCGCCGCAGGCGCCAGCATGCGCAGGTCTGACACGCCCGGACGCGGACGGTCGCGCGCTCCTACCGTCGCCCCGTCTGTTAGGCCAGCCGACCCTGAAGAGGAAGGCGCCTCAACCATGCCGCTTGGTGCACGCCACAGTCTCGCGTTGCACAGAGATGATCCCCTATTGCGCGAGCCTCGGTCACACACGCCGGATCGCGGTTTCGCCGGATCGCTGTCGTTGCCAGCCGTCCCCCATAACCGTCACATCCCGCTCGCCGCCGCCTTTCTCCTCCGGCAGTACCACGCCACGAGCACCGGAGGTTGAATTCGACTCGTGTTGCGTGTGCGGAGGCACTCAAACATACTCAAACCAAGCAGGTCTGGACATCGCGCCCTGCGGAAATTCCGCGTCACCAATTGCACCTCGGGTGCTTGGCCCAATTCCGCGTGCAAGCCTCGCGCCCGGCCGACCTCTTGCGCCCCTTGTGCTGCCCCGCGTGCGAGCGTTGGATGGACGGCCCAGCACGATGCGGCGTTGTGCGACGAGTGTGCGCACCAAGGTGTGCAGATGCCAGTCCGGATTTCTGGTGAAGAGACTTTGCGGGAGGCCGTGCAAGACTATGCACTGCGCACCTTCACCTCCAACGACGCGCCCGAACCACCTCCAGGCGTCGTCGGCCACGCGAGGTGCGGGGGGGATCGACTTCGTCGCTATGCAGCGCCGCGACATGCAGTGGGCACCTCAGCCGATACGGCACGACGCCGGCATTGCGGCTTCGCGACCTGCCTGGGTAGGCCCTGGGAGAGGCATGCAGAGGTTGCGGCAGCCGGCTTTGGTTCGCGTACGACCGAGCCACCGAGCACGGGCACCGTCGCTGCTGGTGGGAAGAAGCATACGCCGCTAGCAGGCTTGGCACGTGCCAGGGAGGCCGCGTATATGTGTTAGTGGGTGCATGGGCCTCTTTATGGGCATGGGTCTGTTGGGACAGATTTCATGCGTCCGGACTATATATAAAGTTGCCCCGAACTATTTATAAAACTCGCCGAACTATTTAGACATCGTCCGGAACCGCTCGGAACCGTTCTGGACTGTTTGTAACCGCGCTGCGAGACACCATCGCCGACCATCGCTCAAATCAAAGCCGCAACAATAGCCCCACAGTGGTTGTAAGTCGCCCAGAACCGCTCGGAACCGTTCCGGTTCCGAGCGGTTCCGGACTATCTGGAACGATTTCGAATCATCTGCTGGAAAACTTATATATAGTTCTGAAAATTTTTATATATAGATCGAGGAATATTATATATAGCTCCTGCACCAGGCGGGATGCCCAACAGGTAAAGAGGCCCACGCACCTACTAATATATGTGCGTATATGTGTGTGTAAATATATGTGCGTGTGCGTGTGCGTGTGGGTGTGTGTGTGTGTGTGTGTGTGTGTCTGTGTGTGTGTGTGTGCATGTGTGTGCCTGTGTATGAGTGTATGAGTGTATGTGTGTATGTGGGTATGTGTGCGTGTGTGTGTGTGTGTGTGTGTGCGGATGTGTGTGTGTGTGCGTAAGGCGAAACCGGTTTGTCGGCCAGACGCAACACCGTCCTCGGGCACGTCTTACGTGAGCTACGGCAAAGTTTGTCCGGAATTTTTTGTCTCATGTGCTGAGATGCACATGCGTGTGCGTGTTAACAGACACGTGTGTTCGGACGGACACCCCAACACACCACACACCACGCACCTCTGCTCGGACGCCGTGTTTGTTAAACGGCACACCTGGCCACAAAGTTGGCGTGTAAAGTTCCAACATTGCAACGGTTCAATATCCCGGCCCCCACGAAAGCATCCTGTTCTAAACCATTGGTTCTTATTGTGTCGCAAAAAGGCGCACGAGAGCGTTGCGAAAAAACCCATTTCATAAATCAACCTTTATATTCAAGATTGCTCAAGGTTGATTCGAGTGCACACAGTATAAAAATATACAGGGCAGTCGTTCATGGGGGTGGACTTTTCGCACGACGCTTGAAGACACGTTTTGACGACACGTGCTTCCTGACGCCACGAAAGCTTTTGACGCGACACAGTGACGCCACCTCCGGGCAGTTTTTGCCTTGGTGCCTATGTTGGGCGACGCCAAAAGTTGCACACAGGCGTTGGCGGATGTTGGCGGTGACATGATCCAGTTTTTAGTGACGGAGACACACATATGTACCCGGACTGGATATTTGTGACGACCTTCGACGCCGAACAGAGCTGGCGCATCGTGTCAGTGCAGCGTGGGGCAAGTTCAATAAGCTCAGATTCATATTTGTAAACAAACACCTGTCAAGCAAAGACAGATTGAAACTTTTCAATGCCGTGGTAACTCCCACTGTTCGGACTTTCTATCTACACTGGCACTGACGGCGCGGCAGCTGGAACAGCTTGATATGTACACCAGCGGAAAATGTTACGAAGCATTGTTGGATGGAGTCGCGACGCGGACGAATCTTGGGAGGAGACGATGCGACGCATGAACGCCCGGGTATCGTCTGCTCTCCGGCAACATCCCGTCCAGTGCCCACCGTGCTAACCAGCACAGGTTCGTCATGAACCTGACTGCAAAGAAATGCTTGGTCACTATGCGCTGCAACCTGCATTCCCCCATCCCAAAACAATTTCAATAGTGAGCCGAGATGACGGCTAGGTCGCCCCGCCAAGCGATGGGATGATGAGTTGGGCGGGGGCGCCGCTGTTCCTGGTACAGTGGCGCGGGAATCAACCTGCATGACAAATACCTCCGGACTTGGGGCGGTGAGCAGACGACGACTGCTTGCCTCCCCCGTTTCGCCTTGCCCAAGGCGTAAAACTGGGACTTCACAGTTTTGTTGGTCGCCGTCGGGGCTTTTCTCTGCCGCGAAGACCTGCTTCGCATTGACGTGTGGACTTGGCGCTAGGGACTTGGTGGTTTCGGCACGTGGAGTGGATCTCGACACCATTATGATGCACATGAGCCACATGGCACGGCACTGGCGACGGCACGGAGCTAGTGGCTAGTGGTTCGCACATGGTGGGTGCACTGGCTGGTTGCATTCGCACCTGTTGGGCTTCCTCTTCTCGGCGCTGACTCTGCCTGTCCATCGCTTCGAGCCCTTTTACATTGTGTGATGGCAGCACTTGTGCTGCAGGGCTGGGCTTTTGACTTCGTGATCGTCTGTGGATGATTGTGGTCCGCTGGCCCTTTGTACTGAGCCGACCAGGCGGCGGTAGTGTGTTTTCTTCTCCGCCCGCCCTCGGGGCGGGCCTTGTGGGTGCATTTGACCTGGCGCTCACTGTCAATGTCTGTGCTGCCTTGTTGTTTTGGTTCCTCTCTCTCTCTCTCGCTGTTGTTGATTTGTTGGAGGGAGACTTGCCGGAAGTGTTGTGTGCGCCAAGCCTGGGTGATGCGTCTGATCATTTCGCGGATGTTGCTGACACCTGCAGTGGATTGTTGGAGTCTACTGCGGCGCTCGTGCAGCAGGACCCTGGCACGCTCGACGGTCATTCTTTGCTCTGCGCAGAACGCTATGGAATTCACAAAGGTTTCGAATGGTTTCCACCTGTCGAAGACAATGTAGCACGGAGGTCCTGTGGAACGATGTTCAACAACCACGGCGGAGCGGGCCATTGCATTCAAAGCTGGGCAGACTGCAGTCTTGCGCACCTCCAGGCAGAGTGCTGTCCGGACCTGTTTTCATGGCAGGTCTCTACAGTTCAGCACCTGGCGGACAGGCACTCGGAACACTCGGGAGTCAGGCAGCAAGCAGTCGACAAGCAGATCAAGCTGCTCGGCAATCAGCTTCGTAACCAAAGACCTATGCAAGCATGGAAGTCGAAGATGTGGTGGCAATGGGCCAATGCGCTCATCAAGGATGGCGCTCGAGGGCTTAGCCGGGCAAGCTCGTGGCATTCCACGAGGAAGGTTCGAGGCGGCTGCAGTTTCGAGGGAGATCATCGTTGCGGAAGGCGGTGAGCAGAAACACAGTGCAGCTCTTCCGAAAACTGCGGTTCGGAAGATTGAGGCTCGCAGTCATCGCAGGCGGTGCAAACATGGGGAACTCGAAGAGCCCAATCCCTGGCAGCTGCCAGGTCGCAGGTGTGTTCGCAAAATATCCACAAGGAAGTATGCCCGTTCCTCTGAGACCAGATGAGGGCAGAGAGCTTTGGCTCCAGTCTCTTCTGGCATTATCCGCAAAGGCCAAGAGAGTACGTGTGCGCAACTCCGGTTGTGTAAAGCTCCGACATGAGTTTGTCTGACGAACTCAAGCGGCTGGGGTATGCTCTGGGGTTGGGCACTCCAGGGACACTCGGGGTTGGGCACTCCAGGAACTATCCGGGCATGCTCTGGGGTTGGGCACTACTCCAGGGAGACTCTGGGGTGGGATACGGGTGATGAGCAAGGAATAGACCGGGCGAGGAAACAGTTTAGTTCAAAACCTACCAACCCCACACCCAGGGTGGGGAACAAAAGCAAACTGTACACGATTCGGTGCTCGCATCGCTCGATGTTGCACAAACTTAGTTGTTCGCCATTCTACGCGCTGTTTGGAGTCCGCGCTGCACGGCATTTGCAGCTGCAAACAAGACGGTACTTGAGGAGATCCTTTATGCCCTGCAAAGTGCAGCAAAATCTCCTTCCACTCCGCGTGCGCTGCTGAGGCACGGAGAGGACTCCGGCCGATTGTGACCTTGTGGCGGCCACAAGCACGCCCCCCAAATCACACACAGCCGCGGCTTTTCGTGACGTCGGGCAGGGGACTGGCAAGTCCAATATTGCGCAGTTGTGCGAATACGAGCAGCGTCGCGCCCAAAAAGGATGACCAAAAGCGTCGACCATCTGCTGGATTCTGCTGGTACAGTGGTAGAGGCAATGCAAAACGAACACCTCAATGTTGGACCTGCTTGAGTGTGGCATGCGCCCCTCCCCCTCACCCTGCCCGCTCCCACCGTCCCCTCGCAACCCTGCCCTCCCCCTTTATAATGTAGATTTTAAGGGTTCCCTGCCGCCCCAACTGCCCCCACTACTGCCTTGCCCACCTACCAGACCCCTCCCGGTCCATGAACAATATTGAACAATGTAGCAAGCATGAACCTGGGCACTGGTCGCTTCTTTGGTTCATGGCGCCGCGTGCGCCTGTGGACGCGCTGTGGTAACGTAGTACTATAGGGGCCGGCAGCATGTCCAAGACAACTATATCGATGTGTGACGTCGTGCATTTCCTTGCAAACAATGACCAGCATGAAAAGGAATTGTGACGAGCATAAGATTAAACGAGACACATGATGTCAGTGACTTTAGCATGACGAAGATTACATAGGAAGTGAGGAAAATAGACGTCACACCGATGGAGTGTGAGAGGAGACTGAGAAGGGATGAACAGCTGTGAGCGACTCACTTCGTTCTTGTGCTCATTCTTTGCTCGTTTGTGTCTGACTCTTGCCTAGTTTGTGCTATATTTGTGAAAGATTGTTCTGTGACTTGTCTTCAAATTCATTCTACTATTCCACAACTCCGGCGTTTTTGTGGTTTATCATTTTGTGCCCGCTCGCTTTTCCAAGGATGTTCCCGTTTTTCTCACATTCTCACGTGCTGTCAGTTTCTTCTTGTGTCCTCACCTTATCTCGCTTCCTTATAACACGTTTCTCTTCTTGTTGCCTCCGGAATGGTGGGCGCTCATTTTCCCTCCACAGATTCCTCCACACAGTAAAGCTTCTTCATATAGGAAAGCCAACTATAGTTCTTCCGTAACTCCTCAATACAAAATGGATACAGAATGGTAAGTGCGAAAATTCGGAAATTACATTGGTCGGCCACATCGCTGCTTTTTTGCTCCTGCACTGAGGCCGCCGTCCTGCTATGGGCAGTCCCATCTTGCATGCATTTCAGAAACACGTTGATCGTCCGTTGATCTGCATCTCTTCACAGAACACTGAGAATTTCCGAAATGCGAAGTTGTGTCAGATTTTCGACGAGTATCTGCACAGCTGGAAAATCAGCGACGGATTCTGAAACAAGGGAATGCAGGAGTGTGCACCTAGGGATCTGTAGGGTCGCGCTTCTTGCGGCTAGATCTTAAATGTCAAGATATGTCAAGATCAGGCTAAGCGGGTCATAGTCGGGTCAATGGTCAGCATCATGATGGCCCTCACACGCGAGGAGGGCTTCAGTCAGCTTCTCATGAAGCTCCTGATCACGGATTTCTTTGCAGAAAATCAGAAAACTTTGAAAGAACATGACCACCGTTCATCACCACTGCTGCGCTTCCCTTGGGATCCTGTCTGGTCTCGTATCTTGGCAGGTAGAGCTGGTTGGCACAGGCACGGCTGCGAGGGAAGCGTCCTGAACAGCGCTCTCTCTTGCCTTTCGTCTGACAAGTTGATTGCCACCAGCTTGCAAAGCCTGCTCCCGGGGATGCGGTCAGCTTCAAACTCGCAAGGCCTGGCAGTTCAGAGTTCAAGCAGTTCAAGCATTGCTGGGTTTTGAAGACAGCTAGGCAGGACCTCCTGGCGGCAAGCGTGGGCACGAAGTGGCGAAATCGAGGAAACGGGCCCGCAGCGCCTTCGCACATCAATACTTGAGGAGAAAAACCAACTTCAACAAAAACCTACCCACGCACATGCCCGCAGATATTTTCGTTTAGCGAGTGTCGTATTCCAAACCCAGATGACGCTACACTCCATACTCCATGGAAATCTTCAGCTGCCAAGTAGTCCGCACATTTAGTGCAAGGACTGGAGGATAGCAGTTCCATTGGCAAAATGCAGCTCGTCATCGAAAAACGAGTCGTCCAGTCTCTCAGCACCATGGTGAACCACAAGTACCAAAGACTTAGAGCAAAATGCCTTCAATCTGCGTTTGAGGTGTCGGCTTGATACAGGATCCAACGGCGCGAAAGCTTCATCTATCAATAACAGCGGTGGGCACTCATGTCTGAGGAAAACTTTCTGGATGAACTCAACCTTGCAACGCTCTCCTCCCGACAGCTCGCCGTACCAGTCTTCCTTGACTTCATCCAAGTACCGGGTCTCATCTTCCAAACCCTCACTGGGCTTTGGCCCAGCTGTCAAGCCGAACTCCTCCAGTAGTTGCCACGCACGCGCTCGGGCTGCTCTTAGCTCCTCCGAATCTCCGTCTCCGGTTCCGTCCAGCCTCTCGAAGAGAAGCCAGGACATAGGAGAGGTAAACATGGGCCAGTAAAACTGCTGTGCAATCTCAACAATGTCGCTTGACGGCATGCTCAGCACAGCGTTGGAAAGAAGCTCAGCACCGGCTGGAGTCCACGCGCCGTCTCTGCACGATGCCAGATATGCTAAAGCGGTGCTTTTGCCACAACCGTTTGCTCCAGTCACCGCAACGACACGGCCCATCGGCAAGGTCAAGTTCGGGATGTGGATGTGGGCCTGCCCTCGTGCATACTCTAGGGATGATATGTGCACAATCTGGCTGCCTTGTGTAGTTGCGCACCGTGGGTGCTTTTGCGCATGGAGCGTCGACTGTTGATGAATCAGGTGGCGGACCACAGACACCTTGGTCTGCATGCTTGCAAGAGTGGCCTGCTCGCGCTGGCGTGTGAGGACGGCGTCAATTGCATTCTCTAAGACCGTGGTGTACAAGTAGATATCAGCGTTGCAGATGTAATTCGTCTCCATGAGACACGCAAGTGTACATTCGATTCCAGGCCCAAGAAGCTGTTGACGGTACATCTGGTCGGCCATGGCATGCAAGAGCTGAATGGACTTCAAGCGCATACCCCGATCTTCGATCTGAACCCCGACTTGCTGCCACTGTCTTTGAGCGAAACGGGAGGCACGTGATCTCTGAATGAGATCTTCACTCTTCATGTCATGTAACTCAATTCGTCGCCTCTTGTTGGCAAGCTCAAGCAACTGGCGATGTAGCATTTCCACCTCGGCCGTCAAGTGGGCTGTGACCCAGGCTTTGCAGGTGTCCATCAGCATGCTTGTGGGCACAACCGCAATCATCAGCCAAGGCTTGGCTCTCACAACACCTGGTACGAGCATCAACTTCGGTAGTGAGGCAAGCTTGGTGGAGATGATCCCGAAACTCATCTCAACTGCCCCATTGATGGCATCTGCATACTGCTCCACAGTGAAGTTGGAGCTGGCAGCTGATTTCAGCATTGTGCCCGCGCGACCCTCTTGGGGGAAGAAGCTATGAAGGCGCAGCATACGCTCTGTCCAGTGCCGGAAGCGCCCGAAAGCGTGGGATTGGATGCCCGTCATGACCGTTCTCTGAAGGAGATATGGCAGACACATAAACAAGACCCAGCGTCTCGCACGCAACACGTAGCCCTGGGCTGAAAGTGAGGCTCCTGGTCCAACTGTGAGCAACGCGTTTTGCCGGTCCTGAACAGACCTCAAAAAGGCAATGCTTTGATACCCTAAGGAAATCTGTATGTTCGCTGTGACGATGAGCATTTCGACGGCAGAGCTGTGAAAATGTTCGTCCCCAGCAAAATTGGACACAGTGACATGCACCGTGGCAATTTCTTCAATGGGCAGGAATTGATTCAATATAGGCGTAAGCATCGGGGCAACAGCCAGCCCAACCGTGCCGACAGCAAATGCGACAGCCAGATACAGCCTCCCGGAAAGACCTGAGAGGCAGCTAGATATCAATATGCCTAATACGCCTACTACGCCTATACGTATAGACAGCAGCCAGTACCCGGCATCGATGATGCAGTAGGTGACACCCAAACTCAGCACTGTAAACACCGTAGATTGCAATGGTGTCCTCCATTTCAGTACAGCCACATATGAAGCCACTTGGCTAGCAAGTAGCATTCCGTAGCTGGAGATGCGCCGGCCCAGTATAAGGTGCTTGTTCAGAAGCGCAACCATGCCAATCATCGAGCCGGTGAGAACTCGCTGTTGAAAGCTCTCTTCAAGATGAGCTGGCACAGAAACTCTGGAGAACATCACCGGCAGTGCCAAGCTGACAATGCTCCGATCGTGCCAAGCGAAGAGAATGTTTCCAAGACCATAAACGGAGGCTCCAGACACGACATCTGCCCCGGCAAATGCACAGGCCAACAACAAAACAAGCAAAGCACTGGCGAGTGCTGCTGCGCTGTCAGGGTCCATGAGCTGTCATACGAAGCTCTACTCCAGCCAAAGGGTCTGCCCATGTCCGGGCTTGAGGACTTCAGAGCTCACATCCATGCATATCTACGCAACCATCTTTGAGTTTTCACGGACGCTAGTTTTGCCAAGTGTTTGCACTTGGGCTATCGGCTCCCGTCTAGGCTGCATGCTCGATTTAAGAGTCAAACTCGCGATCCCTTCGAGGCACGAGCGTGATTGTGGGTTTCGGGGGTCGCGATTTTCATTGATGAAGCCAAGAAGTCCAGGATTTTCTTTGCTCTGTAGTACAAGATTTATTTGTACTGGAATTCTGCTTTCGAGCACAGGCACAAACTTAGTACAGGAAGTGGCGTTTCCGTGAGCCTTGAGTTACGATTAACCATTTTGTGGCTTCTTCTTGTTTGGGGCAACCTCTGAGGATGGGGAGGCCCTCAGAAGCGCTTCAATAAGAGGCTTTTCAAAACGGCCGTAGGTTGGGCCGGGAGAGAGTCCGAGGCAGGCCACAGAGCGCAAAAATCAGAGAAACGAATAAACACATATACAGGTATTTTGTGAAATGGCAGTGGGTCAAAATTCGGGTTGTCGCGGGGGGTCCGCCCCCCCTCTGTTACAAGCCTTGTCGCGGGCAGCTTGTTTCATACCTTTGTCGCGCCGCTACTTTGAACCCAATTTTCTTATTTGGGTTTTGTAAGGGTTTAGGGTAAAGGGTTTAGGTTTAGGGTTGGGGTTTCGGGGATTTTACCGGAGAGCCATTAAATATAAACACTGGGCTTCTCGTTCAAGGTTGTCCTACGGATGGGCACCTGCTGGCTCGAGCAGTCGCGCGGGTTGTCGCGGGTATGTCGCGCCCTGTCGCAGGCCTTGTCGCGGACTTAGAGTGAAAGTTGCTGCAGACACGCATCAAGGTCGCATCGAGATTGGCAATGAGAAAATTCAATGGTATTGCTCTCTTGTCGGGGGGGGGGGGTTGTAGCCTTGTCGCGGGGAGGGTTGTCGCGGACACGGCACGTCTGTTACAAACCTTTGTCGCGGAGGGACCCCCCGGTGCCTGTTACAAGCCCGGAAAAAAAACTCACAGCCAAATGTCTATAATTATTGCATAATACACGGCACCAACCCGTCGACTCCAGAATGCAACCTCGGATTTGGGGCGAACGGGTTCTTTGGGAATGTCGGGCGAGAGCGCGTGCTCGGGGGGCGGGATGCACATCCTTGTTTCGGGTGAAGCTCCATCCCCGGAATGCCAAAGTGAATGAACCCCCCCCCCCCCCCATGCTTTCTGTGCATCCCCGTGCAGCGGAACTTGCCTGCGACATTTCCAAGAGCTCGTCGCGGAGCCAAGCCATGACATCATCATCGCGTGACAAACCACCAGCTGCATGGAGGTGGTCGTAAAGATCCTAGTAAGAGAAAGAGACTAGAGTCTAGAGTAAGGAGGGAGCTCAAAGGTTAGGAGAAAGCTGAAGTGGGAGGGAGGCAAACTCCCCAAACAAGCCATTCTAATCAACTGTAGCAGAAGTCCAAGTCCTGGCTGGTCCACGAGACAGACTCTACGCCGCAGAATAGCTCCCTCAACCTGAGTCCAGCAGGTGCTTTGGCAGCAGATCCAGCATGTCTTCCCGTGAGCCATCCAGGCACCAGGCTCTAGCGGTGAGAAGAGCCAAAGCGCTCCGGTTCTGGGGCCTAGAACATCATGGAGACCACGGCGGAGTGAACGCACCTGGCCATGAGCATCGTGGACGTTCGTGGACAACACTGATACTGTATTTGCATCATTCCGCATCCCACCCCAACACCACCGATAACTGCACAATCCGCCAAAACGCCCTCCTCATCATCCTCATCCCTCCCCCTCCCCGCCTTCAAAACTCACGAAGTCCTTTCCAAACCACCCCTGAATTGAGTCAGCTGCTGCGCCTGCTCCCTGACACCTGTATCGAGCCAAAACGAGCACGCAGCATCCACAAAGTCATCCAAGCCTCATTCCGAGCTCACTTCTCCGCTGCACACGGAGAATCTGCATGAGAAGCTGAATCAGTCGGATGCGCCCTGCTAGCCGAGCACGCTGCTGTCCAGGCTTACGTGCCGTGGTTGGTCCGTGCCGAAATTGGACCTGCCGGAAGATTTTCTTTTGACAACTCCTTGGCCCCTCGCCAGTCAAAGTCTGATAAGGCCAAAGCGAGCTAGAAGGCAGCGAGGGCCCGCTGAAGCCCGTTGCTACAAACTCGGCGTTGCTTGCCCATTCCTCGCTTAAGGCAAAAGCGGTACCCATATACCCGAAAGAAGCTGCTCTCTCTCAACTGGAAGAAAAGATGAAGAAAAGGCTGAGGATGTCTGAGGCTTAGGCCGTGAAGGATCCTGACGCCTCGGAGGCCTCCAGGTATCGAGCAGCCCAGCCAGGGTCCTCCGCCAGATCCTGCCTCCAAGCTGCGAAGCACCAAAAAGCGAAGCTGACCGAGACACTGAGAGCTGTTTGAGCTATTTGAGCTATGTGATTGTAGCAAGGAGCAGGTTTCTGCACCCAACGTGTCGCCATGAGCTCCGGTCATCGGGACAAGGTTTTCCAAGCACTGCAAGCCGTTCGGCTCTGCCCGGTCTCAAGTCTCAAGCAGGTAGAATGTCTGGAGCTTGCACTTTGCTGGTGGAATCTTGGACTTTGGATTCCTCAGAAGCAGCTCAGGTTTTGCTGCCCGGAGGGCAGCAAATGGCGCCCTCGTCGGCCCTCAGCCGCGCTTCTGCACGAATTGGGGAGAGCCCAGGTTGAGCGCCAAAAATCTCAGCCTGGCACGGGTTTCAAATCAGAATGCAGCGGACAATCAACTCAATTTCACAGCCGCTTGACATTCTCACCCCGGCATTTTCTCTAAGGATCGTGCAGCGTCCAAAACTGTACCTTGGATTCAGCCACGAGGTGGGAAGTGGACAAACGAGTCGAGAACCATAAGCCGAGCTGAAGACAAGACAAAGGACATGAGCCACACCCGAACAGGAACTGCAAATCGCCATGAATCCAAACAGTCGCCCCCTTTTTGCACTTTCTGAAACGAGTGCTGAAAGGTTAGCGGTTGTAGTGCTTATCTGTTGTGCTCTCCTCTTGTCCGGTCTGATCGCATCCGGAAGCTCTCGGTACGGGACCCGCGAGCAAAACATGACTGTTACCATGACTTCAGCCGCAAGTGACAATGGCGATCTGTGTGCAGCGAAGCTGTGGGTTGGGGGACTTCTGGGAAGAGTTGTTGGGCATAAGGGTCTTGGCATTGTTTCGTGATGTGCCGTGTATAGAGATGCGATGAGATATGCAGCGTATGGACTCTAGAGTACAGCACGTGAAGGTCATGGAAGAACCCAAGTTTAAGCTGCGAGGCTTCTTGGGAGGCATCCAGCAATGGAGTAACGGCCACGTATCGTTGGTGCAATCGGAGACAAAGCCAATATCGACCATCCGTGACGATGCCCAGCAATGGATCGGCTGTCCTTGCACACATT
This sequence comes from Symbiodinium natans, assembly GCA_905221605.1. Taxonomy (NCBI): domain Eukaryota; class Dinophyceae; order Suessiales; family Symbiodiniaceae; genus Symbiodinium; species Symbiodinium natans. The sequence goes on from CAJNDS010002094.1 coordinate 76,466, forward strand.
TGGCACATATTCTCCAACGCCAAGACTTCGTCACGTATCAGCAACGGCTGCCACACGCTCTCACCCTCCCCCGTGCATCTGATCGGTTGATTAAGGCTGCAGCTGGTGGCGTGTGTCCATCCACAAGCCCAGCAGCTGTAGGATGCACTGAGCTGCTCCTTGAGCCAGGTAACCATCCGAGCAGCGTTTTGCCTCCAGAGCCCCCAGCACTTGGCCGCCTTGGCCGCCTTGGCCTCGTCGATCTCGTCGACGCAAGACGTAGTCACAGATACTGACAGGAACCGGAGCGCACCGCACGTACTCCTCCAAGGTGACTTGAACATCCAGCTGGTCAAGTAAGGGAAACACCAACTTGTCAATCACGCAGCGTGATGCTGCTTCTTTGGCACCTAGCTTTGAGAGACCTGCTAAACGATGGAACGGTGCACGTGGTGCGTTAGGTGCGTGTGGTGCACGCTTTCCCGTGTCGGTTGCTACCTTGGTTCCCAAATCGGCTTCGCAGCCCAGGATAAGAAGAACTTGGTCGAGCTCTCTCAAGTATTGCTCTTGCCAATTTGTATCCTGGCAGAGTCCAGGTAATGCGCCAGCAACGGCTGACGCTTCTATGGCTTCCGTAGTCCAGGATTCATAGGACTCTGTCTTCAACCACATCTCCAGGGACTCCAGGCTCCTGCTTTGGGCGCTGGTCTTTGAGCACCAGGGTAAAACCCAGAATTCCGGGATGTATTCAGCTAACTGTGTCAAAGTCCACGTGCTACTGCTTCTCATTGAGTCAGCGGTCGAGACCATGGTGGTGCTGTTCTTTAGTGCGGCGTACTCCGCCCACAGCCTTTCAAGCTCCTCGAAGTCCTCAGATGTGCGGTTGCAGACTCACAAGTCACATCGTTTGCTTTGGGGAATTTGGAGAGTTTGCTCGGTTGAAGACTGGCAGGTTGGGCCATCAAGCGAAGGCACCGGCGGCATTCTGGTAGACGGATCGAAGGGTGGCAAGAAAAAGGTACAAGTTGAATCAGACAAGGTCTTTCTACATTGCTTCTATACATCTACCATCACATCAAACCGCCTATCCCGATGAGAGGTTGGTCTGTGAAGGGAGGATCAGGGAGGGATGCACTGCCTTCAGTTCACTACTTCAGAAGGCTCACAGGGGTTGAAAGGGGCATGAACGAGGAGTACTTCAAGCATCAGGCAGGACACTGTCTTGCCAACAGCCCAACCCCTCTTCTTGTGCAGGTCAAGCAGTTGAAGTCTCGATGAAGCCAGAGCCCGCTGCGTCTCTGTCTCAGATCGGTAGACCTGGCTCTGCACCTTGCAGGTAGCGTGCATGCAGCAGATGGAACTTGGGGGCCCGCAGCACCCACCTCCTGCTCATTCCGGGCCAACTTCTGTGTGATCGTCAGGGGCAGGTCCTGCGGTTCGTCCCATGCCTATCACCAGAAGCCTAAATCCCTACTGTAAGCCCTAAACCCTGAAACCCTAAAACCCTCAAACTGCAACCCTAAACCAACCAAAACCCTTAAAGGTCTTTGAAACCCTACCCAGTACCCGCGAAACCTTGCCCTGAACCCTCAAACCCTACAACGGCGGGAGTATACCTTGGCAGGAAAGGGAGGGGGAGGGGAGGGGGCGGGGGGACTTCCTGCCCCAAGATTGATTACAATGGAGTCTGGGAGTGCGGTCTGGGAGATTTCGGAGATACATCTGGCATTTAAAATTTAGACATGTAGAGTTTGTATGTACTTAGACATTTTCCCAATTTCCAGAATTTGCTGGGATGGGAAATGATCGCGGGCGCGGGCTTCAGCTGTCCACCCCTGATCCTGTTCAGCTGCTACTAGTACTGGCCCACCAGGGTGGCGGGTCATCCATGCAACACCCACATTGGCAGTGTCCTGGACGCGGATGGAATCGGCCAGTGCTGCTGCCTGGCCTCGACTGGCTTTGATCTCCGCAGTCAGCACGCTCACCTGATCCTGGCATTAAGGGCATTGGGCAATCGTCTCATGATGTGTTGGCGCTTGCGATGCCTTCGCATTGGCCAGCCGTTGCTGAAGGGTCAGCGGTAAAGCCTGCCAGCTTGCGCAAGCCAAGTCATGAGTCCGGGCTAGTGCCGGAACCTCTATTCAGACATCCAAATGCTGTCTGAGGATCGGTGTCCTGCGAAGTCGTTGTGGTTTCGGCTGTCAGCCGGGACCACAAAACTCGCGCTGCAGATACACACCCAGATATTCCTTTCTGGCAGGCGATCCTCACGCTATACAGCGATCCAGGATGAGTGGGCCACATCTCTTCCGGCAACTGATCGGGCACGTCAAGCTAGCCAGAGCCAAACGGCAGCAGTCGCGCTTGAAACCAATGCATTGCTGTTCGGCAAAGTGAGGTCTGTTCATGTGCCTATCCTGAGTGAAGCATGCGTCGCCTTTGCTGGCTGCTGAGTCCAGCTAAGTCTCCGCGGAAGCGAGCACCTTAAACCAAGTTTGGCGATAATGTATCAGTCTCCGTACCGACTCATACCGATGCGTACCGACGCATGTAATGTGATTGTCCCTTCGGAGCTCATGTCTCTTGGCGGATTTGAAGGTAGCCTGATCTGACTTCGAAACTCGAATGATTGTTACCGACCCCGGTTCTTTGAGGTACCGAGTGCGACAATTGAAGCAGCCGTCACCACCAGGCCGCAACTCTTGGAATTGCAGCTCCAACCTCTTCCTATGCCTTCGACATAGGCAACGGGGACCTGGTCACTGGAGCTAGCTGGAGAGCACCGGGACCGCAGCAGGCACCGACAAATTCTCCGGCAAGTCCATCTCCAGGTTGCGGAAGATGTTCACCTCCAACCTCGAAATCCGAGCGATGCCCCAAGTGACATATGGGACTCAGCACATGCTACCATTGCACTAGCATTGCACTTGTTGCATTGAGCAGGGGCCTTTTCCCCACGAAGCTGGCGCAGCACGGTCGCCTGAACGATCAGGGTTCTGGCCCAAAATGAGCTGGATGTGATCGGACATGGTATAAGGCGTGGGCAGCCAACGGCAGCGGAACCACGAAGGATTCCCGTAGTGCTAGGGCAAGCAGGCGACCTTTCAAAACAGCGACATACCCTTGTCGTTCTAGCCCCAGACTCGTTTGGGATGGGGCCTAGCGAGCGAAAGCGTGCTAGCACTGCAGGAAGACGGGGATCATCCGAGGGCAGAGGATGCACCTGCATTTTGCGCACTCCGAACAAAGGCTAACTTTGCAATGTACTCCGTGCCACTTCCCATCTCACTTTGCAAGCCATGAGGCCATGAGGCCACGCCGGCTGCGGAGGAACTCCCCCTCTGATTCCAGACATTGTGCCTTTGAAAAAGGGAAAAACGAATAAGGACTGAGCTGCCTGGTGAAACGCAGCTCAGGAAACTGAGTGCCTCACCCACATGGGCACATCACTGTTGTGGGAGGATCTCTGCAGCTCTTTGGCGACGTCACTAAAGAATCCTGTGCTGGGATTTCATCCGACCTCCATACTTTTCTCCAAAGTGCTGGTTAGGCCTTGGGTGACTCCACGGCCGAATCCGGTCTCATCCTAGCCGCTTAGCGTTGGACATGAAACCCACATGTTGGCAAGCGGATTGTCAAGACTAAAAACAAGGAGACCTTGAACTGCACCTCAACCACGCCGGAGGAGGACTCAGGCGTGTCATGTCGCAACTGTTCGCAACGTAGCTCCGGGACTTGCTTGCGCTGCTCCTCGCCAAGTCCCACACCAAGCAGCACTCTGCCAAAGCCGTGGCTTGATCCCAGATCTTCTCCCTGGCAGAGACTGCACAGAGTCTTTGGCACAAGAGATCTGAGATGTACCGTAGAAGAGGCGTTCCTTCCATTTCCTTCCCTCTGCTAACAAGGGCGTTGATTCTGACCCACCTGTCCACTTTGGCCAGCTCGGATGTCAAGGATCCGATCCACACCTGGACTCGAGCGTGTGAGGCGTGCAAGGCGTGGTACAATGGTGCATAATGGTGCACAACTTTCTTCAAGTTTCCACCTCAGGGTCTTGTGAGATCTGCTTCGTCAGCTCGAAGAGGTGCTCGTAGGCTTGCGAACTTAGACATCACAAGGAACTAATATTCAATAGGCGAGTATTCGTCTCGGCCCGCGCTGTGGGCGTCAAAGGTTTCTCATCTGGTTTTCCCACCTCTTTAATGATGAGTATGATGACGATGGTATGAATGATGATGAGACAACTGGATGAGTGGAAGGCAAGGGTGATGTTGAAGGTAGGCCATCCAACAATGGTAGCAACAATCGCAGAAAAACAGCAAAATGATATAAACCAAATTCTAATCCAGTAACAATCTTCTTGTAGGTGGTGCAAACGAAGGAGATAAAGACTTGAAACAAAACAGATTTAATCAACATAGCTGGGTTACGAATATATATATATATATATATATATTGTAGATTCATGCCTACCGCTCCCCCTTGCCCCCCTACCATTCATTTTGCAGGCTTTTGAGTAGAGAACCGAGATCTCCTCGACTCCTCGTCAACCCTGAGTCCTTCACAAATCCAAGCCCAGAAGCACCTCCATTCTCAACCCCAAACCCCAAAATCCTACCAGCCCATTCTCACGGCACAATGCCAAAGTACGATCTGACCTCGCTGTAAACTTCACGAAGTCGTTTTTGTTTTCAGGCGTGGGAAATGAATAGGAATTGCAATAATGTACTACTACTTACTTACTTAAGGGGCAGGCCAAGGCCAACCAAAGCAAGCCTAGATTCTAGGCAGCATAAAGGCTGGAATTAAGCAGCTTCCAGGAGAAGCGAAACTAGCGGCTAAGACCACATCTCCCCCTCCCCTGCCCCCTCCTCTTTTGTTATTCTTCTCTTCCCCTGCCCCCTTTCTTTTCCATCTGACCATCTTGTTGAAGCAATATTATACACTACACATACATTATGTACGCTATGATAATATGCCCTACATACCCCATAATTATACTCGATTATATACCCCGTGTACCCTAATGCACTACGTGCCCTGTACTATACACCCTATAGACACTACACACCCCGATGTACCCTGTATGCCCAACACACCCTACTAACTGTATAGCCTATTTCCCCTATGAGCCCCTATATGCCTTGTATACTCTATCTTCGCAATACGCACTATATTATCCCTATCTTTTTACCCCATACGCATGGTGCCACGTAACGTGTCAGTACTCCCCCCGACCCTCACCCCCCCCACCCTACCCATAAACCCAAAACCGAACCCTCACGCAAACCCTGTACCCTAAACCCGACAACCCAATCTGAAACCAGCAGGACGCAACAAACCCGGCAAAACCCAGAGGCAAAACCCGCAAAACCCGTGAAAACCCTGCACCCTAAACCCTGCAATCCCCAACCCTAAAAATCTAAAACTCTAAAACATCCTGAAACCCTAAAACCCTAAAACCCTAAAACCCTAAAACCCTAAAACCCTAAAACCCTAAAACCCTAAAACCCTAAAACCCTAAAACCCTAAAACCCTAAAACCCTACACCCCAAAGCCCTAAATCCCAAACCCCCGGCCCCTCCACCTCCCCCCCCACCGCTTCACCCGATCAGGGGGGACCACAGGGGTTCCGGATCATGGGGGCGCAGCGTCGCTGCACCATATATCTATACACCCCACTGCGCTCATAGAGATCAAGATCTAGACCTCAAGGGCGGAGACCACAACGGGCAAACGACCACGATGGGTAAACAAGCGGTCCCCTGAGACGCAACTGTATATTCTCCTGAAAACAATAGGTGCAACGGTCTCTAACTCAAGATCCACGCGTAACCCTCGGATATACCCTCTCGTGGTCCCAATTGTAGAATTGGTGGGATCAATGCTGACCCCCTCTCATACGATTGAGGGATTCGATGCTGACCCTCCCCCTCCCCCCCTCTTGCTGTGAACCATTCATGGTAACACCGCTCCCCCCACAAACCTCGAAATCATCAATAAACAGACAATCCCCCTGCTCAGCAAAGTAAGACTCAATGCTACCGCTTTCGTGAGTACTACGTTGCAGAAGAAACCTGTTTGAATGACCGTTGTTGATGTAGTTTTACCAAACTCGACTCTGACCCAGCTCCCGACAAAACAAGGGTTTTCGTGAGGACTTTAACAACATTTTGCGAATATGTTTACGGAAAAGATGTACAGTCACCGACAGTAGACACACACACACACACGCACACGGTGTTGCAAGTGCAAGCTGTGGGTCGAGCAGTGCCCGCTGGTCTCCGAGGTTCTTGGCTTGTGCTACCCGCCCTTCAGCTGCTTTCATGACCTCTCAGCAAGAAACATTCATGCATGCACAGCTTGCAAATTGAATGGAAACACCGACTTGTATTCCCTTTCGCCGGCCTCGCTGTATCTACGGTCCACCTGAAAGAAGGGGAAACTTGTTCAATGATTGTCCGTGGGATCAACATGCGATGCCTCGCGCGTTTGGCGATCATGGACCGCAAATGGCAAGCCGAAAGCCAGTGACCTGCACACCAGTCTCCGGAGGTGAAATACAAACGACTTAGTGTGAAATATGTTGCTAGATGCACCTCAGGTCTCTGCAGGTTTGGCTTTTTGCATCTTGCTTCCGAGACATGTCTCGAGTCGCAGCGGCTCTGCGGAAGATCCAAAAAAAGGAGCACTGGAAAAATCATAAAACACGTTTCGGGGTTCTGCCCCGTTCCCCTGAATTCATAGTGCTCCTTTCTCCCCTTCTGTTGCATCTTGAGTTGATGCACACTGTATTGTTGCGATCGAAGCACCTTTGCCTCAGTCACAGGGGCGGCATCATTTGCATGCTTCCTCTTTCCTTCTCTGATTCTCCTGACTCCACTTTTCTTCCATGAGGTCCGACTTTGCTCAACGAGTTTCTAGAAACACACACCCCCACCCCCTCTTGCGTAGGGTTTGCGCGGGGTTTTCAGCGATCGCGAGTTCTCCTTTCTATCCGAGGTTGGAATCTGTTGCAACCTGTTGCAATCCACATCCAGACGCTTGCCTGCGTTGCTTCGATTCAGCCAGAACGCATTGCTGGTTTGATGTATGTATGAACGGCACACAACCATGTACACTTCATGAAGTGCCGCAATCACAGCCTCAACAAGACTTCCCGGCAGTGACGATCGAACAGCTGTGGCCTTGGCTCCAAGCAAAAACTTTCTGGGATGGAAGATCATACTGTGCCCTTGCATTCCTCGCATCCATGGCCAAGATGACGAGGCACATCATGGTACCCAGTCGAAGTACCCAGGACGGCATGCTATCACTAACCAGAGCAACCTGAACACAGGGACTGCAGGGCAGGCACAGACACACATCCAGCAGAAGGAGCACATACCATTGACACACACACCACCCAATACCCGTTTCGTGACTTCTCTCAGGGCACGTCTGCATTTCTCTGGCTGTGTCTCGCTCGCTTCAGCAAACTGAAGCTATGCAACACTGCGCCGGCCTGGTGGGAGCAAAGATCTTGCAGCTTGGCGGACAAGCGCGTTGACTGAACGTCTGCATCTGCGTGCCAAAGCCTGCCATGAAGTTACTATGGAGGCACGCAGTCATGAGACCTACATTGTCCTCAGATGCAGTAAGGCATGTATTTCTTGTACCCCCAAAAGGACACCCGGTATATACACTCACCAATAAAAAAAGGGGCCTTATGTACACTCACCAATAACAGTAATATAAACCCTGTTTCAAAACCCAGTGAAGGGGGCAAAAATCAACGGCTGTATAGGGGTTCGGGTGGAGGGGTGGAGGGGGGTCGTTCGGCTTAGCTGAGCTGGTGTGCCCACTCGAGGTGGCTGCACTATTGAGTCACTATTGTCGACCATGTCGGAGCCGATGTCGGGTCACTATGTGTTCCATAGGTGCCCCCTCCAACCAGGACATCAGTCGACAAAAAGAGCGAGTGTCTCGTTGCGCTGCTGGTGGCATAGTGGCATAATCAGATCTTACACCAACGTTTAAACCGAGCTCACTCGCACGACGAGGATGATGCCCTGCCCTAGATCACGAGTCGTGCGAGAGCAGGGGTTGCCTTCGGGATGGCAAGGAGAGTCTTCATGCAAGTCACCCGGAAGAAGGCACCACAATGCAGCAAAAAAATGCCGTGCAAAGTGAGGCCACAACCAAACCCGCAAACAAGGGTGGGGGGAGTGGGACCATTATGAATTTGTCGCTTTTTCTTGGGGGGCGGGAGGCGGGAGGAACGACCAATGTAAGAACGGGGAGGGGGTGGGCAGGTCGGTGTGGACACGGTGTTCGTGCACAAAGTCTATCGTTGGTTGTGGCACTTGCATCGCATGCATACTTTCCAAGCAGACACGAAAGAACTTCCATGATTGACAGTGCCGCTGTTACTTCAGGTGTGCTTCAGCTCTTTTCAGCACAGGCAGAGCCGAAACAAGATTCCACACCGATGACCTAAGAAAAAGTGTTTACTGTGTATAAACCGCACGACCCGACTTGACACCTGTCTTGTTCATGCATTGGCGCATTTGGCACATGTTCCTTCTCTCTGCTTGAGGCTCCACTCTCTTCCCACCACACACGCTTGACCGTTTGACATGCTTGACGATGCCAGGGGGACAGCCGCAGCGCAGCCCCCGCTGCAGTGGTGGCTGAGAGGCCCAGCTCGTCCAACCTGTGCTACGATGTCATGACTTGAAAGAACCTGACGAAGAAGCTTCGGAGAGACATGATGCAAATTCGAAGGAATTGTTTCAGAGCATTTCAGAGCCCACCCATTGGGCGGCAGGTATGACAATGTATGACAGCAAAACGGACCTGGACTTGGCGCCTTTTCTGGGTGGTGGACGTTTCCTCCCATTTTTCAGTGGCACGTGGCTGACCATCCTGACAAAGCTTCGTGAGCGGCGTCACTCTCTGCTGAGAATCCCCTGACCCTGCTGACCCTGCTGACACTGTTGACACTGCTGACACCTGATCCAGAACGAAATCAAAGAGCTCGTCCGATGCATCCTCTCCGATTTGCGCATACACGGAACAATCTCATCGCATCCACAAGCTCGAAACCATGTGGTGAACCCCCGCAGAACGGCTGACACTGTAGCGACACTGACTAGGCCGTCACGTTCCCAGGCTGAACGGACAGAAGAGCACACTGTCACCTGGCAACAACTTGACACGCCGCGCCTCCACAACAACCGATGGTATTTGTTCGTCGCCTCTGGCATGGCTGCACGTCGCGCAATAAATCTCAGCAGCTAGGCACAAATGCATTCGTGGAAACTTAGGCAGCATCCATGTTTTGCGTGTGCACTGTGCAAGTCGTTCAGGGTTGGCCTGGGTTGCAGAGCTGTGGCCAAGCGAACTCCATGCATAAGAGGAAAGTACGACTGCAACACATTTGACCCTCCGAGCTCGCTGCAGCACAACCGAGCACGACAGCTGCAGTGTCGTGAGCAGATCCACCTAGCGCTTTGTCATTGCTTTCAGGGTGTTCTCACTTCATCCGCCGAGGTGTACAACAATGCCAGTCCCGGAAAGCGACCTTCTGGCGCTCGGCCAAGTGTTGCAAGCCCTTCGCCAGGGCCTCAAGTTCATGGAAGGTCAATTGGCTCAGCAGACTCCCCGAAGATGTCTGAAGGGGCTCTAGTATTTCGTTGATGCCATACTGCCATAAGGACGCGACCCATTCTGAAGGGAAGCGCACAGGAGCAGGCAGCGCTTGAGGGCTCTGCGCCTCATGTGTCTCTAATCTGAAGCTGTAATGATGGATTCTGGTTCGTCCAGGGCCAGCACGCAGGCGGACAGAGCGGAAAACGAATTGTCAGGCGGAGCATGAAGCCATTCCTATGCCGAATGTTGCTATGCCCAGACACTGTATGAGGGCAATTGGATGTGACTCGAAATCACGGAAGTGTACCAGTCCTCTGGACGGATTTTGAAGGCTGCCGTCATCTGGCCAGAAACAGCTGGGTACAGAGATGCCTCGTGACGGCAGTATAGAGAGCCAGATGAACAAAGAACGTACTCTGAAGCTCAGCCCTTCGCACATTGCACGCCAGTGAAAGTTGCGGGTGTAATCCACACACCATTGGTGCTGAATTGAAGTGTCCCAGAAGGTACATCAGCTGCACAGCCGACGACCACCTTCTGCTATTGCGGTTGCATGCTGGTGCATTCATTCAGTGTCCAGTATGCAGCCAAAGGAGAAGTGACAAGACTCACCATGCGAAGGTCGAGGGTCTTTTGCAGGGTATGGATACTAGACTCACTATGGACTTCCTGCCTCTTTCGTCCAAGAAGAAGGATAGCTTCCAGCCTGCTGTTGACAGATCTATGCTCATTTCAAGCGAAGGAATCTTACGTGTCGTTGTGTGCACCTCTCCACCATGCCAGATCTTTTGCCTGGCGCCTGGGCATATTGGCACAAGCGACTCATGTTGATGCCAGTTTGCATCTGCTCTGGGCCGCGAGCCATCCACTCCCCAACTTTCAAGGTCATCACCTCATTGGCCGCAAGTCAGTGGAAGCGACGTACTGAAGCGGTGAAGACATGCCAAAACATTGTGAAAGCAATGTGTGGGCAGATCGACATAGCACGTTGAGACCGCCGCCTACCCCGTAGAGCCAAGTATCTCCGAAGAAGCGAAACTTCTCTGAGGCCCAGCCTCGGAAGGCATCTGCAACAATACGCGGCGCAGAACAGCCATCGGGTGGGACCTATTTGCGGGGTGTCATGCGACTCGATGTGCAGCTCATAGTAGACCTTGCCATTGCAAACACAAATCTCATGTCACTAAGGCGTCTCAAGAGCGAATGCAAAACCTAAGGCATTAAGAGTCCTGGCCTTCCCACTGCTGTTTAGCTCCGGAAGGCCAACTGTCGTCCATGAAGTCGAAACCCATGAACACCCTTCGACTCGCACATCTTTCCCTCGAAGAAGGCCTGTCGAGAAGCACGACTGCTCGCAACACGCACCTGAATCCTGTTCCAAGCATGCAGGCAGTGCTGACAGTGGGTGGACTGCTGCTGCTTGAGCTTCCGCCCAGTTCATAGGCCTGTCATTGGACAGCAGCTCAGCAGCTGTTGTGTGGAAGCTTCACGCGATGATCGAATCGGACATCCACACGGCTGGGCCTACGAGATACTAGTGCGAATGCACTTGATCTTCGGCAAGCTTGCAAGGTGGACCAAGGCTGGCTTGGGCAGCCAAGCACCCCGAGTCAGCACCGGAGCAACCGGCTCGTCGGCCCGAGTGCCCGCTGGGCATTCCATGTCCACATCTGAGTCCGCGGCTCAGTGCGCTACCAGTACTGACAGACTGTACAAGTTGCTGCCATGTGTTTGAGTGGGTGCTGCATATAGGCTTCCGGCTGAACCGGCGCGTGATTCTCGAGGACTCTGCCCCGCGCCTGGAGCTCCAAGAATCAGAATCCCAAGGCATCACATGACATCACCGATTGTGATGGTTCTTAAGAGGCGTGCTTTGACAAGCTGTGCACATGCAACCCGAAGCTGCTGAGCCAAGGGCTCTAGCGCCTGCAGGTCCTGTGCTGAACTTCAAGGCACAGGCGCACGAAGGTCAAAATTGCCCATGCTCGCGTATCGTCGGATTATATGGTAGGTTTGGGTTTATAGGGTTCAGGGTTGAGGGCCTCGGGTTTGGGGTTCATGATTTGCTGTGATATGGCGCAGAAGATGTGAGGGATGCAGAGTAGCCTCGCACGCCTCGTAACATGTGAAAGGCAGCGTTGGAACGATTTCGGAGGGCCATCCAACACTTTTCTCCTATCCCACGCCGTCTCAGGTGGCAAACCACCGTTTAACCTATTCCGTTGGCTGAACTCAATTCAATTGCCTGCTTCCAAAATACTTCCTCCGTCCAGCGGTTGAGGGGCTTCCGTCACAAAGCAGTGAGTTAAAGTCTGTGGCGTCCCCAGAACTCGAAAAAATGGTCGATTTCCAGAAATAAATATGACAGTTGGTGGCTCCAATGCCAGGTACTGCATGGACTTCGAGAAGTATGCAGCCTACCACGACAGCTTGCGAGCTTAGCGCGTTTACTGGTCTTGTGGCTACTGCCCCGCAGGTCATGGGTTTCGAGGGCCGGCCGCTCCCAGGCCCAGTCTTCCCAAGATCTCCCAAGTGGCTACAGGAGGTTTGCAGGTCCCAGGTCCAGGAAGTAGGTCCAGCGATCCCAAGTCCGGGATCCCTGAAGTAAGCTTTCGGGGGGGGGGGGGGGGGGGTTGCTGGTTTTGAGTGAACGACCTGGGCCGGCTGACCCCATCCCGGTCATTATGCTCACGCGCCGCCTTGAGTCTAGGGTTTGGGGTTTAGGGTAGCATGCTGCGCAATTCGCAGTCTATTCTATTGCGCTCTAATATTGCACAATGCTGCCCATTGCTTGAATTGCTTGGACCATCCGGGATCCGTGCTGCTCGTGTTTGGACTTGTGGCTCCACTGGTGGAACCGGGTACAGCCTGGGCCTCGGAATTCAGGGACACCATTTGGCGAAATTGTACCTCCTCGCTTGTCTAGAAGGCCTTGACGGGCTACCATATAGGCTACCGCCCATGCTGACTGCGTCTTTGAATCAGAGGCTGCAGCCCCTCGAAGCCCGGCATGTTGCGATGCTTCCCAGTGGCCTCAAATGTTGTAGCGTAGTTACAACACTGTCCTTCTCGACAACATCAGTTTGAGTGAGTAGATCTGCGTATACTGAGTCTTCAGCCAGCGCGCCCGTTGCCAGCGACACATAGAGAGTCTGAGGTTCTTCTTGCACGACAACTGCCGGCATCCAAGCCTTTGCGTTCAACCCCAGCAGATGTGACATCACATGTGGTCACAACATGCTGCGTGTGCGGGCGAGAATGTGCGCCAGACTCGTCTAGGCGACTGAGTTGGCCGCATCCTGCATCTTGATCTCCACAAGGTCCCGCAGAGCACTCTTGGTCGTGCCCTGGACCACATTTCCAAGGCACCAAGCTCCCACAGCAGATCATTTCTGCAGCGATTGCGTGTTCGTTGCTTTCAGCGTCGGCCTTGCTGCGGCTTGCTGAGCCTGCAGCGGACTGGGCAGTAGTGAGGGTGCGATTCCGCATAAGATAGCTGTGGCCTTGAGCTTGCGCCGCCTCGGGTTCCGCGACTACCTGGAACATGAGATGACAGTTCGTGCAGACCTTTTCTAACTTGCCGATGCTCTCCTATGAGTCATTCTCACTGCCCTCGGGGGCGGCCACGCGACAAGCAACCGCCGCCATGAGTCGATCCGCGATGCGCGAGGCCGAGCCTCGGAGCGAATCTTAAAGGGCCTGCGACTCGGCCTTCGACGGCTACGGCTGCTGCTACTTGCTGCAAGTCCGTCACTGATTGCTTCCAGTGGAGAGGCGTCGAGAACGAGCCCCAACCCCCCCCCCCGCCCCTTGTGGGACCCGCCGGGATCGCTTGGAGGAGCTGCAGCCTGATGCCAAAACACCCCTTGCGACCCCGCCCCTAAAACCTCATGAGCCCCCCAGCCCCAACCCCAACCAGATGACCCGGTGTAGCTGCAGAGCTTCAAGGTGCCGTGGTTGCGGACTCCACATGCTCAGGGGGCTGCGCTGGGCCAGGCCGGGTCGCGTAGCGTTAAAATTATTCGGCGGGAGTCAACTCAGTCCAACTCACCCTCGTCGGAAGCGGATTCAGCTAAAGTAGAATCTTTGAGTAAACATGTCGAATTAAAAACGGAGCCTGATGAGCCTAACTACTGCAGCCGTGGTCCCATCACCGAAAACCCCACTAGTAGCGGTGAACCTCGAATCTGAGAAAGCCGCAGATTCCATGTAATGTGACAATTCCGTGATGTTCCGTTTGCATGCACTATCGAAACACAACTAATTGAGCCTGCGGTAAGTTTGGGTGTACGAGCGCTGTTTCGCTGCGGGCAGTGAGTCCCTCCTTGACGAATCGAACAAGGCCTTGGACCATGGAGGCTTGGAGGCTTAAGCTGGGGCTGAAAGCGAGAGCGAGAGCGAGAGAGAGAGAGAGAGAGAGAGAGAGAAAAAAAAAAAGAGAGAGGGGCTACAGGGCTTGAAGAGGGGCAAAGGCAGAGGAGAGAACTCCGCGGCCACAGAAGTGTCAAAGCCGCTTTGGCAGAAAGTCTTTGGATGCGTTTTCCGAGTCAGGGATTGTGTCTTTTCTAGCAGAACGTCCGAATTCTACGCTTTGGTTGTGAGAGGCTCCCGGAAGCCAGATGTGTGAGCATGGCATAGCATGGCTTGGCGAGATTCCATGCCCTAGCTGTTCACAGCAACACACTGGTGGGCTCGAAGTCAACATCCAATCACCCCACAATGCCCAAAACACTCAACACGGGCGACACAGGAATTCCGAAGCATCGGACTGTGGGTCAGCCCTCGAGCAACTGCAGCTTCACCATTTGCCGCCACAGCCTTTTTTCATGACCAATGGCTTTCATACTCCGCAAGACAACCTCAAGCGTGGCTCTTCCTGCCTTGTGCACAACTTCCAACATCTCTTGCTCCCCACCAGGCCAGCCAATCCTGGCATGAGATTGCATGGTGCGGCAGTATGATGTGCCTAAAGCATCCGACAAAAGGCCTGTAACGCACCAGTGAAGCACCCTAAACGCTAAACATCCTGGAAACATCGCTCAACAGTGCACTCAAGCTTGTCGGCATGACTCAGACCATTTATTGGAGACACTCGTGAACGCGTTCTTCACGTCCAGCCTGGAGGCTTCGACAGTCTACGAGTATCTGCAACTTTATAGACTCGCCCATAGTACCTGCCCGCATTAACCATGGTAAAGACAAGCGCAGCAGTGTGCAGCTGCTTCAAAACGGTCACTGGCACACTATGACTGAGATTGCATTTTGCCAAGTCTGCCGCTCAACGGACTGCCACACCTCAACTCAACCAAACACTCGCAACCTGCAGCTGTTTTCGGCTACTGCTGCATGGATGTGGTGGCCCCAAACAAAAAGCAGCATAAAGCTCGCGACCAACTCAAAGGGCAGCTCGGCATCAAAGGAAATTATGACCTTATGGCTGGGCCCTCACTCCCTGCCCCGGCGAAGCATGGGACCATGGGATGTCTGGTCAAGCTGTAGGGCCAGGCTGACCATACAGAATCAGCCAGTCCTGGAGGGTCTGGCCTCGCTACAATGGGAAGCTTTAGATGAGAACGACACATAACTTGAGAAGACGCTGAAGCAGCGGCGGCGGAGGTTGTATGGACAAGTGAAAGAAACCTGGTAACGCCTTAGCAGCTGGCCCATGGATGTCGGAGCGATGGCATTCATGTTTCACGGAAAGAGCAAGAGCTTACCAAATTTACCAAGATAAGTCGACGACCGGAGCCGCATCCGGAGGGTCCCAACTTAGGTCTCAACGGATTGTTTGTGGCGCGCAGTTTGCAAGCACTACTCTGCCAGAGCTTCAGCCCAGATGCAGGGTGAAGGATGCGTCTTCTTGTTCCTCCATGTCTCTGTGGCGCCAGCCAAACTGCTTGAGCCTCCAGCGCACGCTCAGCGCACGCTCAGCGATGTCAAGATTGCTGCTACTGGAATGGAAGGCACCACTGAGATGAGAGCAGTGGAACAGCCGCTTCATGAACAAGCATGCCATCGACCGACTGTGCCTGAAAACTATGGGTACATCTCCGAGTGGCAGTACGAACACTTGGGCAAGCGCAATCGCAAACTGCCGACATCTGCCAACCAACCCTCTGAGAAGGAGTCGATAGCATCTACAATTTCATTGTCCTGCAAAAACAGCTTGCAGTCCACTTGCAATCCACAAGGCCAGATAGTCATTTGGGTTGGCTCGAAACACTCGTGCGGACCGCATGACGGCATGGACCCGGTGGCCCTCAATCCTGCTGACGTGACAAGTGTGCGGGTGGTCGAGACAACCGTGTGGCTTTACGAGCTTGTGACATCTGCTGAGATTGAGGGAAGGCTCAGGCTGGCAACAGAGCAGGCAAAACTCAACACTGCAAGCAGATGGGAGAGAGTGAGCTTGAATGGATGGCAGTGACCTCTGGTGGCATGAATGTGCACCACTCCACTCTTTTTTGTCCCCTGCAAGAAACCCTACTCGGCTGGTGTTGCCTCCTCTAGCAAGACAAACTTCATGCACACGTGTCATTGCGATTGTCTTCTTCTGCATCAGATGGTTTCAAAGCTAGCCATCACAGCGTTCACTTCATAGCGCACCAATCTTTCGCCTTTTACTAAAGGTTGCCGTGAATGGGACGCATCAATGTGACTCACACAATTTTTGCGGAGCTTCGTGCTCCAACAACAAAAACAACAGCCATCACTCACTGCCAGGGGCACCACTCTGCCTGCTGTGAGACTGCCAGCCTGCCGGCTCATGGCAGATGGGTTTAGACTTGCCAAGTTCTTGACAGAGGTAAGCGAGAGCACACCCACACAAAGCAGAAGCTTAGAAGCAGTATGAAATTGTGCAGTGAAGACTTGTGAACTGATTCAACATCTGCCAAATTCAGCACGGAGAGGCAAGAGTGAGCACACCCACATAAAGTTTGACATCAAGCAAAAGCTGACAGCACCCTAAGCGCTTCCCAGCCGGTCCCCCAGGCCAGTACTAGGCGGGCTCTCCACCGCTTAACTTCGGAGGTCAGAAGAGATCCGGTGCATTCGGTGAGATATGGCCGTCAGCGACTCTACAGTCATTAACAGACTTCAAGGTTTTATCGCTGGACTTCTAAAGTTCTATCCTAACCTTTGAGCCACATGGCCACTGCTGCTTCCGAAAAAAAATAAGCAAATTCTGTACACTCCCAACTCAACATGCGAAGGCCTGCTTCCCAAATCTACTAACTTTGGTGCAAGCTCGCTAAGCAAAAAAAAACTCAGGAACACGAGCGAGCAGCTTTTGGCCCCCACCAAGTTGAGGAGCAGCACAGCAGCATCAAATTCCCCTTGCTGTTGGCAACAGCTCACAAGCTAGTTGCCTCTCAAGAAATTCTGCTATGGATGACTCCATCGGAGACTCCTAAGGCGTTACAGGCCTCAGAGTGCAGTGAACTGCTCGACCCTATGAGAGCGAGCTGCTGGATCTCCGCCCAACACTAGCCAGGTAAGTTTACACAGGAGCTGCTAGTCACTTACCTGCCAATGAACTTTTTTTGAGCATGGGGTACAGCAAGCTAGCTGGGCCTTCGACTGATAGTAGGTTCCTGCTCAAGAAGAGTTCAAAAATCTAATCAAGAGATCTAAAAAAAACTTGGTACACTTCTCGATTTGTGCGTGTCATCCTTGCGCAGGGGCCATGCTAATCTTCTCTGTATCGTTCCAATTTTATCGGATGATCCCCGAAGGGAATCCGATTTCGCTCGAAGTTGCCAAATAAGATATCTCCACAACAAACCCGAGAAAAAAACCTTGCAACTGAACCAGTTGCTGGAGGTGAGTAGCCTTACAGTGTGAGCTCAGGGAGTCAGACAACTCAAGGCCAAAGGTGCAAAGAGTACCTCTTATACACTCTGCATCACCTCAGGGAGGGAGCAGTTGCTAACACCTCCACCGAAAAAAAGCCAGCATAGAGGAGCTCGCAATCGCCGAGGCACGTGCCCCGGCCCCCGTTTTGTCACTTTTGTTCTTGCCAGGTTGGAGGTTTTGGGGGTGTGTCTGGATGCAACTGACTGTCGATGCAGAAACTTTAAGAGCCTGAAAGTCGGGCCTACTTCGTAACACGACCTGTTGCGGGTCAAAGATGCGCATCCCAGGATCAGAGTGCCCTCAACAGCATGGGGGAACGGCCTGGGGGGGAGGGCCCTCCTCGGACCCCGGCATGCCCGGGGCTCAGGGGGGTCAAGCCCATCAACTCACACAGTAGAAATTCGCAACCAAAACGACCGCTGAAGCTCTGCTGGAGCTCGCTGCTCCGATGGAGCTTTCGATGAGCTTTCGTGATCATCGAGAACTCAAGGGACTCCAGTCCAAGTTTGAGCCTGACTTATTCATGCCAGAGTATGTGATGAGGCAAGTGCAGTAGAAGATGAATTTCGCTTGCTCTGTGCAGACCACTGACCTGCGGTTCTTGAGTGTGTGGTCGTGTACCGGAGACGCTATGGTCACGGAGTCATGGCAAATAGCATCATGCATTCTGGGTGTCAAGAGAATTCTCGGTTGGCAAGCGATGCTCCTCTGCTGACACCACAGCCACGCAGCATTGCGCACACAGCTTGGCGAGGGGTTCGCGCACATCAGCCTCTGACATCGCAGGTAGACATTCAAGTAAGTCAATCAAGCTTTTGTGATTGACGAGTACGGCATAGCACAATGCAGCACAGCAAAGCCTTTGCCTTAGCCTCAACTCTCAGGAGCTCCAAATAAAGCGCCTGCACACGGTGCTTTTTGCTCATGCTGTGCATCGCTGTACGTCGTTGTAGTGCAGTGCAGTGCACCAGAACAAATAGGCGGCCTCGTCGTCGGGCTCAAGCTGCAGGGTGGATGGCTTCCAAACCTCCACAAAAGCGTGACCAGTTGTGAGCCGTCTACAAAAAAACACTGATCATTGGCCTCAGCTGGTGTCTCTTTGTAGTCGCTTACCAAGCCCTGCACGTCCTGAGAACCGTACTTTCACGAGCATGGGCGAAGGCCCAGAAACAGGGATTCAACAGAGATGAATCTGCAAAGATCCTACGCAGATCTACGCAACATGTGCTCGAAACTCTGTCAAATGCCGCATCCTCGTTCCGCTCGATTGAAAGGTTGGAGGCGCCACTGCACTCCTCAGGCAAGAGACATCGCTTGCTGCTGGGCACTGCATTGGGACTGTAACAAGGGTGCGGGAGCCTCCAGGTCCTCAAAGCGCCACTCGCCCAATGCCAGAACATGCGGAACAAATCCATTCTCGCCTGCGGCAGTCCACAGAGGAACCAGACTGGCTTGAGCATTGGGGACTCAGTGTCTCCAGATGCGAGCCTGTGGGGCCTTCACTAGAGCATGGCCGCAGCAGGTGAACGGGAATGCCAACTTGAGGGAGGACCTCGGACAAACTCGCGTCGCCTGCATTAATCAAGCAGCTGCTGCTCAAAAGAAGCAGAAGTATTTGACCCTCGGCTCGTGACCGCGACTCCCTCCACGTGGTACATGCTGTTGCCCTGGAAGACTTTGCATCCAACGAGCCGCACGCAAAACCTGAAGTCATTGGATGAGCAGGGCATCACTGGCTGGGCAATGCGGTCAGATGCATCTTGCCAGCTCACATCTTAAGCTGGATGGCGAACTAGTAAATTCAAGAACTTCGGTCAGGCATGACAAAAATTGTAGTATTTTGCAACAACGGGTATAGGCAGTCACTCCACCGAACATCACACTGCTACTGCACACCACCAACACTAGTCGGCTTTAGTCACCTTGAAACAAATCCTGCGTGTCAATGCGTGAAAACATTGTAGGTGTGGACACATGCCGGTGCAATTGAAATGGAGCTGTTGCAATCAGATTGAACGCGCCAGCAAGGACAGTCAGTCGCATCCAAGCACGAAGTCACTAAGCACGCTGCTTGAGGTACTCCTTCGAGCGGTGCACAGGCAAGCTAAAGGTTGTCTCAAGAGCACACTCCAACTCACAAAGCTTCATGCCGGGCCAGGGCCAGTCCTGCATGCCCAGAAATCCTCCAGCCACCAACAGCAAGCGGGCCAAGCTTCCCATTGTCACAAGGGGTTCAGCTTGCACCTCAGCTCCGCTCTGCGAATGCTGTGCTTTGAGTGGGTCGTGGTGCTTTGAGTGGGTCCGGGATGCAAGCCACATACTGCCCGCCGTGAGCAACATCTTTCGTTGTCCCCTCGGGAGAAGCGGTGGCAGCCTGCTTTCATCATATCCACCTCTCACTCTACAGAAGGCTGTCTGAAAGCAGCAACATTAAATCATGCAGGGCTGACTGACTGGCAGAAGAGCCAGAAAGGCTCTGTTAAGACGCGAAGACTAACATCTTGCCGCTCACGATACACGTGGACTGAAAACTTCTCTTCTTCTTCAACGACCTGCGGAAAAAGCAGCCAGAACTCGAGCACAAAATACGTGCAAAGACAAATGGCCTGCAGAAGCATTCCTGCCAGCTCCTTTGGCATGGCATCACGAAACGCTGTGTCCCGGAGAAGCTTCTGGGGCACCTGTGAGTCGTACGAATGTTTACCCCGTGAGAAAGGCGACGGACCATGAAAGCAACTCGCACTCGCCTGCAAACTGATAAGCTCGCTTGGTGTCAAGTGACGAAGCTCCTGCCATCGCTCAGCACTGGCCTGCAGCAGCACATGAAAGCATGAATGACCACGTGCAACAAATGTCATGCTGCGCATTTCCATCTGAAGTTGAAAAAAAAGCATCTCAAATACAGATTGTGAGGTGCAGACCAAGCATGGAATGGGCTCCGACTGCGCCACCTCTTCCGACCATCTGCTGAGAATCTTGGCCTCGGATACCAACGCAGTCGCAGACCACAGCAGACTCTCGCTTGCGTCATTGCAGGCAGTGTACCTAGATCCTAAGGCGCGCACCGCGGCCTGGCGTATGTGCTGCGGCCTTGGCCTTGAATCAACGCAGCATAGCATATAGCATAAAGCTTACCGCTTACCATGTGTTGTAGCCTTGAATCAGGCTTCGATGCGAGTAGACACTTGCATCCAGGTGAGGAAGCGCTGAAGCAAGGACGGCTGGTGCAACTCTGGTGTTGCAGCTAGACCTGGCAACCTCGGCACATCTGGCCATCAACATCGACTCTGAAAATTGAGGGACTTCTGAACCGGACGCTGCTTCACAAAGCTCCAGACATCTTGAAGATTCCGTATCTTCGTAGGTTCTCCACTGCATCCTTTCCAGCCTTCAAGCCGTCACCCACTGCTTCCCAGACCACACCCACACAAGAATGCACAAATTGCGCAATAACTCCACACCACAGCCGCGTACGAAAGGACATTGAGCATTTTACTTGTTTAAGTTTGCCCGGTGCAGCCTCGCAAAGGCAGCTGGCCAAGCGAAGGCCAAGGTTCATCGAGGATGAATCGAAGGACATGAGCCTCGGAACTCAAGCCGGAAAGCTGTCAGGCTGTCAGGCCCTGCCCGAAGACTGTCCCAAGGTCCCAAGCATGCCAAGCATGCCCTAGTAACATGTGACGTCAACCGCACTCCTGAGGAACTCCTTTTGGGGCCCGCACAAACTTCGGCACACTTGTACCAGGCTTTCTAGTGCTTCCACCGGAAGTGGAGCTGCATGCTCACACCCCAGGACGAGAACCTTTAGTCAGATTTACATAGTCAGATCACAGCAATGGAAGGCTCTCTAAGCATCCTTGCCTGCACCAACTGAGGATCTAAGTTCCGCTGGCCGCCCTGCAGGGACGGCAGCATGGCACTTGCCTGCCACTCAAGCAATGACAACTTCGTGCCAGTCTGCACCATGAATGGGGGTACTCCATGGTCTACCCATGTCTACCCCAGGGAAAATGGAGAGAAAGTAGCGGCAACTAGCAGAGTCAGGTTACTTGTCACATTCGCGGACCGTGGGGCCTATGCCTATGCTCATGCCGGGTCAGCATGTACAGTAGCGCATCTGGGCTGCCTGCTTTGGGCGTTGGGTTGCTTGGAGGATGTAGGAGCCGAGTAGAGGTGAACCCTTCGCCAATCAGCCCACAAACATGGGCACAAGTGGACAGAGACTTTGCCAGTGCTTACACACTAAAGCGCAGCAGAAGCACTAGCCAATGACAGTGGAAGAGGAAAAACAGGAAAGGACCCCATTTTCACAAATGAACCCCCAGACGAAAGTGGACACTGAAGGATATTGATGGATTCCCACAGCGTGGTTCGGCAAAGTCCATATCAAAGTCGAGACAACAAGACCAGCAAGAGACGTGTGAATCTCAAAAAGAGAGGCGGGCAGACCAAGGGGAGGAGGCTCTCCACTGCCAGCTCTCGACGTAGGCGCCGCAGCGGCAGCGAGCCGTCTTTGCCCTTCTGCAGCACTGCATCCGAGCGTGGGACCTCTAAAAACCCGATGGCGCTTTAGAGTGCAGAGAACCGTGTCATGCTGATTCACCAGGTCGCAGGCCAAGTATCCGAGCAAACTTTTTGCAGCGTCTGACAACTTGCCGGAAGCCTCAGTTCAAAAGCTGCCTCGACCGCCCTTGAGAAGAGTACAGAGTGTATTACTACAGATTGCACGTGGCACAGGACATCACAGGACAAGCCGACAGCCACAAAAAAGTACGGCCTCGATCTCAGATTGATCGCACCCATAGTCCAGGAGGGCCCGCACAACCTACATCGATTCTGCTGTACTTTGCCCGTGGCACCGACAGTGAGGTCTCATTGTCCAACGTTTCTGCATGCGCGTGCTGCGGGTTAGTTTCCAACTGTCGTGTTGAGGGCTGCATGGCATGCCTCAAGTCGGCCGGTTCGAGCTGCGATCGCAAGTGGAGGTCCGAGAGGTCCCTTCGAAGATGGCTCAGTCACACAACGATTACCATCAACGATTACTGTCAAGTTACTGCCATGCGGGTCATGCACCAGTCCACAGAGCACGGGGCCTTTGAGGATCTCGGACCTGAAGATCGATGTCATCAGAAAGGTCTTTGAGAAATGTTCATCTCTTGACCTTTGCTGCCTTTGCTGCCTTTGCGGCCTTTGCTGCCTTTGCCGATTAAAAGCAGGCTGTTTTTTTAAGGCTGTGACAACCACGCTCCAAGAGGAGCTCCACCATCTCTTGTGAGCACTGATGCTCCACAGCCTTTTAAAGCTTCTCTCAGTGACAAAATGCAACAATCTCACAGTCTCACAAGACAATCGCAAGCTCTCCCGCTCTCTTTCTCTGCCTGGTGTTGTTAAGCTAACATAAGGTGCCAACGACAGCCAGCACGCTGTTTCCTTGCCGGTCACATGCGGTCAGGTCCGCTCTGTCCTAGGCCAAAAAGCAAGATACTTGCAGCAGCTGGAGCATGAACATGTCTGAACGGTAGCTGCTAGCCCATGGCCCCATGCCAAGATGCTCACCATCAGAACCCTCTTTGCAAGGAAGAGGTCGTTGCGCGGGAGTGCGTGCTTCATTAACCAGTCCTTGCACTCACATGGACAATGGACAGTGGCATTACAGTAGAGCTACAGAACCCCATCCCTGACAGTACGACATAGTACGACGCTGGCACAGCTCAGGTCCTGCGTGAGGACCATAGGAGACGGCAGGTTCGCCCGCTTCGGCAGCGGGACCTTGCCGTAGATAGCAAACCAGTTTGCAATCTTGCACGTACGGCTTCAAAAATGATGAACGTCCTCCATGCAACGTGCGTTAGAGTGCGATGCAGGGAAAAAAGTGCGGTGGATGGCGTTCTTCACGTCTCAGATCCGAGGCACGCAAGCCGGCAGAACCTCTGGCAAAGTGAGGCTCGTCGCTCTTTCCTGCAGAAGTCGGCACATGTCTGCACAGCGCTTGTGTTTGCAAGATGTTGCAGGTGATGTGCGGTTCAAGATCCATCTAAGCGTTTCCAAGAGAGCCTTTGCCTTATTTTTTCAGAATGCCCTCGCAGTGCTGTTGAAATTCCAGCATCTCGATTTTGTTTTTTCTCAGCAGCTGGGACGAGCGCAATGTGTCCGAGGATATCCGAGGATAAGCTGAGAATCCGCGAGAACACTGTAAGAACTAGAAGGACAGCCACAGCGTCCCATCATTGTCGACGGCCACATTGAAGATATTGAAGCAAGACGCTTGCAAACCCAAGAATGCGCGGGCGTTCCACCCCTGCAAAACAGATGCAGCGCTCCTCTCCTTACCTTCCCCTTACCTGCCTTACCTCTCTACGCCTGCGGTCGTGCTTGGTTACGTCGCGAGTCGTCCAGGAGCTCCCTGCTTGATCCTGCTTGTGTCTCTCTTGCGTGACTTCCCATTGCTTCGTGACTTCCCATTGCTTCCCCTTCACTCCGGCAGTTTGTCCCAGGCGTCATCCATGGAGAGCACCGTGGAGGCCGAGCGATCCAAAGCCTCCAAAGACTCCGGATCCGACTTGCCATGCTCTCCCTTCAACTTGCGCAGGGCCGGCGCCAGGCCTGTCAAAGAGAGCACAGAAAACAGGCCTCCTAAGGAACAAATGCACAAGAAAGCGCAGGTGGGGGAGTGACTACTGACTTAGACTCGCAATTTTTCGAGTCGGGGGCACTTTTGAAGGAGAGCATCAGCATCAAGTCTCCGTTCTGCCCAGGTCGAATAGACTCATGCCAGCAGCTCACGCGATTCAGCTCACCTCAGTTGCACTTGGATGGAGTGGGTTCTGAGGAGCTAAACCAAAAGGGGCAATACCTGGATCCGAAACCTGATCCGAAAAATGCAGTGGCCTTCGCGGAAAAAACAGGGGGCTCTATCTGGGAAAGCGAGGGACCCTGATCGCAAACAACCCCAAAACCCTAAAGACCCTATAAAATCCTTGAACCTTGCCTGATACTGCCTACATTGGCCTACAGTAGTCCTACAGTATTGCCAAGAGACGCAGCCACTGCTGTCCATCATGTTCACCTTTGCCTTTTAAGATCTCATCCGCTTCAAGAGCCAGGAAGAGGAGGCGCAGGCCCTGCACCGCAAAGTGGTCGTGGTGGAGTTCGCCTTCCACCCGTGCCTGCAGCTCCCAAAGCGCTTCCTTAGCAGATTTGAGACCGGACCAACGAGCGCAGAGTGCTCCCAGCACGGCGTGCGACAGCTCCGCCTCGAGCTCCACCTGCTCGCGCATGGCCCTGCTCCCGCAGCTCGTGCACGAGAACCCGTCGAGCGCGTCAGACGCGTCAGTTCCCAAACTGTTCAGCCCTGAGAGGCATCTCGTCATTTTCATTTTCCCCGCACAGTTGGTGGCATTGCCTGCACACGGAAGCACCCGACTTGGATCCCCATTGGCAGCCTCAAATCGGCAACGGTCACACTCGCAAAGAAATCCCTTGAGATACCACAGCATGCGCCTGCGCTGTGTCAAGGGTGCAAGCGCAACCTGGAGCTTCATGTAGGAGACACCCAAAACATCACCTGCTTTGATGGGGCGGCAGGCACGGAAGTGGCCCTCGAAGCGGCCCTCCTCACAGCCATCAACTCCCGCATCTCCATCAGCTGACTCTACAGAGGAGTAAACCACATTGGGAAGGCAGGAGTGATTGATCATGGTGCCCCACTTCAGTAGGCCACTTGTGCTTCCCGCAGCCTTGCAAGGGTGGCTGTTGACACAGAAAAGCCGCAAGAGTCGAGACAGCGACAGAAAGTCTAGACCTTCCAACCATGGAAGCTCCTGGCTAATCAGCCATTCGGCGACTTTCGTGGTGGACTGCATCGTTTCTGAAGCTGGGTGCATCGAATCTTGCATTGCCAGCACTTCCTGCTGGATTTCAGTCTCTGAGTTCAAAAACTCGAAGAGAAGCTTCATATGCTCATTATCAAAGATCACAGCGCGAGGGAAACCCGGCTCCCCTTGGATCTCCACTGTTCCAACTTCGGCCGGCACAGGCCGAAACATAGCTAGTGGCGGAAGCTCTGCGGGCCCCCGCAGAAGAAATTCCTCACGCAGAACCAGGCTGCCGGGCTCGAAATCTGCATCCGCCACCAGTCGCTCCTGCTCCGGCGAATCGGTCCACTCCAAGCGAAGCCCGGGTGGTGCTGGCCCGCGAGGCGCGGCGTGAGGAAGTGTCATAAGGACTCCATCCATGGACCACAAAATGCTATGGAGCGGTTGCCATGGGGCTGTTGCTATCACAAAATGCTATGGAGCGGTTGCCATGGGGCTGTTGCTATCGAGCTGTTGCGCGAGCATATAGGATATGAGTACGTCTGCATGTATTCTATGTAGATATGTACATGTGCGTGTGAGTATATGTATATATAGATTGTAGAAGGAACCCATGGATGACTGTGATCGAAGTGATGTGGAGGTAGTACGAGTAGCGCTGTTGAGTTTGCCAACCCACCCACAGTTGCGAAGGGGACCGGCAAGCCAAATTTGCCTTTCAGGCCATGTCAGCCATCTCAGAATTGCAACATTCAGAAAGAAGACCCAAAAACAACAACACAAGCAACGTGTTACACAAGCCCCAAACACGTTCAGGTCAGTTTTTGGGGGGAGTGGGTGCCATATACATTATACAGAGTTGTTTCTGCGTCATTGGACTTCGAAAGAGTCTCTCTGCCCCGCATCCACTGCAAATGGAACCTCCTTCTGCGCCCGTTAAACCCACCCTCCCGCTGCAATTCAATGCAACTCCTCTGGAAATAACGGACGGGCGCAGTTGCTTCTGCGTATCGGTATCGGGACACAGTCGGCTAACACCGACCATATGGCAAGCGATGGTATGACTTTCTGTGATTGGGCAGCGCATGGCAGCGCATAGGACGGATAGGACAGATTCCGCTGTTCCACTACAAGGCCTTCAGCACAGAGAGTCGGATGCCACCATGGAGCATCTTCACCTGCACAGCCTCTGCACGAGCATCACCGGCACACTTCAGAAATCAACTATAAAGTATAATCTGTGCATGCCATTGCCAAGGCCTCCTGCTCCTCCTCTACCAGCTCAGCTTCACGCCAGTCCTCGGATAACTAGTGTCGGCTACCCAGGTACGAGTCAGGATGTGACAGACAAGGGATGACAGGAGCCCCACGTCATCGTCTTCCTCCTCTTCGGTGGGCTCCGGCTTTCTGCTGCGTCCGGTGAAGAGCTGGCACGGAATTGTGAACACTTAGTAGCAGCTGGATCCCTCGTTGCTGCATTGTGTTGATTCATGCTGTGTCTGGCATCCATCGTCGTAAGGCCTCATAGAGGTGTGCAGCGCTGGAGTAAGCATCCGAACTCTCCTGCTGTGGCTGTACGCTACCTGCTCACCTGCTGACGCGCCCGCTACAGCCTTCAACCCCCACAGCAGTGTGCAGCCTCATCCAGCTGGCTGCGTGACTCGAAAGGCACGTTGACCAGCAGGCGCCCCTGCTTGCCCCTTTTCAGGGGAGCTGCCTGCGCTCCATGATTCATGGTAAAACCAGGACACTCTCTCATACAGTACAGCCGTATAACCTGTCAGGCAGAATAGGCCGAATAAGTCCCAAGCCAGATACAGCCATTCTGCGAGCCGTGTGAGAAGTCGGAGTAGAGCTGGGCAAAGGTGTGTGCCATCTTGCAAACCACGACGAATCAGTCAATGGCATGCCTTGCCTTGGCTGCCAGGTGGCTCCTGACGCAGGAGAGACTCCCATTGAAGCAAGGAATTGCGTGCTACTAGCACCGGTAGTTACAGAATTTATTCTTCATTCTGTTTTCCTGGGGGGTGGGGAGGCGGCCTTTGCTCTCCAGACATCCCTACTGCCGCAGATGTGTTCAGCCCTGTCCGAACCCTTCTCAGCCTAAGCGTACTACTCCTGCAGCGAACACCCTTCTCCACCAAACTCAAGTACCATCCAGTAGCATCCAGTAACAATGCCGTCTGAAAATATGATGCGGCACTGCTTGGGCTCACAAGAGCTCGCAAGATGGACCACTACAGTCACTACAGCTCCCAGACAGCAGGAGCTCCTGGGGACCCGGTGATCCCTGAACGGCGGAGAACTGCAGCACGTCGAAGCTGGCACGGGCTGCATCAAGAGCCAGGGCGACAGCACCACCTCGGACACACGCAAGCTTTTGTCTAGCAGCCCGGCAAAACTAGAACTCGCATCAATGCATGAAGGGAATGCGAACATTGCAGGCTGGGTTTGCGAGCAGAGGCCAGCATCCAAGAAGAGTATCCTAGCCTCAAGCCGACAGTCAATCAACATCACAGCATCCGCTCAAAATCACACAACGTCACAGGCTGCCTGCTGCGACCGGCTGCAAAGACCAAGAATTCGCTTTGCAGCGACCTCAGACTGAGCTCTGCACAGCTTTCCACTTGAACAGCACAGGTGCCAGTATTCTGGTTTCCAGTTGTGTTGAAATTTCTGAAATGCGGATGCAGATGCTGCACAAGACTTCGAATCTTTGAGCTTCTGGATGTCTTGTTGGCACGTCTCGGCCTAAGCGCGTGGACGGTCAACTGAGTTCCAACCCATCCGAAGCATGTGCAAAGCGCTCTGACAAATGCGAATGCTCGTGTGAGCTCACGTGAGCTCGTCAGATAGGTGTTTTGACATTGTTGGGATACCTTCATGACGCTTCGTGGCCTTGAGGCTTCCATGATCACCCATGATTCCACCATGCATCTCAGCCTGGCACTGTGACTTGAGAAAGATCTGGCGCCTGCAGGGCGACAAGGGCGAGAGAATTATGATTTACATAGCTGTGCAACCCGACAGCCAGCAAGACAACAAGTTCCGTTCCGTTCCCTGCAGCTGTTAGGAACTACACACGATGAGGTCTTAAGAGCCTTGCCTCTATGCACTTCTCGCAAAGCAGGAAGGCCGTGCGGGGGCAGAAGTATGCCACCACGCGGTGCGGCTCCTACGCGTACTGGATACAAAGGAACTTCACCTAAGAACGTTCTCCTATACAACATGGCGCTGAGGAATCTAACAGATTATATTCAATTGGTAGGACCTCACCATCAGGAATCCGGGCTCCTGCTCGCATGCCCTGCAGCCTCCAGGCCTGAGATCGGGAACAGGCCATCTCCGTGACATCTGGTTTGTCATGCCACATCCATGTGAGTCGTGGCGCTGCGAAGCGTCTGAGGTGCAAGCATACAGTCATCGGCAGAGCAGCGGACAGGTTCGCCAAAGAGCGTCCCCCGCAACCCATGTGGAAAGCAGACTTGGTGCAATCCTGTCGGCAAATTTAGGCTCTCCGCCCCGATCATGGATGCACATTGCGGCTGCATCCTAGCCTTCCGGATAGCACTCAGGTCTGCACAACTCCAGGGCCTCCACTGATGGGCTCCAAGGATTCAGTCTCGTCTGGTCTGTTTCTTGCAGTGTTTTGCCAAGGACAGACGCAGCGCAGACCATACAGAGTTCGACAGGATTCAACCGATCTAACGGGATCGGAGACAGTCATGCCTAAGTCCTGCCAAGTAAATGCTAAGCAGCAGAAAGTCACAACAAGTCCTGCGTGCGAGGCTTTTCACCAAGTAAGCGCCGTCCCACCGAAAGCCATCGACCGAATTAACAGGAACACTCTTAAAGGGAGCCTGTTTGGTCTTGGGGGGCACAGGATCCGGCCCCCCACTGGAAGTTCTGGGTTCATGCGTCCATTGTTCTTGATGGGATGAGGTTTGTTGGGCAGGGCACGGGGGTTCAATTGATTAGGGTCGTCCCCGCTTTTCCTCAGACCTCACGGCGACTAAACGAACATCCATCATCCACGACCCAGGGGCGCGCTAGGCAAATTATCGTTTGGCGAAGAAGGCGAAAATGGTAGACAACTACTGTCTTGCCAGAGTTTGCCGAAAACTCTCCCACCTTCGGTGACAAAGCAGATCTCCGAGTCCACGTACCGTCTCCCACGATTTTAATTAAGTCTGGATGTTTCGCTGCTCCTACGCTCGAAAGTCTGAACACTCGCTTGTGCCATCATCTGTCATTGTGATTGACTGATCGTGTTCTCCCGCATTTGCCAAGGAGATGGCTGGATTGTGCTATAATCTAAGATTCCGGTTCAGTGAGCGAGCTCTCCTATGTTTATGGTTCGGATGTCTCGACTGCGCTTGAATCAGCGCGTTCTCCCGCGATTGTCGTTCTGCATGTCATGTCGCTTGCGCTATCATCTACCATCTCGGTTGACTGAACTGCCTGCACAGCTGGACAGTCGTGGAACATACAATTGCGCCAAATGCCTGTGGCTGGACGACACAAGACTTTCTAGTGGTACAGCCGCGGCATTCTTATGCTTCCTCGGAACTCAGACCTGGCCTTCTTGACAAGCCATAGATCCACACAAAACCGAGCAGATCTGATTCACTGATTCGTCACGTGCGAACAAACGCAGGCACAAAAACCTCAACTGATAAACATCTTCGCGACACAGCAGCGGCAAAGGCCGCAAGGTATTTTGAAAGATCACGATCTACCCCTTCAAGTTGCCCATCTGATTGAGGGGATTTTGCGAACGATTGCATCTGCATCATCCCCCATGTCTGCCAGTTGTGTTGTTCATGTGTGTTCATGTGTGTCTGAAGGATGCAGTTGCCAGTGGCAGTTGGCGCACCTCCGTTCGGGTCGGCTTGAGCTTTGGAGAGGTCACTTCCAGCTCCTGGTCCGGAACTTCTTCCATCGGAACCTGAGGACCGGAACCCTCATCGAACACCGAAGATGCCTGACGTCTCAGTGCTGCAAGGGCACATGCACGCGAACCTTCGAGTTCGGCAGCGTCTCCACAACGACTGCATTGAGCCATTTACTGCCCGGGCCGTGCTGTAACTTGCACTGGGCCTAGGTAAAGGAGTTGCTTGCCAGGTATGTTCAGGCATAGCTGCAGAGCTCGGGAAACTCGCACCGAGCTCACTGCCCCTAGGCGCAACGAGGCTTCAGCCACTGCCAAAGCCTGGCCTGCAAAAAGGGCACTGGGTGGCCCCGTGTCACCATCCAGACCAGCACACTGCCATCGCTGCTAAGATCCTTCAACAGGACAGTGTCCAAGGAAGTAGCTGCTCGCTTCCAGGCCGTGATGCCGCCGCAAGGGGGCCAATTGGTATGGCCTTGGCATGGGCCGGGTGGGGTCCTGGGATGCTTGCTGAAACTCCTCCCCCTAGGTGAGCTGAACTGCGTTGTAAGGAAGCGCCTCGTGCCGAAACTCTTATTGACTCGCTGAGTCCTACGGTCCATATGGTCCTATAAGGACTTCGACTTCTAGTTTCTAGTTGTTAGATACTGCCCGGAGACACCGCCACACTGGTACAGAGTTGTTCCAAGATCCCAATTCCCTTTGTTCCTCCAGATGAGAGGAAACATTCTTCTTGACGTGTGTATGTGTGCGTTCTGCATTTAGCTGTACTATTATACACGAGTTCAAAGTGCCCCCATTGTCTCAGCATGCTTGTCTCAGGCCACCCTAGGCATGAAGCCCGGAACCAACATCGTGGCCATGGTCTCCTAAGTCCTACAGCTCCCGCTCGGACCTTGCGGGTTATAGGCTTGAGCGGCAATATTCCTTCCTGGTCTATAGGGCCATCGGGCAAGAATTCTAGCCAGTGACACTGCCATACGCCGAAAAGACCAAACGCAAACCGGTAAGCCTCCAGAATCTGATGGTTATGTGAAATGCCGAAGCAAAACATCAGGGGACAACCCCTGCAGATCTCAGCTCCCTGCTGGCAGCAAACGTCACACATGAAAAACTCACAGGCTTCGCAGCCAAAGCCGCCAATTTTGTCGCCTTTTACACTCAATTGCAGGAAGGAATCGCTCGTAGCCGATGCCGCGCCTCTGTCTGCTGGCCCGGAGAGGAAGGCCTGGCACAGGTTTCTGCTCGTCATGGCTCCACATGAGCTCCGCAGTGGCTCCGCGCGGCTTTGCATCCGCATTTCGCTGAAAATTCCCTGAATCATGTATGGAAGACTGCAGGATCTTGAGGCGCGTCTGTTGCAGCCTGTCACTGTGGACTACGGATGGCTAGGGCGTTGAAACCTATCATCGCACTGCAATTATTCTGTCTGTATTCATTTCAGCGATTCCTCCTCTTCCTGCGAAGTATCCTTCCCATCTCTCTCGGCCTTGCCATAAGCTTGCTGGACTGTAGAACTGTAGAGAAGCAAAGCAGCGCAAAGCAGCGCAACACAATGCAATGCTGTGCAAGAGTTCGCGGAGTGAAAGTTTTTGAGAGTTTCAGGCCTCTCTGGTCCCTTCAAACGGTCGTCTGCACACGGCCTGACACGCCGGGACTGCCATCTGCTAAGGTCTCTACCACGCCTGGTAAAGAAGTGACCCGAAGTAGTGTGAGAAACATAGCCCAAGTTGCACAATGGCCGTCATGATCCAGCCGTACCAAACTGTGTGGATGAAGGTCTAGCCTGAGGAAGGCTCCATTCAGACATCATTTGCCAAAGCGCGCTTGTATAGCTCGCGATTATAGTGCGCTAGGATTCCCACACGAAGAGGGGCAAGCCCGTTTGTGCATTGAGGTGCTCAGCAATGAGGGCCGGCGGATAGATGTACGGCCGCCTGAGTACGTCGCAGGACTTGTAAATCGGCCCCACGTATCCTTATGCGGCCCTCCAGTAAATTCAGTTGTGGGCAGGGAGCCGCCACACTGGATCCGCAAGTTTCCTGAAGAAAGCACCTGCGACTCTCAGTCCATGTCCAGAGGAGCGAACAAGCACTGCTGCAATTTACAAAACGAGATGAACACCGGTGCTTTGAAACCAACTGCCTCCACCACGACGCCGACCTGAGTCTGACGCTGACCCGATACTCAGTATGCTTTCCACCGCTTGGCTTTCCATCCTTTTTCCCACCCGGCCTTGCCGAGTGTTGCTTCCATTTGAGGCACCCAGCCGCCCTGGCCCAAACAAAGGCGCATGGCCTTGGAGAGGCCTCAGTCAACAACTTTCATATAGGGTAGTCACTGGGTAGTCTGTAACAATGGCATCTGAACGCCCCGGCTGCTTATAAGTCTCACCTCTGAGCCGGCTGTGATGGTTGACCTCAGCGATGGCGATGTCATGCGATGTCGACTAAGTCTCTGAGTCAATTTCGAAGGCGAAGGCCCGGACCCTCCAGGACCCTTTGGTGGGGCCATGGTGCTCACGTCTCTTGGCGAAGCGCCAATTCCAAGATCTTGTGGATCAAACGTCGGGTCGTGTGGGCTTGCGAGGGCTTGTGAGGGCTTGCGTGTTGGGCTTTCCTGGGGCTTGCCCTCAGGAGCTGTGAAACCTGGCTCGTCTTCTGTCTCCTTCTTGCAGTCTTGCAGTGTCGCAGTGTGTCGCCGGATAGCTGTCCCAGGTTTATCTACTTTGAACACACCATGAATGTCTGAGAAAGTCGTACCTTGCCGGCACCATGAGGGGTCCATATGTCTCAGCTGAATATGTGCAGCGGGTGGAATACCATGCAAGCCACGGTTGCCAAGTGCAAAGGCTAGAAGTGGCGGGCTGGGTTTTAGCGCTGCAGCTCCACTCCCCAAACTCTCAGAAGACGCTGCCGAACCGTTTGCTGAACCTCGTCAAGCACTGCAAACACCCTGTGCAGAAGATAAAAACTGGATTTTGAGTCGCGGCTATGCTACAATTGTGCTAACCGTGCAGCGAAGTCATTAGGCCAGCAGCAACGTTCAGTCTGCGTGAGTTTTTTGAACTCCTCCGCCAGTATCCGAAGGTCCTTGCGCAAGCGGAGGTTGTCCTGCAAAAATGCAGTTGAACTCTTTGACGCTTGCAATTGTACGGTAGCACAACTACAGGTCGCGCACCATCATTGCTTCTTCAGCAACTTTTTGCAGCTCTTCAAGCTGCAGTCGCTGGCTCCTGGCGGCAGAAGCAAGCTTGTGTTCTGGGCAGTGTCAACCTGGCAAATCAAGTCATGACATGATGAAACCGTATACTAGCATCACTAGGATCGAGGGCCACCTACTGTCCCAGACATTCCCACACTGCTTCCTATGGCACCTAGACCTTTTCTGTCCAACAGTGCAAAAACCTCGCGGGAAAGGGAAAGGGAGGGGCTCGCCGTCTGCATCGAAGTCGGCGAAGTACACAACTGGACATGCAAGATTGGACAGGCGCTTGCTGTCCTCTGCCGCTGCCAGGCCACGTTGGTGGTATACTATATCACACCTTAAAACGCATAATTACTTTTGTCATGCAGCGCAGGGAGGCAGCTACCAGCTTCTCCGCACTGGCTTCGAATTGGCTAAATCTCAGCCACCACGCTTGCAACGTATGGATGGTGCCTTGCGGGGGGAGGGGTCGGGTTTGCCTCTTCCTCCTCCTCCGCCTTTTCCTCTGGTGAGCGGCACCCCGGACGAGTTTGAGACTGGGCCAAGGGTCTCCACTGCCCCTGGCAAGCCATGCCAACAGGCGTTGCGGGGATGTGTGACGGCGGTTGCAGTAACGCCTAGCTGCACTTCTCGCCAAGGACTCATAGACAAAATGCGTGAACCGCCATTCGGTTCTTTTATGTTCTTGTTGAACAATGCAACGTGCTGAGGCATGCAGCAGCGGACCTCTTTTCCGCCATCGAGTCAGAAAACGACCAAGACTGCCGTGCTAAACCCAACCAGTTCACAAAGCATGTCAAATGGCTTTGGATTGCGATGGGCTGTGGCAGTGTAGCATCATTCCACTGGCACGAGGCCGCCCGAGCTCGTCTCCTTCCAGGACCTCGACGCAGAAATCCGAAGAACTTGGCACCAGCTCCTCGCACTCGCGTGGCGGAGCAGTCAAACAAATCATAAACGAAATGGTAGTGCCCTCTGATTTTCTTGCGTCCTGGCTTCTGCGGCTTCGCCTTGCCCAAGGACATCCCAAGGACTCCAAGACTCCAAGATACTGTCTGAGGCAAATGTCTGAGGCAAAAGCGGGGTTGTCCAGCTCACTCTCTGTGTCCGAGCGAACGGAGCGCATGAGGAATGAGATCAGTTCCTACACAGCAGGTACATGCAGTTGCACAGCGTCTCTTACCTTATTTCATGGAACGAGCCTCTTTCTCTTTGCTATCATCAAGAAGACACTGCCTTCACGGTACAGCTGCCAAGGCATGTGCACGAATGACGAAGTCACAGGCGGACCTGCTGGATGCAAGCAGGTCAAGGTCTTGCTCGAGGCCAATATTCTGCTGCTCCAGCTCCTCAATCTTCTGCACCTCATCTGTCCAAGCCATGAACGTCAGCCCTGTGGTCGTCTTTGCTCCCAAGAACAGCGCATACAGCAATCCAGAGGATTCAACAGCCTGGACGAAAGACTTCAATGTTCAGAGCTTGTTGGACAATTGGCTGAACATTCGCGGGATCATGTGCGCGTACCTCGACCGGCCCTTGAGAGTTGGGTGCTTCTGCCTGTGAAACGGACGAAGAGATGAAGATGGCAATGCCATGGCAATGGTACCATTTGGATGAAGACGTGCCTCGGGCTTGGCTGCCGGTAGTGCCATTTGTTGCTGGCGCTGCCGGATTTGAGCCCGCAGTGTTTCTGCCTCCCAGAAAGGATTCCGGAGGCCCAGCTCTGCCCAGCTCCGTCCGCTACTCTGCTTCGTAGCACTTCGCATGCTTCGTGCATGATCGTGCCCCCAATCTTCCAACATTAGGCTGCTTCCGCCTGCTCCGCCTCACGGCGCCGCGCGTCCTCCGCAGCGGCCCGCAGCCCCTTTGGACTTTGACAAGGCACATGCAAACGTTTCTCGTCAGAGGTTGTTTAGCATTAAACGTTTAGCAAAGCAAACCGTAAGGAGTCTGAAAGAGCACTCACACGAGCTGACACATGCAGAAACTCACCCTGCGAATTCTGGGAAGAGGAAGTTGCGAAATGTGGCGGGGACGCCTGCAGCTCCTCCTCCAGGTCTACCATGCTCGGGCCATCGCCTTCAGCGACTCAACAGAAACTCTACCAGAGACTGCCTCAGACATAACACTGAAGCTGTGAAAGACACCGAATTCACACGATGTTGACACCAGTAGACACGGGCCTTCGAAGTGTCGAGACCAGGTTGGGCTGGCAGCCAGGCCCGAAACCTGACTTTTGAAATCTCTCAATTGAAACTCTTTCCAGCGGCCCCAGCCTCCCACTCAAGGTCTGCCGTGTCTTCGTCGCACACTTGTACACCTGCAGCCTGCAGTTGCACAACGTAGCTACAGCAGTCCATTCGGAACGTCAGTCGTGAGCCGTGAATCGATCTACAATTTCAGCGCTAATGTGGATTTCTGAGGTTGCTTTGCCTGGTGAGATTGGTTGCTGATGCTGACAACATCTTCGTCAAGGTGCTGCGCTTCGCAGTCATCTGGCATAGCACGAAAGGAAGCTTCTTGCCTGACTGCTGGTTCTCAGATCCTGCGCCTTGTCGAAAGCATTCGGAAAATTGTGGACCTGTAGCATCCACAACTTGTGGAACATCATCCAGGTCATACTCCAGCACTTGGGACAGAATGTCCTCCTGGAACCAACCACTGTGCACAATGGGTGATTCAAGACGCGGGAGATGCAGTCCTGAGCAAAGGCCAGGCGCTCCCGTTGGAGGACGCCCCTGTGCTCCATTCTCTCCTGCCTGGTGTCAGACTCGTGTCCAAGTCCAGGTCGAGCGACATGTTGCAGTATTTATATTCTGCCCACAACTCGTGATCCACCAATAATGGGCTGGAAAGCCCGACTAGTGCGTCTTCAGCATACGCTGCCGTGCCAGTGTCAGTTTCTAGCGCAAGAATATCGGCACTGGTCCAGGACTTCGAACGGATTTGCAGTCTCAGGTCTCATCTCCAATCATGGTTTTGATGGAGTAAGCGGTGGCAACGCAAGCTCCACCCAGAACTCTGGTGAATTTGACACTCCGAGCTCAAAGAACTGAAGCTCAAAGCTCAATTTTTTTGTACAACTGACCCCGGCGCGTGGCCTTCTGTTCACGCAGTCACTTTATCACGCGCTAACAAAACAGGCGTTGCTTCACTTGTTTCTGAATATATGCTTGGCCTAGTGACATTCCTCCAGTTCAATGAAGCACGAGAAGACCTGTTTGCTTGAGCTACTAGTCACATGGTCATCCCTACGCAGATTTAGCAGGCAGTCAATCTTCAACGGTCATTAGACACATGTGGCGGCGCATGGCTTCCCCTCCCCCCCCATAGTGTCCTCAAGAGAAGCGACTCGATCGCAGCATCGCGCTTCCTCTCTTGAAGGTCCACAAGGACTGGTGTGACTCGAACACATCTCTTCCCGCAGGTCCCTGCTTGCACGCGGCCTGACTTGACTCAGCACTGACTCAAGATGGCACTGCAGCTCGTACGTCAGGCCTCAGTGGCTGGGGCTCAAGGCTGCTGGGCTATGCTGGGACTACATCCTGAGATTCTTGGCAAATCCTAGACGGCCATTCGACTTGACTTATTGACTTAGGATGAGGTGCGGGAGCTTCCTTGCGAGGATTGCAGCCGGCGACCTCAAGGACGGCCCACGAATCACAGCGTAGTCTGTGCTGCTACACATAGCCACACATGGGCCAATGCTCAAGTACGAGAACACGAAATGCCCTTTCGCTCTGGCCTAATTGGTCGAGCTTCCCCTCCGAAGAGCGGAGCTGCTCCTCCAAATCGGACAACCTGCACCGCTGGACCATGGGTACTCGCTTGAAGATCCGACTCCCAAGGATCAACCAAACTTGTTTACTCTTTCAGTCTTCTGCCTGGGCGAACCCTTTGGCCTGCTTTTGTCCGCTGCTGCCTCAGTCCATGCTCTCCCCATGCTGTCAATGCTGGGCCTAAGGGCCTCATAACGATTTGTGCGACCATGATGATGGAGATACGGAAACAAAACGGTGCGGCCTTCTCTGTGAGACGCCCGATCTGCGCCTGCAGCTTCTTAACATGAACTCGCTACACCTCCTGCGGCATCAAGTCCGCTTTTTGCGACGGGCACCATGGAACCTGTTGCTGGTCCACTGCTTCGCGAACCCGCTCCAATTCTTTCTGCCTTCCATAGGTTTGCATCTGCATGCCCTTGCAGATTGCAAGCCCTAGGCTCATCGTCAGCATTGCTGGGTTGGCTCGAGCCCCCGGCTGCTGCTGTACTTTGAACAGCAGCACCTGGCGCAATCAAAACCGACATCGAGTCTTCGCCGCGTCTATGCTTTGCAAGTGCATGTCCCATAACTGTGCCAGGCCCTGCCGTCATGCCATCCTGCAACTAGGCAAGTGCAACAGTTGGACTAACGAGCACGTTTCTGGCCGAGCCAACGGATTTGAAGAATTAGGGTTTTGGTTGAACCTTTCACCTAAATTTGAGGGTGTACTTGGCCAGCACAGATGCTGCATGTTGTACTCGCCTTGGCTTTCAGCCGAGAGGCGTCTAGAACAAGCAGACCAGGATCTGCTTCCCAACCCCATCTTCTGTACGCCTCCCCACCCCCACCCACCCTGTGGGGCCCAGGAAAATCCCCTGCCTGAGACTTTCCTGCAATCCCTGAATGCCGGGACCTCCCCTATAACCCCTGCTAGGACCGTTGCGCACGCTACACCCCGTGTTGGGCCAGCCCGGCTGTCGAGGCTCAGACAGCTGGTGCCTTACCACGTTCTGTTGACAGTTCAGGAGAACAGAAATGCGTACAGATTTCCAATTATTCCAGCACTCTTGAAACTTGACATGAGAGGCTATTCTTGGAGTAGAACAGGGTGTATTCTGGCTGCAGAACGTGGTAAACGGATGTAAACGGAGACAAGTAGGCAGTAGTATTGATGCTGTGCTTGCTGATACTTGTTACTATACACTGGTGGAGCTTTTTTGCTCAGAAGGTCACGACATCGTCAGACGGCTGTCGGGGGCAGGGCTCTTGGAATGGGGCGGGGCAAGGGGTAGTTCAAAGGCCAGGATGCCGACGGAGGATGATGCAAGTGTGCAGTGAATGACATCCTGCAAGCCAGGCCGTGCAGAGGGGCGGTCGCCTGAGTATTTTCGCTTGAAGGTGGCCTTGAACCTGTGTGCTGTGTACATTGGGGCCCCGCGGCATGGGCAAAGGGAAACGGATAGCATGAAATGTGATGAAGTCTCAGGAAAACCCCAATCATCAACGGCGTAACGCGGACTAGTTCCAATACGATCTTGCAGAGAAACGCAAGAGTCGTCTCGGCAGGTTATAGGACATGCTTGGCCTGCCTTGGCTGAGGAACATTGAAGAATATTGAGGAACTCTGGCGAGTGGACGCTGCCAGTAATCTGTCTCATGGCAAAGAAGAAAACTGTCAATGTTTCGTGTGTGCACATTAGTCACATTAGGGCCCCGCTTCAGGGAAGACTTGATTCCTTCACCGCCCTTCTTGCCATTCCACAGATGATGGAGATGCAAGGATGCAGGGTGGGGCAGCATGTTGGCGACAGTTGGTCGGTTAAGTGTGCAATGCCATGAGCTGCACCATGTCCTCTGCTTGCCCACCGCGCTGGACTTTCGAACCTGAAGAGCCAGGCAGCCAAGTTCCAGAGCGCTTGACGCAGTGAATTCGGATCGCTTTCAGTTGCTGTGTTGCCGGCTGGAGCCGCTTTCTTCAGGCTCCTTGATGCGGGGCACGTGCGAGATGCCTTTAAGAACTTTGCACTCTTGTTTTTTCTGGTCTGGACATGTCTAGAAGCGCGAGTCCTCTGCGCAAGGAGCAGTTGCGGCCTCATTGCTAGGGCGTTTGACACGCGTCGATGCTCGAAGCGCACAGCATCTGCCGTAAGCTGAGAGCTCTTTGTGCCGACATCGCATCATTCCGTGCAGAGGCCAACTCCTGAAGTGCACCAACAGTGTTGGAAACCCGCATTCGCCATGGTCCGGCTAATAGGAGAAGAAGACAAGGTTGCTTGCCTCCATTGCAGCTTTCAAACGTTCTTGCAATGAATGGACCTCGCCGCCCATCCAGGGACAATGTTCAACTCGCCAAGGCCCATCGCAATCTACCTCCTCACGTGCTTCCGCAGTTGCAGCATCAGCCTGTTGGGGTTGCCCGAGCAAATCCTGTGTGTGCAGTTTTGATGCCTCTGGCCAAACAATGGGCCTCGGGATGAAGAATGCTATCTTTGGCCTCAGCGGTCCCGAATCCACATGTCTGTGAATCATAATCCTGCTTTATAACTACCACATCTCAACACCATCAGAACTGACCTGATTGTCGAGGCTGGCACTGCCTGGAAAGCCTGGAAAGATGCTCCATCCTAAGGTCTGCGGACAAACGCACATGCAAGCACCAATGCAAGGGAATGCCGCCCTCTTCACAGTCAAATTCTGAGGCCCAGGCAGATAAGCTGGACTTCAACGATGCTGCCCGCTGACCAATTGCAGTAACAGCTCCTGCTCATGGAATGAAAGAACCTGTCAATGAACCTTTTCAACAGGCGCTGCATTGCAACGTGACAGTGGATGGCTGCCTGCTCCAGCCTTTCGCAAAGCGTCCACGCCAGACGGATGCGAAGCGGCCTGTGTCTCTTGGAAGTGTCGAAGTGATCTTGCGTTTTCCTTGGACGGAACGGTGGATGCGGCTCACGATGATTCCCAATGTGTGTGTGTGTATTGGAGCCGCACGTCTCGGAGCTCCTCGGTCTTCATCTTGAGGTAAAGTAGCTCCTGTTGATCTCGAGGCTAGCAATATCTCGCAGCTGCAAGTGGTTGACATGTCTTGGGTCCTGCTGTAAGCGGACAAACTCCTCTGAGCTCAGCCCTGCGGCCATGATGCTTGGCAGATGCCTCCGGGCTCGACTTGCATCCGTGAAAGTCTTGCACTGCTCTCACGCAACGCCCCCGAGAGAAGCACTATAGTCAACCCACTATGCCCATTACGCATTCCACTCACTCAGGTCGGCACCCAGCTCTGGCTGGAGTAATCAGATCGTGGGTCACGAAGGATCATTGTTGTTAATCTTGGGCCAAGACGAAGTTCCCAAGACTCTGGCAGAACAGCCGCAGCTGGCATCACCGGGCTTGAGATTGAGTGGGCCTTCTATTCCAGCTATCAGTATCTTGCTGACTGACTCATGAGCGCCCGAAGACTTCATACTTTGTATACTTGGACACGACAAGCGGGTTCAACCCAAGCACAAATGAACTTGGCCTTCCTGAGTCCGAAAACACTCCTTAGTATAAGGTTCTAGGGCAAACCTGAGATCATGTGCGGACTTTCGGGCCCAAGCCGCAAGAAACTGCAATCATGTCAGCGGCTCTGCGTTCTCACGTGGATGGCAAACTTCCACAGGAAACTTTCCGAAGGCGGCACAGCAACAGCTGCTTTCTACCCTTCTCTCCTGAAACCAGAACCGAAAAGCTGGGCTAGGAAGTATTTCAAGATGACCCGACAGGGCTGCAGTAGTCACTCGTCAATCGTAAATGGGCCTTTAATCCGCCTGCCTTTTCCCGCGTGTCGAGTCGCTGTGGGCTTGCCCCCTTCTGTACATTCTGAGGAGACAGGGTTGGCCTCTGCTTTAGAAGGCATGTTTGGGTGCTTTTTGTTCGGTGGCTTCCCGGTCGTTTTGGATGCTGAGGTCAGCGGAGGTCACCGGTCGGTCAGTCCAAAGTGTTCACCCATTCGGATCGGTCCTGTGGTCAATTGAAGCTACTCGAAACTGTGTGAAGCACTGCGTCACTGCTCTGCAACGATCTGCAACGTGCCTCTGGCTCGTCGCCGTCGTCGGAGTTGCTTCTACGTGACCATGCGTCGGCACCGCCTGGGCCGGTCTGCTTTCCCAAAACACCACACGTAAACCTGATATCAGCACCTGAATTTGCACAGCGACAAGCGACAGCACTGAAGATGAAATCAGTAGTCTAAGTAAACGAGGGAAAAGTGCGGAAAAGTGTGCCGTACCAAAATAAAGGGAGTCCAGGGTACCCTCAGATTGGGGCCGGCATTTTGCATTTTGGGGGTCTCTCGGAGGGGTTGCTTCAACTTCAGGGTCTCAGCAGTACAGGTTTAAGAAAACCAGGGTGGGCTCAGGTTGGGGCTGCCCCTCAACCTCCTCCCAGCTTCCAACCCTGAAACTGAAAATTCAAGTTCCCAACACCTCTCCCTGTCAGTCGCAGTCCTGAACTCCAGTTCTCAACCCCTCTTCAACCCTCAACCCCAACTTGCCCAACTCCAGTGCTCAACCGCTGACAAGTAACCTTCCCCAACCTGAACTCTTCACTCAGCCTCTTGAATCCTTTCTGCCGCCCTCCGGGATTCGAGGCTTTGGGCAGGTCTGGGAGGGTTTGGGCCCGAGTTTCCGAAACCACTTTCGGGCACAAGGGAGAAAGAAGAAATGAGGGGGCTGCTTTCGTAAAGTTCTGAACATGAAGACCTCGCATTCTTGAGTTTGCGAAAACGATAGGTTCGCTTTGTCACATGTAAGAAAATGAGGAGCTCAGCAACCTGAAGACTGTTTTTGCATCTTAGGCTTTATTGGACCCGTCCAAACTTTCCAAAACCCAATTGCCTGACAATTGCTTGCGAAATCCAGTGCCCAGCATGTCTTCATTTAGTTTTGGCCGGCTTCGGGCGCTGCAATAAAGGCCTTAAGAAATATAAACTTTGCTTTAAAAAATCAGGGTGCCCTCTGGGTGTGAGTGCCTCAACTTTAAGAAATCCAGGGTACCCTCACCTGGAAGTATCGCTTTCTTATCCAGCACGGTCACTGTAGTGGGATTGCAAAGAAGACCATCAACAGGCCTTCGTCTGAAGAGTCCATCGACTCCAGCTCATCCAAGTCCTTTCTGGCTCTGGTTGCTTTAAGCTTTTAGACAGTGAATATTTCTCCGACACATGGCAGGGATACCGTCTCTTCCAAACTCAGGACGGGATCCTCAGCCCGCAAGCCATCCCTGGTGCTCATGCCATGCTTAGTAGTCAGTTCTGAGGAGGGCTCGCTACTTAGTACGACTGCATGAGCAGAATGGCACAACCACTAGACAACGGCAGCCATGGCTCTTGCAACTGCACGGCTGCTGCTGGTACATGTTGCACTGGCTCTCCAAGCCTGGGTGATTATCGATCGACACAGCGTGCTCGCAGCTTGAACTGAAGACGAGATCCCAGCGCATACACATCCCATACGAAGTCATCTTGGCTCTGAGATTGCCTCAACAGGAGTAGAACATTCCTGATCATGTGCAGCACAAAATGTCAGTTCGTTGGGGTCCGGCTCGCAGGGAGTGGCAATGAGCTCCATGCCATTGACCGTGAACCCGGAAGTCGACGCCTCGGCTTGAGATGAAAGTTGTCGGGCCAGGGTCGGTATCCTCATGCGGGAAGCTCTCAGAACTGAGCTCACTGCAGGCATCGCACAGTCTTGAGAAGGATCGCTTTCAAAGCGATCGACATCAATTAGCTGAACGCTTGTTGACCCGTCGGCCAAACACCTCAAGAATGCTCGCTGAAAACTGTGAGGCTTTGCTTGCACAGGTCACGCTCTTTGTTGGGCGGAGTCTGAGTGCCATAGCCCGCCAACGAGGCGGCGTGATGCCTGCGCCGAGCAGCAAGTAACGCCAATGAGGTTTTGCCTAAGACTGAAGTTTGCAGGTACTTCCATGCGCTTCCTCTCTAAGCTCAAGCATCGGCTCGAGGCGGTGCAAACTAGCTCCTGAGACGAGGTATTGCACTCAACTCAGGAGCATAACTCCTCAAGTCAGCAGGTGTTGGCATGTCCTGGCGGCATATTGGGCCATGCAGCATTTGCAGCTGCATGGAACCATGATACTGGCAGGCCATATTCCTGCAACACAGCATGCGGCCCACTGTTGAAGAAAAGCTTGAGATTGCTAACGCCACAACGCCCCCAGCA
Source organism: Symbiodinium natans (assembly GCA_905221605.1). Taxonomy (NCBI): domain Eukaryota; class Dinophyceae; order Suessiales; family Symbiodiniaceae; genus Symbiodinium; species Symbiodinium natans. Next base: position 119,829 of record CAJNDS010002094.1, read on the forward strand.
CTCATAAGCATCCTCGTCTGGCCACTGGCGCGACCTCTAGAACAGATCACAAAAACCACCGGAAAATGAGCAGAGGATAAGTGGAGAAGCCGCTTCTGCAGGTCGTGCTATATGCCGATTAGGTCTCCCGCCCGACGGTATCGACCAGCTTCAGAGCTGCAGCCGTGGCATCGGGCCTCTGTCCTTAAGAGAAGAAACACACATCAAAGTGATAATGAGATAAAGACATGGAAAGATAAATGCAGCAGGTTCGTGACAGTTTGAGAAACGGGTTTGAACCTGCAGTCGAAGCAACGACATGCTCTACTCCCAAACGCGGAAGTCCTTGCAAACATGGTGTTTACAATGAACACGGCGCGACGAGGGGGTCGCGGCAGGGTCCTTGCAATCACCTTTTGCTGCAAGGAACAGCCTTCCCCAACAAGCCATGAAGCAGATCATTCAGAGAGGCATTTGGCACTCAATCCGCAAGGAACAGCACGTACTTTCAGTGCATTTCAGTTCTTTCTCCAGGTACTAACATTGCTTTCGGAATTTTTCTCTGGTCGGGACGATACCTCTCGCAATTGACTTTTTGTATAAGGACGATATCTGCGGGCGTAGTTTGAAGGCATCTGACCATAGTATAACATTGTTTCCGGAAAATGTTCTCTGGTCGGGACGATACCTGTCACAAATGACTTTTAAGGACGATACCTGCGAGTGTACTTTGAAGGCGTCCTGTGCTTTCTGCTATTCTGTCATGATAACTGTGGTTCATCTGCGTGCGCCAGATTCTAGGATTCTGCTTGACCCAGCTTGTTCTCCCGTCTTTGTCGGGACAGCTGAGTCATGTTGAGTCACTTGTGATATAACTCAAGGTTTTACTTGGCTGCGCGCGTTCTCTTGCGATTTACGAATAGGCACGACGTTCCTATAATCCTTTCCCGCTCTTGTTTAAAGCAAACAAGCAAGGACTTCTCATAGACACCCCAAACGAAACGACCCCCCGAAACACTCTCCCGCAATGTCTGCTGGTCACATGTAAGAAACGCAACGATTTTGGTCCTCCGAACTTGCTGACATGTCCCCTACAATTGGTCCCCGACATGCTCCAGGTTCAAGCGATCACGTATGCAAATCTGAAAGAGCAAGTGGTCACATGCAGATTGGTTCATCTCTTCACCCCGCGTAAGGGACCCGACTCACCAAAAACTGCTTTCAGTCTCAGTCGAGTCGATCATGCTGAGCAGCAGACGTTTATCGGCAGTTTTTCGTGGTTCCTGCGGAGCACAGTGATCGTAAAGCTGTCGCTGCCAAGCCGATTTTTGGTCTACGGCCTTCCGGCCAAGGCTTGTTCAGTATATCGGTAGGACATGCGCAGGTAGACATACTGAGTAGCCTCCACGAGGATTTCTGGAAGCGGCTCTTCATCAAGTCGCCTCCACCAGTTGCTGTTCGAGAGCTTGCAGTCAGTTGTGCCACGTGCCAGAGCCAGGGGCGGCCTCTTCACGCGCACGAGCACGCGTCTTTCCTGGCAATGGTCAAACATTAATCTACCAGGTACTGCGATCATACAAAGCGCTAAGCGAAGCATCAAAAGTTCAATCTTAGGCCGCGGCATCCATTCCAGCACCGTGCACTAACGCAGGGAGCAAGCAACGAACTAAAACTGGTATGGCGGATTATGGCGGTCTGGCTTGAGATGGTTCAGGCCGGTTTGCTTCACGCTAGACTAGAAGCAGCAGCTGGCAGCGGTACAGACTGAAGGAGAATTTAAGAGAAGATGTTCCTGACAGCTGATGTTCCGGACACATTCCGTCGGCCGGAAGGAACGGCGGTAGCAGCGTGAGGAGAGTCGCACTCAAAGCAAACGATCTCAGATACCAGGTTCTCACAGCAGCCGCCCTCTGAGGCCTTTACACGAACTTTAATTGCGTCGGCATTGTGAAACAGAGCTCTCTGCTGTTCTTCAGCAAAAAGTTTTCTCAAAGAGAGCGAGGCCATACGAGGCCAGCGGGGCCTAATGGCCTGCTGTGTCTGCTATATCTACAATGGAACTTCAAATCACCTTGACAAAGTCGACTATTGGACACATACCTGGACGGTTAAGTTCTACGACTAGGCTAGCGTGAACGCCGGCTCTTGCTAGCATTCGAGGATTCCGGCAGTGTGGCACTGGCACGCCCGACGGATCCGCAGCTGGGCGCCTTACCGGGGAAACAATTGGGGCATTTTCCTGGCATTTCATGACATTCGAATTCAACCTTTCTTACTCGCACCATCTTGCAGCTGCTTCGACCTGAGGACTTGGCAGTGTTCATGTTGTCCAACTTTTTTCGCAATTCTTCCAGCTCTCGTTCTGCTGCCTGCTTGAAAGATCTTGCATGCAATTCATCTGAAGTCATGACTCGTGGCTTTGAGGAATTCAGGGAAGCTGCCTGCCGACGCTCGCGCTCGATCTCGAGTTCCTGCAGAATTGGGAAAAAATTGGGAAACATCACCCTGCAAGGCCTCTCCAACAACGCCCTGAGACCACCACCACTGAAAGTACGGTTGAGCGGCATGACATTCCAGAAACCGAACTCCGGGCTGAGATGCCTGCGACATAGCGTCTGGACTTTCTCTTGTATGTTCATGTATATGGGGGTGTACTCTAATATACTACATGCTCATTTAACACTCTTATTGTCCAGGCCGGGAGTACCTGAGCAAGCAGTGCCCAAACGCTGGCCGGTGCCGAGGCGGCTTGCCTCGAAGCAAGGCACACAAAGGGAACCGCCGAAACCGTATCCGTGAGGTTGAGGCAGAGCTCCCTAAGCCCCTTGCGGTGCCCTTTTGTAACTCAGAGTCCGCCTCAGTCGACTCAACTCATCTATCTTTTTTCTATTGGCGTGTTGAAAGATCATGCTTCGAGTTCGCAAAATGAGTTTCTCAGATGTTTGGGGTGCCGGGCCAGATCCTGCTCGCCTCGGGCAGAGAGGATCTCTTGTCCTGCAGTGACCAAGAACATCCTAGATTCTTCTACGTATGTGTGCTGTATGCCTGTATGATAACTATGCTACTTGACCTGCCTCTGCATGCCAACGAGCGACCCGATTGCCTCGACCTAGCAGCACATCTCTCATGCGTGAATTATCTCCGCATTACCGGCTTCGTGGGCTTCAGCAAAACCTCATGGTAGCCGACACACATACACATAAACAAAGTGGGCGGAAAAAACCCTGCATGCTTCGCCGTGCTGGGGAAGGCTGGTGACCACGGTGCACAGCTCCAGGGGGCGGAGAGGGGGTCGCTCCGACACTGCGAAACCGATGGGAACAAAATCGAATCGAACAGCACCCGAAAGAAACTGAGGTTAGGTTCGCCTCCCCTGTTCCACTAGGAGTGGCAGCCGCATGCTAAAGCAGCAGGCGGCAGCACCAGTGGTTCACAAGCTGGGAACCACATGCCGGAAGGAGGCAGAAGAGCGCAACACCGTCGTGTAGAGGTGTGCGTTGTGGGTTGCGCAAGTGCGCGTTGCCAACAACTGATGTAAGCAGTTTGTCTGACACGAGACGGGAACTTAGCGTTGGGCCATATGGGCTTGGATGGCTTGGTAAAGGCTTCAAGCGGCTTCGAGAATATCGAGAATATGCTACTGGCCTCAACTCATGGTGTGAAACGCCTCTGTGGTCTGAGGGCTGCTAGATGCGTGTGGACATTGTGGACTCGTGCAACCTCAGTTCACATGGCGAAATTCATCTTAAAGGCTGGCCAAGGGAGTTGCCAAGACACCACAAGAATGTCGGTAGACTATCGGTGGCCCTGTACAGAAATGTTCTCAGAACCGGGAGCTCTGTCAGATAGGCGTTTTACACCGTGTGGGTTTGATAAAGCTGATGCCTCCAGTTGATAAGTGCAGGGGCCTGGTTTAGGCATGTGCCCGTGCACGTGCTTGCGGAGTCTCTCTTGCCACCCATGCCTGCCAATGATATCCACACCCCAAGCACATTCCAAAACAAAACCATACTGTCAGCTGGCGACCGGCGACCAGCCTCCAAGCCATAAAACTATGGTGTGGATTGTGGCTCATATTGAGCATAGCTGAAAGCTGCCGCTCTGATTACAATGATTAGCTAATTTTCGCGAGGAGTGGGCTGAAGCCAAATGACTGAATGGCAATTAAAGCAATGGGAATAGTCTTGCTGCGTTTTGCTGTGCTCGCGGCTCTCCGGTGCCCAAGCGTCCCTGTGGAGTTCTTGGTATTCTCCTTAGCCACAAGACGGGGCAACCATTGGCAACCATGTGCGTTGTCCGCGATTCTGGTGGGTGCAACTGTTGAGCACATCATACCTCTGTGTGCTGCCAAGGACCGCCAGCTGATTGGGCAGCTACCCTCGCTCATCCTGGGCAAAGGATGCACGTCGTCAACAGCCAAGTCCATCGTACAAACGCATTGGTGGTATTCGGTGGTTCTCAGTCAAGCCACGCAGATGCCGTGGCCCGAACAGCTGCGCCCTGACAACTCACCGCAATCGAGTCTTTACACGCGTTGACCATCTCAGAGGACCTCTTCGGCATCGATGCGATTGCGCCAGAACTTTTCGCACTGAACCGGATTTTTCGGTTCTGCGCCAACATAGTAAGACATTGCAACCTGCAATCTCATTTGCATGTATAGCGACCACAGTGTCACAGTGCCCCAAGACATGAGCGAAGTCTTTGTGACTGAGGACCAGGCAGCACCGAGCCCAGAGGTGACGAGCCCAGACTCAACCACCGGAGCCAAAACGAGTCACATTATGCTTGTCCCTTGGCCGTGAAAGTGATCCAGAATCCCGAAGTATTCATGCTTGACGCTTCATGCTAGCCGGGGGATGCTGACTACTCTCAGGCAATCGTACAGTGCGTCCTATTTTCCACGCCACTTCCTGCTCCAATGGTACTTTCACTGGAGGGGGCGCGTGACCTTGACCTCATTTGGCCTCATGTGACCTCCCCATCAGTGATGGGGGGTCGCCTCTCTCGAGGCTGCGACTTGGCGGATTGCTTGTCTGGCATGTTCGTGCTACCGAGAACTCACACAGGTCTGGGAAGCTTTCCTGGGCAGCCATCATCTGGGAGGCCTGGGGCTATGCACCACAGGATCACATCGCTGCACTTTTTTGCAGCAGCAATTGCAATCCTGGCCTCGAGGCGCTGTCGTCGACTGCGGGCCTCAGATGCAAAAGTCTTGGCATCTTACCAATGATCACACACAACAGCAAGCTGCTGGCAGACACCAAGATCTGGTAATGTCGCTTCATCTGTTTGGGCAGCTGCCCGAATCTCTCGTCCATGGCCAGCTTTGTCACTTCCTCGATGGCTTGCCTCCTAAGCATGTTAAGCATATTGTACAACTGGGTGAAAAGTTGCTCGCCCTGCTGCCCTGCATCCCTGTACATTCCGGAATCTCCTTGCCTCGAACCAACTCCGAATGCCATGAATGAACTACCACGTCAACGCAAAGCAGTCCCAGTCCTGGCGTGCGCTTCCTTCTCAAAATCTGAAGCGACGGTGTCTGAATTCATCTCGGGCTGCATGTACCTGAGCTGCTATGGGCACGATGTGTCCATCTGCTTCCAAGCATCCCGGCGACTGTCCGAACATGCTGAGATGTCGTCGTGTGGACACAGATGGAGCCAAGGGCCATGGAGCCGAAAGATGCTGCCTTGCGAACATGATTTCTGTCGCTCTTGAGCCTTGAGATCCGCAAATCGCCCACCATGGTGCCAAGGTAGTGTCGCAGCGGCATGCCCATCGCCTGAGCGCTTGCTTGGAGAGAGATATGGTAGCTGAGTTTTCTGAGTCATGAGTTGCCACTTGTTGCACAGTTGCACAAATGTTGGGTCCGACAAGGTTTGGGCAATTTGGGGCTCATAGGGACCTGGCCATGGTGTCGGAAGAGGAGAAGGGCCACGCGCACACCTCTCTGTTGTACCTCTCAAACCTCACTTTCTTTCTCTTCAGGCTATGGGGACTACGGTGTACAAATAGCAAAACTTTAAGCTTTGCCCGGCTGCCTATGTTCACTGCAGCGGTCAATACAGGCTCGCGCGAAAGTAGGCAGCTTGGGAATCTACATCTCAGTCGTAGGTACCAAGCTGCAAAGCACTGCAGCTACTGCTACTGCAATTTCCATTCCGCAAGCATTGGAACGGTTTTTTTCTCAGCACCCGACTTCAGCGCCGAAGTACATTTACCACTGGCCCAGGGCTGACTTTCATGGTGGCGAAAGTCTTGGGAGTCTTGGAGCAAGCAACATTGGCCCAGCTTCCAAGGCTTCTCGCAAGGCTGAGCCTGAAACATCCGTCGCTTAAACTGACATAAACGCCAAGCTATCCGTATACTCAGATTATCAAGCTACTCGAGCATGAAGCCCAGCCACTGCATGAAATCCGCTGGCATTCCAAAGGATCTCAGGCGTGGGCTAGTCCTTGTGGCAGGGACTTCAATGGAAACATGTGCAAGGGCATGACAAGTTTAGGGCACAGGTCGATGGATGTGCTGCCTTTGCACAGGCTATCACGGTAGACCAGAGAGATAGCACCTGATTGCAGCTTGAATGATCCAATGCGTCCAACTGCTCGAATGCTAGGCTGATGCTCTGGCATCTAGTCAGACTCTGCTGCCGCGTTGCTGCAACGTAGTATCTCAGAACTAGCTCAAGCAGCTCAGGGCAAGACAAAACGAAGCAGCCACACACGTTCGAGCAATCGCAGTGCGCCTCATCAAAGCGGCTTGTCGCCGGTCACTGACCACTCTTCACGGCTTGCGGAGCAAAGCTGTCCCTGTCCTTGAGTTCGACGTAGAGACCGCCGCACGAAGCCGGGCCACTCTGAGCGCGCCTGAAGACCACAGAAACTCTTCATCCGTTGCTCTATCCGCCACCTTCTTGCCACTCTCTCTACTGGCAGCGCCTGTCCGAAGCACACGTTCAAGCGATGAAGCCTACGAACGTCATGCGTGGCCTGTTGCCGCACTGAAAGCCAAAGTGTTCCTGGCCGGCCTTCCGCGAGATGTGACAGTAAGTTGCCGCCACAGCCCGAAGAGCGTTCTGCAGCAAAGCAGCGCCAGCCTCGAGAGATTCCGAATCGTGGGGGTTCAGTAATGCTGAAAACTGTTCTGTCGCGCCTGGACGAAAGGTTACGTCCTCGACGAGCACTCCACGCCTGAATCTGTATCTACATACACGCAATGCAGAGTGCTGGCACAAATCACAAAGCAGTCAAAAGATCCTGCCTGCAGCAGGCGCTCTCTGCTGTGCGTCTCGAAGGCTCTTTGCTGATCATGCCAGCCTACGAAGGCTGCCCTCATCAGAAATTGCCTTGGTGTCCACAGGTCTCTGCTTGTGTCTTGATAATTCAGCATGCTGCTGAGCTGTGACATTCACTGGGGCTGGCACAAACCTGAGCGTGCCAAATGAGACAGCTGCCTCAGTGCCAAATGAGTGACGCAGGCCCTGGGGATGTCCACGCGATCGCACTTCCAGCGAGGAAGCGAAGCAATCAGCCTCTGCTGGGCAAGCACTTCTTTTTTCGCTGCTGTTGCAGCAGTGTGGCATCGGGTCACCAGGTGGCTCAGTGTCCCTCTAGACAACAAAGCTTGTAATCAAGTCAGTGTTTGCACGTGTCCATGCCATGGTCTAGTCTAGTGCTGTTGAATGTTGTGCTTTGCAACGGGTCCTACGGGAGGGAACTTGCGACCCTTGGGAACAGACTGAAGCCCAATGCTTCAAGCGAAACTGTACAGTCTCGTAAGGTCAGCAGATGTCCATCACTTGGTGTCTGCCTCTTCCTGGATGGCGTGATCCTTTGAAATTCTGCGAAACAATCCAGGAAGTGCCGCTCCCCGGGCACAAGATGCTAAAGCATCCTCGTCTCCGAGGCATCCAGGGCTCCATGGCGGAGTCACACCGGGAACATCGTTGTCAATGGCTTTAATATGTTTCATGCTTTCGTGACCTGCGGATGTAAAGGCATGCTTTGTAAAGGCGAGTCGTGAAAGTTCCACGCCGCTGCTTGTGGCTTTTCTCGATAGTTTTTCGATCTTGCGCAATGTAACGGGGTACTCAGTAGCCGGGAACTCAGCATGTAGAGCGACTCAAATTTCAAAGCGGCCACATCCGGAAAGAGTGCAGCAATCCTCGCCTGATGTGGATGGTCTGCAGCAAATCCACCGCTGCGGAGGCCTGCATCAGTCTCGCCTATTCGGACCACAATGACATGTCTGCATCATTTGGATGCCGCCTCGCTGGCCCCACTGCTCCACAGCTGTCTTCTCGAGCGGTCCTGCAGTGAGCTGAGGAATTTGTCCGATTTCAACCGCCTTGAACGGCGCAGTTGCGAGCAGGACACCGCCGTCCTCGTCGCGTAGCCCGAGCCGGGCCTCATCCTCTTCGTCCTGGGTAGCTCATGTAGCTCTGATCTCTGCTCTGGTCTGCTCTGGTCTGCTCTGGTCTGCTCTGGCAAGAAGGTGCGGCTGCAGCAACTGCACGGGTTAAGCCTTGCATGGTCTAGGTGTGGCCAATTGTGGCCACATGCTAAGTTCATATTGCATGATATTGCCACATTGTGGGTGGCCACATTGTGGCAGCAGTGTCCAGGCAGGGTCCTGGGCATCTACCAGAGCTGCCTCCAGATCCGCCTCCAGATCCGCCTTCCACACTCAGTGCTTCACTCAGCGAGATGCACCCAAAAGCGGGCCTCCAGAGCCTGACTCCTGAGCTTGGACATCTCCTTAGACGATACGAAACTCTGTGAACAACAATGCACCTGAGCTTGCCCTACTTTTAACTTCCCCTGAGCCTCCCACACAGCGAGCCTCGGCTCTTCTGAGCGCTTCGTCGGCGGCACTCACGGCGTAGTCGAGGCCAGGTCGCGGCGGGCGTGGGCGAGGTGGGAGTCCGACCGCGCCATTGCTCTGAGCGTCGAGCCGCGAGCTCTCCTGTGACCTCGGCGGAACGAACGCATGCAGAGCCGAGTTTGAAAGGAATATCATCCCAATCCCATCTCCTGTCTCCGATCCTGGCCTTGTACTGCTTTTGCTGTCTGCCTGAGCGGGCTCGGCAGCATTCCACTTCTTCAGAATGACAATGCCACATGATGCCCGCCCAAAGTATCAAGATCCTACTTCGGCAAACGCTGCCAAGTCTCTTCAAGTCCCTTGAACTGCAGCAAGGGTTGCCGCCACGCACTGAAGCAGGCACGAGCCAATCGAAGCCTGGACTGGGTCATCGCATGGACGCTTTGAGCGATTGAATGGAGCGTATTGCCGTCAATCGGCCTGTCGGCAAACAGCCAGTTATCAGACATCCGCCCGACCTGCCATGTGAGAAAAGGTATCAGATGAGCTTTCATGTTCTGCAATGGCCACCCGTCTGCATCTGCATGCAGCGAGATGCCCGTCTCTCTCTCTCTCTATATATATAATTAGATATATATACATACACACGTATATATATATATATATGTATATATATATATATATACATATGTGTGCGTATGTGCATCAACGAATATCTAATATGTCCGGGTAGCAGCGGACACAGTCGACTGACTTAATGACACACTTACAACCCGAGCTTTGCAGTTTGCGTGTATACAACATGCGGGCACAAGCTTGCGGAAAGCTTGACCTCCTCCCTCGACAGCATGTGCTTGGACCCAAACCTTCTGCTGTGATGCCAGCTCGAAGCTCTGACAGAAAACGTGGCAAGCGAACCCACCAGCGAAGACGATGCAGCGGTCCCTGCTTTGCAAATTCCGTTGGCCTGTCATGGGCTGCCTTCATGGAGGGAGCGTCATTCAGCTGCGACTGAAGCTCCGCGCGAGACTCCACCAGACTGCATTCCAATCTGGCTTCTGCCAGGGCATGGTGCATGTGTGACAGCTCCTGGCAATGGCCCTCTTCGTGTCGCTTCAGCTGCTCAACTTCATGCCGGAGCTGCTGCATCTCCTGCATCTCCGCATGCTCCAGGAGCTCAAAACGCTCCTTCTCACGCTGTGCATCTTCGAGGTTCTCCTCACTGAGATGTCTCTTATCCAGCTCGAGACGTCGGCAGATAATGCTTTGAACGTGCAGCTCATCCGAAAGAGCGCTGCAGTGCTCTGCCCACTGATTGCTCTCTTGCCGACGCTGGGCAGATTGCATTTCTGAAGCCTCCAGCTCCTCTAACATCGAAGAAACTTCAGGCTGGCTACGTTGGTTTTGAAACCTCTCAAGCTCAAGTTGTTCGACTGCGGCCTTGAGTTCGGCAAGCTCGCTGCTTGCATTAGAAAATTGTGCTGACTCCTCTCGGTACGTCGCTCGCTCCGCCTGTCTTTCAGAGACGACCTCCGCTCGAACAGCGCGGAGAACGGCCATCTCGGCCTGCGCAGTCTCGGCCTCAGCCAGCCTTGCATCTGCGACCTCGGCGTGTGCCGTTGCCAGTTCAGCCGCCAGTTTTTCGCATTCGCCTTGGAGTTGGTCGGTCAAAAGCCTGTATGACAGCTCGGGCCGAGCGAACTGACACTCGCGCCGCGTGTGCCAGTGCTCCAGAACTTTGTCCGCGGTCTCATCCATGCGGTCGCAGTCGAATCGGTCGAAAGATTCGGCCGGTATGGGCGAATTCTGCAGCGTCTCCTTCTGCCATGCAGCAAGACACCATCGCAGCAGATATCTCAGTTGTGCCCGCAATGCCCGTTCCACCGCTCGGACAGATTTTGGGGCTTGCTGCGCATAACGTGCCGGCTGCTTTCTCGGTGGCTTCTGCCCTTGCCGTGGAGAAGACGCAAATGACTTTGATGGGGCTGACTGGAAAGGAAGCTCAAAACTCATCGCAACCTCGCGATTGCGCCTGCCAAGGCTGGCTGGCATGCCTGGCTTCGCATTCGTTCCAAGACCCATGGATTTCTGTCCATCGCCATCCAAGTACCACCCTTTGCACCTCGGAGTCCCTGGGCTTTCGCCTGAAACTCTGACATTTTGGAAACCTTCGCAATTTTCGCAATCGCTTTCCTGCATTTCCTGTGAAGGTGCAATGCAACTCGCCCCTGCTGGACGGCGAGGCCGCGAGCGAGGCCGCGAGCCCACTCCGAATACCGGCGTAGCTGGTGCGGATGCTGGCGCGGATGCTGGTGCGGTTGCTGGTGCCACTGCTGGTCGGAGATCGGGTTGCAGAGTTTCCTCTGAACTGACTGCGCTGCCGGCGCTGCCGACTTCACCGAGTTCACTTTTCTGGAACATTCGGTCGTGCTGCCGCTCTGGCTTCTTTACCGGCCCACTGGTCTTCTGGGAGAGTTGACTTGGGGCCTGCAACATCAGAGTCCTACCAGTAGGCTGAGAAGTGCTGCAATCTGTGAATCTGTGGCCTGCAGTGTCACCGGCTCCTTGTAGAAGATCCTCCAGATCGGCGTGCATTCTTCGCAGTACACATTGCAAACTCTGCTAACGGCTTGTGGGAAAGTCACAGAGCCGCAGGCGTGCCGTCTGATCCTCTCTCATGCCTCACCTCCAAGTGCAAAAATCAATCAAGAAGCTGTGAGAAAGAGAGCTACGGTGGCCCCTGGGTGGCCGGGTGCCTGTGCATCCAGGAAGCGCACGACGGGGCCATCTCCCCATCCGTCAACTTCAAAGCATGCCTGCGACAAAACATTGACATGCGAACTGCACTTGCACTGCACTTGCACTGCACTTGCACTGCACTTGCACTGCACTTGCACTGCACTTGCACTGCACTTGCACTGCACTTGCACTGCACTTGCACTGCACTTGCACTGCACTTGCACTGCACTTGCACTGCACTTGCACCCTCACATGTTCGTCGCATGTGATGGTATTGCTGTTCGCTGCTCCGAAGCCCTGTTTTCAGCCGCCGTCCGAAGTCGACCATCTGCTGCGCTCTTCGCGACCCCTCATTCCAACATACCTTTGACACCCTTTCCCTTTGCCGAACTTCGCGCCTCTGGCCACATCTGAGTCACTGTGCTCCCGCTGCTGCCGGTGCCTTTCCGTCATCGGCTGAGGAGATAGGCAGGAAACGACCAGTAAGCACCAGGCTTTGCAGCTCGTCCTTCGCTCTGTCAAGGTCCTGAAGATCTCGGGGCGTCTGAAATGGCATTTTCGTTTAGGTGTACATTCTGAGCACCGCTGTCCCATTCCTTGCCTGCCATGACCTCCCGTGACTTTTCATGAGTCCTGCGCGAGGTAAAGGCTGTGCTCTGCCACAACCTCCTGCCGCAGCCTGCACACGTACACTCAGCACTAGCACTTTCCACGGAGTCATGTCGACACGAGTGACAGCGGTCTGACAGCGTGTGAGGGCACGGTAGACGTCGAAGTGTCGTATGATGTCATGAAGTTCTTTTGATTTCTGCTGGTTCTCGAAGCTTTCTGCAGGCTTGCGATACTTCGGTCAGTACGTCCACGCAGCTGTTCAGGCTGCGGAATGCACCGAGCAACGCAGCAACGCAGCATGAAGGGTGTTGGTTGCTTCAGGATTTCACCCTGCGAGACCTTTCCTTACTTCAAATCTCTGCAACTTTCTGTTTGGCATGAACAGTTAAGAAACATCATGACAAAGGCATTTATTGCATCGGAGGTCCCAATATGCTGTTGTCCGCTGATACCATCACTATTTGGATTTAGGACCTTGGACTCTCAGTGCCATCTACTGCCAGCTTCACTTGCGCATCAACTCGATTGCTCATCTTGCGCCCTACATTGTCGATAATGTTCTACCTGTTCTAGTGGGGGCTCTGGCAATAAAGTCAGATTGGCTGGGCTTTTCAGGACACCCTGACTGTTTGGGGGTGTGCGGTGGGATCCTGAATGAGGTCAAATCGTCCGGGCGCCGTAAGAAAATTCCACAGGGCACGCCTTTAAAATCATTTGCCGGGCTTCACTGCCCGTTTTAATCTTATGCAAACTCACTAGAACCAAATAAAACCGTGGACCGTATAAACAGAGCGAAACCAGCTTCGACTGTTTGGGGGTGGGGTGGGGACCCTAAGAAAAGCGGATAGAACATCAACCCGTCATGTGGTTTTGTGGGGCATGGTCATGGTCCGCTAGCTTATTAAAGCTTTGCCGTCTCCTCCCTGTGCCACAGGATCCCATTAGCAACGCCAACCATGCCGTTCAATGCTGATCTAGTTCGCCTTCACACAGCCTGCTAGCCACACTTCCAGCTTGAGCTTGGGTCTTCGGGTGCCCTATAAAAACAGGTGAGGAACCATTCTAAGGGTCAGTGTCGTACTATACCCTCACATGAGCCTATGATGTCTACTTTGACCGTTTTGACCTTCCCGTCCTCCCCAACATCTTAAGGCGAGCACTGGTTGGCGAGGACCCTCTCTTGGCTGATCATGCGGCGCTCATGCCCTGATGGTGGTACTGCAAGAGATCGCTGAACACACTTCACACAGAAGTTCACACAGCAGCTGTAGGCCAGCGGACCCATCATACAACATGCGCTGGATCCGGCTTGGTCTGCAGATGCAGGCTTCAAAGTTGAACCCATTTGAACACTTTCCAAAGCCGGACTGTGGTTCCAAAGCGTTCTGGCCTGAGCTGAAAGGTGTTCAGCCATTGGCGCGGAGCCTGCCCCTCGAGGACACCCCGTCATCTGCTAGTAACTCATGACTTGTTTCCGCGACCTTGCTTTTGCCTATACTGGTTTCCAGACGCCCTTGAGCGTGCTACCTGTGCCTGCTGGCTACCATACTGACTCTACATCATTGCCGACCTGTGTAAGTCTGGCGGGCGCGACTGGATGTCCAAGCAAGTGGTGCGTCAAGCTGCACAGCAGGTGAGAAACTGGGCCATTGTCAGTCAAATGCTTGTCGCAGAGTCGCAAAGATCATATGTGCAAGTGGGGCGGTAAAAAATTTTAAACAGTTGTGAGACATTGGGCACTTTGTAGCGACCTCTATGGTATTGGGAGGTTTTCCCCCCATAATGCGAGAAAACGTGAGTCTTCATTGAGACGCGGCACACTGGGACAAACAAGCGAAAGCCGTCTTGTCCAGGAAAGTATGCACTGTGGAAAACGGTATTGAGGGCAGCCCATGTATCAACATGAGCTTTTTTTAGCGCCGTCAGGAAAAATCAAGACTAATCAATTCCGTTGCGTGATATGTTGCATGTCAGGTTCGAGCCATCAGGACCTAGATAATGTTCATGTGGAGTGGCAACCGCTGGTCATCTTCCGAAATCTCACCACCCGTGGATGTGCGAGGTTGTGCCGCCTTGGTAGTTCCATCTTTGCCGCTGGTGACCTCACAGGGATTTGCTAAGCATAGGATCATGCGCACAAGTCTATAACCTGAAAATTCGATTCTTTTCTTTACTTTGCCTGTGCAAACTTCTTTCGAGGTCGATAGCTCTGAGCATGGCGTCCTTGTATCATGATTTGGCACGTCAAGAGCCACATTGCTGGTGTGATGAGAGCGTTTTGCACACAACCTGCCACCGCCCGAAAGACAATCGAGTGGATGGAAAACACTTCTCCCGCATGCATTGTTGTGATAATCATATTCTGCAACATGGGGAGCAGCACGCATACCAATGCAACCTGCAGTACTAGTGGAAGAAATGATTCCACGAGGGCCGAGCTTGATGGCATCTCAATGATCCCTGCGACCTGCAAGCTGTAGGCGATGATCCCTGCAGGTAGGAACCCCAGCTGGGGATACACTCGAATCACCAGCGCAACTGCCAAATCGAGAGCTTTCCACAGCATGGATCCCGGTGCATAGAAGGCCCTCAACGGAAGCGCCCAAAGGGATCCACCAAAGAATCGGCGCTGCTGCACTACAGTCTCCTCAAAGGCCTCCCAGAAGCTGTTGCCCATGGGCGGAGCTTTGATAACTGGCACCCACAAAGACTCGAGGGGAACATATTGATTTGTCCACTTGCACTGGTCCATCGTTAGCTCATCTTCCGGTACGTAGGAAGGGTGGTGAGTCCCTGCACGGAAGTACTGTTCCAACGGCATCCCATACTGCCCAAAGGGGTAGAAGTTCAGCCAGTACAAGCTACCCATGGTCTCGGTCTCAATCATGAGAGCATATGCTGAGCCGATGCCATATGCCGCATTGGAATGGATGGCGTGCACGACAGGTGGCGTCCATGTCACCGCTCTGCGATGATGTTTCCAAGCATCCAACTCCTGCGCCAATGCGCAGAAGAACCGAGGATGAGGAATGACCTGTGCATCCAATTTCACGAAGCCCCAATCTGCGAAGTTCACACAGTCAGAGAAAAGCTCCTGTCGGAATTCGCCCATGGCGTAGCTGCAGTTGCTTGCAGCTCCAGGCAGGTCACCAGGGATGCCTGCGGGATGCTCGTAAAACCTGATCTCCCTGACGTTCGTCATGAGACTTTCAATCTGGCTCCGCAACTTCTCGTTGTTGGGAGCCCTTGCTTCCATGGCGATAAGAACGATCAGGTTCTTGGCTTGCCGGCTTTGGTTCATTGTTGCAAGACCTGAGGGCCCCAATGAAACATTTCGCAAGCTACCAGGAAAATTGCCAGCCCCAAATTCCGTACAAACTTGGGTCTGGATCTAGTGCTTGGGAACATGCGCAGCAATGAAGCACCTGAAGCCTTTTGCCAGGCTGCCGTTTCTGCACCCACAAACCCGCCCAGGAATGGAAAGTTGCACAAAGTTGCTGCTGGAATAAACCGCTTTCTGGGCAAATCCTGGTGTGGCGGGGGCCTTTCGGAAGGCTCGTTGGGAGGTTTTTGAGGCCTCTTGGGAGCCTGCTGAAGCCTTTTTGAAGGTTTGCTCCCCGCCCACCCCGTACGTGTAGGGGCATGCTTGTTTTTTACATCTGCACCTGGCTTCACAATGTCGAAGTCTTCCTTGTAGATGGGCACGAGGACAGCCACGGTAACGTCCAGATCCAGATCCGGGATGGATCTCACCCGGGATTTGATGCGGAATGCAGCATAGAGGTACGCCAACCCATCCACGACGACCTTCAAGCCTTGCAATCGTGTAATCACCACGAAGACCAAGCCAGCGACCGTTGGACCATAGCCCAAAGCCACAAACCATGGCTGAAGGCAATAGCTGCCACTCCCAAAGCAACTGCCCAGTAGACTCCGAACTCAAACACAGCAGGAGGCGGAGGAAAGCGCCGAAAGGCCGTCCGCTCTGCGTGTATCGAGAAGGTCTCTAACTTCAGCATTGCTGACACGGAGCTTCCCGAAGTGGACATGGCGAACAGGCGAGGAGCAAGGCACGGCAGGGGGGCACTTCTCCGGATTTTCCCGCGCTTGGAACATGCGATCACAACAACATTCATACCCTAACATGTTTCAGGCGCAAATGTCAACTGTGCAAGTCCAGTTTCGGCATCATGCTGCTGCTCCTGCTGCTGCATATATCAAAAGCCAGAAAGATTCAAGCAAAACCTCCAAGCAGCGAAAACATGATTTCCACATTTTCGGCGTTGCCCATCAGGATCGAAGCTGCTCGGACTCGGACAGCTGATGACTTCAGCAGGGCCACTCAGTCGTACTCAACCTGGGCACCATGCATATGTTACATTTCCCACGGCCGAGGAAAGCACTAGCAGCGGTCGCACAAAGACTGCTCACGGTCGCCCGCCCACATTCTAACAATCGACTCTCCGAACCTCCAATCGACAGTTGAATTCGCATGGTCAGTTCTGCAAGAAAGGAACTAAGGCGTATGGACCAGAACCGAACTGAACCGAGTTGCCTGTCTGCTGCTGATTTGTGCTAGCCCTCACTGGCTCCTCCCCACCCGGCCCACCGCCTGCCGGGCTTTCTGGGGTGTTACTTGCATTCACTTCGCTCACGGTGTTCGCTGGTTCATTTCATTTCACACTAGTCTTCGCGAGCAATTATGCCGCCAACCTTGGTTGCATGGGTTTGTGAAAACCTTCCCGGCTTTGTCCCAAAACCCGCTAATTACGTTGCGGGGTGGGAGGGGGGGAGGGAGGAGGGTGCCCCGGCAGCTTCTTGTTTGGGGTCATAGCACGCCCCTGGGACTGCCTGAGGGGGGCCCCCTTGGGATCCCCCGCGAAACCCACGGTTACCTGCTTTCCTGGGCGCCCTGGACCCTACATCCCCTTCGCCCTCAAACATCTAGGCTCCTCTCCCCCGTCGGTTCGGCCAGCTGTTCCTGCCTTGAGCTCAACTGCTTGCCCGGCTGTTCTTGATTGTCCGTGAGCATGGCCAACATCGCGAGCTGGTGTCTTATTGTCTGCTTGCAAGGTCGGCAGCTGCATGAGCCGGACGCTCTTACCACTTTCTAAGTACTGTTCCAGCGCCAGTAGTACTACTAACTGTAAGCGCTGGGTACATTATGCTAGTATAAGCGTGTAAACCTTAAGAACCCCCTTGTATTATTCTAATGCGTTTAACTCATCTTCGAGGGAGTTCTCGTTTACACGGTTCATGGACAGTGTAGCTTTGCTGACGGTTGCACGTGCTTGAAAAATTCGCCGAGGCCTTGGGCCGTAGGAGTCTTGGCAATCTAGCACACAGCAGGTACCCACCACAACTCCCCTCCCAATGCCCCCCTGCGCAGATCGCACCCCTATTTGTCACCTTTTTGCTTGGAATGGGTACTTCCCTAGCCGACAGGTGTCCAGGACCAGGGGGCATTTAAGTCTGACCACAAAAACCCCCCCCCAGCCCCCCTTTGTCGCGCTTGCCCCAGTCCCGACTCCCAAACTTTCACCTTAACCCATCACGGCCCCCGGATGGCTGCTCTTGTCTTACCATTCCCACATCTGGGGTGCCCAGTGGGCCTAGTCTATGCATAAGCCTGCGCGTTGCCCAACGCAGAATGATTGCGCGAAGCCTCCCTGAAACCTAACAGCACCTTCACACCCGCGATCTCCGGTCAAGGCTGCCGTCGCCGCTGGGCAGGCCCAGATCATCCAGGCCGAAGCGGGTCGCACAGCGTTCGAACATAGGACGTCCTGCCGAATCGAAACGCCGAACGCTAGCAATTGACCTTGCGCGTGACCTCCCTCACGGCTTGCGCCTATGACGTACCATGTGCCAAACGTTACTTGCTCTGACTACCTGTCGCCTCGGCCTCCTGCTGGAACATCCAGGTCTCCGTCCCCCTCCACACCCTTGGGAGTAAATTCGGGGAGTTGCAATCCGACGCAGCCTGCGCATCAACCCCGCAGGTGTGCACACGAACACGAAAGTGGAGTTGGTGGACGCTGGGCCTGTGTCCCCCTTTGAAAAGTTCCGGCACACACGCAATCAGCCTTCAAGCAATCACGGCAGTCAATCTTGTCTTGAGCACTTGAGCCACACATGGAACTGGTACCCTTAGTGCCCAGAGCGTCAATTCGCACTGGCCGCCTACCAGTAGAAGTTTAACAACAGACCCGCTGCCTTGGATTTGGCCTTCTGATGGAATGCAGACTGAGCCTTTGCCGTCGTCGGAACGTGTAATGCGTGAGTGGTGCTGGGAGTCGACCTGCGAGCATCGCACTGGCGAAGACTGGACTCACTACTGCAGTCAAACTACCGCTGGAATGGCTGCAGAGGAAGTGAGTGGAGCGTCACAATAGACTCAATGCCATTGGGCGACGGCAGTTCCCGCGCAGCCCAATTTGGCCGACCGGAGAGTGCACCCGAAGCCCAGTCGTCCACCGACCAACTTTTCACAGTCCGTCGCTTATCTGCATCAAATCGCGATCGGGGACTCGTCCAGTCCGCTTAGTCGTCAGTAGGAAGTCTCAGTAGCGGCGGTTGAACCATCGCAGCAGCATTCCATCTTCCAGTTTTCCCATCTATTTGTCAACCAGGCAGCGCCTTTGGAGCAGTGCATGGCTGGCAGTTGCCATGGGCTGCCACATGGTGCCGCGCGGACTCAAAACCAAATTCAGTTGATTATAACGCTGCACGGTTGCCATTTCGATGACCGCGAGGACACTGCGTCCCCGGGGCAAGAACCTGGACTGGGAGATCGCAAAAATGGCACTGTGACAGTTGCTGTCGCCCAGAGGAATGGCTAAGGGACAAAGAGTCGATGGGGGCATCTGGCCAAAGCAACTGTCGACTGCCATCAGGCACTGGCCTCTGGAGCCGGTGACAGGAGGTCACAGCTGAGTGAAAGACGGCTGTTAGTTGAATGCCCGTTTTGACTTGATCGCTGCGCATCCTGATGCGTCTTAGACTGCGTGATCATTTAGCATGAAAATTGTTTTAACTGCCTCGCAAGTTGGTGCTGGAGTCTTGTCACGGGCTGCGTTGAACGTGTGCACAACTGTTGCACGCTACGACTGAAGCTGTCGTCACTGCGACTGTACTCGTTTCCGCCAGCGCCCGAAGCACTCGAAGCAAGTCCTTCGATCCTGCGGCACACAGCGCGTTCGTCCAGTCTCATTCATCAGCTCGACCTGCGTCGCTTTCCGCATCTGCCTTCCGACCTTGCGGACCGGAAACTCCGAGGCCGCTTGCACTGCCCACGTGCACGTCCCGTGGCTTGATGTGGCTTGGTCCGGCTCGGCTGCCAAGGCGGCGCAAAAACATGTACAGTTGGAAGCCTTAAGATCCTGGCTTCCAAGTGCCTCCTATTCTTCTGCCCGAGATGCCGGAACCTGGACGGCTGCATGTGCGCAGAATATCGCAGAATCGAGACAGGTGCCCAAAAGGGCAAACATGGCAAACATTCCCTGACTCGTACATCAGGGGCCGAACTTCTGGCCAACGCTTCCTGACGCCGATTCGGCATCCACGTACTCCATGCTGCGCAGGATATCTTGGTTGGTCATGGTTGCCAGCCTCCATGGCCATTGTGCGCACCATAGTTTGCCCAAGGTCCCCCCTTGTTGGAGTAGTAATCCATCGGATAGACCTGAGCCGGCGAGAGTACGTTGATTCAGTGGTCAAATCTGCATCTTCCACTCGAACCTGAAGGGCTAGGGGCGTGACATCTTTGTAGGCAAGCCCCTGGCTTCAGGCAAGAGGTAAGTGGGGCAGAAATTGCACATCCTGCCAAAAAGAACCGGTGCCCACCCGGAGTCCCCAGTGATTGTCGAAACAGGTGCAGGAACTGAACAGAAACATGAAACGAATAGTCGCTCCTTCTTGCTTTGTGAACCGATGTGTGCGAGTCCAAACTCCTGGCAGAGACCTGCTCTGCAGATCTCTGCAGGCGTGTGAAATATTGGCAATGTGCCCGATGCCTGTCAATATGCCTGGACACTGCGTCCTCTCAGAAATCGTCCATGGTATGATGCGAATTCTGCTTCGCCGACCTCCGTGCAAAGCCATACTGGAGTATCCGCACCTCCCTCAGCACTGTTTCCAACTATGAAGGACGCAAGCCACAAAACATTGCTCATGAAAGTCCCACGGCCAGTAGCCATGTGTGTCCTACAGAGGCCTGGACAGATCGCGCATAGAAGCGCTGGCGGCTTGTCTTTCGCCAAGACACGGTGCAGCTGCGTCATCAGAGCTTTGGATGTTCCGTAGGCCGTGCCTGGAAAGCCCTTGTCTCTGTGCTGCCCCTCTCTTGCCGCTGCGACAAACTCCTCTGCAATCGCATCCAGGCCTTGAACTGTCAGCTCATCTGCTAGTAGTCGTTCCTTAAAGTCCGGGCGGCATTCTGGAAGAAAAAGGCTGTTTTCAAACAGCCTTGGGCCTAGAAGGTTCAAGAGACCCAGATGCTCGGCGTCTGGATGCAACTAAGGTTCCTTAAGCTGTGGCGACCAGCTTGAACCCAGCTGACCAGCAGATGACGACACCCCTACCGATCTCGCATTTGGCTTGAGCAATGGGCGGAGTATGGTCAGCATCCGCTTGGTTCCGTAATAGTTGACGTCGATCGTTTGCCTTGCCTGATCTGGGAAGGGCGTCGGATCGTTCATGGGGAAAGCCAGCCCAGCATTGTTTATGAGAATGTCGATTCCGCCCAGCTCCGCACGAACGAAGCTGGCCAAAGTTTCGACGGAACCAACATCGGCTATGTCCAGCTGGTGGAAAACCAGACTCACTCGGCCACCAATCTCCTTTTTCAGATTCTCGGTGGCCTCTCTCCCCATCTCAGGAACTCTTGCTGTGAGAAGTATGGTGCTGCCTTCTGGCAGCTTGTTTGCCAGGCCACGGGCAATCTCATAACCAATACCAGGAAATCGATTGGCACCAGTAACGACTGCCACGGACATGGCTCCTGCGGCTCTCCAGGCCGTGCAGCTAGGTTTTGCCCTGGCTTTGGAGGAAGCGCCACTTGAGCAAAAATGCGGCATCAGCGAAACTATATATAAGAAAGTGGCCACGGCACAGGACTCGCACGGTCTGCATGTCCACGTGCTCGTGCAGAAACTTGGCGAGCTGGACCCCATAAGCTACATGTGCCTCGTAGGGTGTGAGCCTCAATTGCGCTCGCATCCACGAGAACATCGATGTGAGGTCAGGGAATGCTTGAGCTCTGACATCTGGCTGAATCCAGCCAGGTTGCAGGGGCCTCTGGTAAGAACTGCCCCAGTCCATCGACAGCCGTGGGCAAGCGACTTGTACCCACGCCTCGACTTTTGGCCTGGGCTTTCGTGATATATAGCAACCTTAAGAGGCTCTTCACGGCTCTTCTAATCTCTTTTCAACTCTGCTCCCTGTTCCAGATTTGTTTTTCAATAGATGCACTGAGGTCTGGGCATGAGTGCAAGCCGCTCTGGCGAAATCTCTGACAGAAGAATTGTGAAGTGCGCAACACCTGGCAAGCAACGGCAAGCAACGGCTCCCCACATCCCCACATCTCCTCACAGTACTGTACCATGTTTGTCTCTGTGCCTCGTTGGTCCAATAGTCGCACAAGCTCCTCCAGTACTCCAACGCTTCCCTGCCGTCCAAGTGTCCCTGGTGCAGGAGTGCAGGGTGATGAGTAGTGGCAGTAGTGGGCACAGCATGTGCGCAGACGCTGGCAACATGGCGGAGTCACCAAGAACCAAGCCCACCTTGGAAACGTGTGGAAGCTCCCAATAGCACATTGACATCAAGTTAGCCTGAAGTGCACGAAAGGCCCTGTGCGTAACACTCACTCGCTAGGTATCATGTGCTTTAGCATTGCAAGTTTAACAGCTATCTGCAGCAGGTCGACTAGTTGTGCTTCCCGCGCTGCTGCAATCGCAGCGCGTCGGCTTGAGTGCAGCTCGTCATGCGCAAAGCCTTCTCGCCTGGCACTTTTCCCGTACAGTGTGGTCATGCACAAATGGCAGAGCTGTGTCCAGGCACGGCGGACGTCAGCGTGAGGCAGGCTGGGTCGTATCGGAAAAAGTTTCCCCGCAAGTGCCTGGCGCAAATCTCCATATTGACTTCTGCAACTGGTTGTCTTGCTTAGCTACCCATGCTGAAGTGAAACACGATTTCCTTGTTGCACAAGATTTCCGCCATGTCGACGGGGGTATGTTCTGAAGGTTGCCAGCGCGTGTGTTGCCACCGAGGTTTGGGTACGGGACAGCTTCGGACACCTCCTAACTGGCCAGGTCTCCGGTGCTGTTCGGTGCTGTTGAGGGAGGTGTTCATGGTCATGTGTTGGAAAGCCTAGCAAAGTCAACTAACTCGCCAGACAGACGGATTCTGGATCATGGCGCTCTCCAGATGGAACCGGCCATCACAGACAAAAACTACCTGGACATGCGCTGCAAGATGGCACATCTTCGGGTGAGTTCCAGACTGCACACAAAGCAGCAAGTAACTAAGTAACCTGTTCACTTCAGAGGAATCTCACTTCTTTGCCTTTCTACTCAGGATGCAGCCGCATCGACGTCACCAGCATTGGGCGACGTGCAACCAAGTGTTTCTCCAACACCCAGAGGCTTCACCTTGAATCGCACTCGCGACTGAAGCGAAACAGTCTGTGCTCAAAATGTTCAACTCACGGCCTGCTGGTAGATGTTTCAGCCCCCCCCCCCCCCCAAACCGCGCCATCGCAGGGCTAAGTTAAACAGAGGACACATCCGGGAAAGAGTCAGAACCAAAGCTTTCCACACTGGGAGTCATCATCTTGGCCAGTGACCTGTGGGACCTTTGCCCTGCCATCATCTGCCTTGCAAAACACTGCATTGCATTGCAAATGGAAGATGTCGGGGGCTGTCTGAATGTTGAATCACCAAAGTCACCGAACAGCCTCTTTCTGAAGCTCGTCCACGGCCTCACGGAGCTTCGTGGCATGTCTGCAGCTCAACCATGGTGTGGGCGCTGGCCTGCAACATGCCTGATGAGAACTGCACACTGCTCATGAAGGCAAGACCTTAGCGAAGACGAGTGCCAACGATCTTGTACTTGGAATCGTTATGCTGCTCCAGAGCAGGGTCTGTCGACTTGGAAGCCTGGTCACTGGCGCTTGTCAGCAGCAAAGTTGTGCTGGATGGTGTCCACCAGGTGTTCCACATCCACCTCAACCTTGAACCGTGCACAGCACCAGGGGTGCACTGGGGTGCACAGCTGTCCTGAAGACTGCCCACCTCGACATGAACATAGAGAGTGGTGACGGTAGTTTGATCTGTCGGCACCTTGACATGCGACCATGAGCACTTCGCGAGCTTACGATTAGCTGCATACTAGCAGTTACTAGCAGCATGATCACATGTGAGTGGCTTCACACATTGTCAATTCAAAAAGAATTGCTGTGCCAACGACAACCAAAGCAACACATCTTGAAACTCGGACGACTTAGGACCTCACGATGCAGGAGTGACCTCCCGGGCTGCACAACAGGAATGGGCCAAGCTCGTAGAGTCGTAGAGCCGAAAGGTTCACCACACCCCCCCGCCCCACTGAAGCAGTCCTAAGAAGGGTGTTAAGGCTTTTAAGGCAGGTTTTGAGGAGCGCAACGAGTTCCAGCCAAGTGGCCGTAGTGGATGAGGAAATCCACTCCAAGGGCAGATGCCTGAATGCGGAGGAGAGGATGTCTGGGAGATCCAGGTCGGTGGCTCGTTCGGAAAGGCTAGAGAGATGAACGTCTTCACGCTATGGTCTGAGGTTCTGAAGTTTGGAAAAGACCAAGGTGGCACAAATTTCAGTGACAGTCTGGGGAGCAGTACGAACTTTTCATTTCGGAGCCAAGACATGCACAATGCGAGGAAGCTTCCATTGGCGCAGGTCTGCGCTGCAAGGACGCTTCTGCCCCCCTCTCCAAGCTCGATCCCCCTGTAACAATCCATGTGCCCAGCATTCACGCTCTGGAGTCTAGAACTCCTCTACAGTTCACCAGTAGCTTGCAGATCCGATGATAATGAGCTGCAGCTACAGTATAACGCTGTGATGTGCTGTGGCAGGGACCCCGAGGTCGTCAATGCAGCACGCACCGAACGTGACATCGCCGAAGATGGTGCTGCTCTCCACCTCAAAGCCCCCATTTGAGGAGTTCAGAGGGTCAAGGGCCAATGGCATCCAGCATTTCCAAGAAATCACCTGAGATCTGCCACGGTTGGGACGAAACGTGCAAAGATGTCTGCCAAGGCTGTGGCCTCAGTGATCGACCGAAGTGTGATGCCACTTGACACCGGGAGGGCCACAAAGGCAAAAGGGGCTGCAAAGTCTCCGGCCCAGCCCTGCAAGCCTTCTGGCAGCTGCAGGCCTCGAAAAGATGAATTGCGCAGAGACGATGTCTCACGCCACTGGCACGATTGCCCCATGCGTGCCTACATGCCTTGCAGCGGCCCGCCGCAACTTCCAGACAGAGCGGTGAACCTCAGGCAAGCTCGTGGATAGCAGCTGTGGAGTTGGAGCGAGTTGAGTACGCCATGTGGTGCCTTCGTGTGGACTGTGCACATCACGAGCTCGCGGTGTAGATGATACGTACATAGTATGTGTTCTCACCCAGTGCCTCGAAATCGTGGGTCCGCGGGAGCTTCGTTGCGATGAAGGCGTTCAGCTCGGGGTTGTCTAGGATGTCTGCAGGAATGCGTCGGCTCGCCTCACTTGGCAAGCAAACGTTAGAACATAGTCGTATAGCCCTTACATTCCAGCCCAAAGAACGCGTAG
This sequence comes from Symbiodinium natans, assembly GCA_905221605.1. NCBI lineage: Eukaryota > Dinophyceae > Suessiales > Symbiodiniaceae > Symbiodinium > Symbiodinium natans. The sequence continues at coordinate 144,798 of CAJNDS010002094.1, forward strand.
GCTACCAAAAGGGGCATGACTTAATGTTAAGCACTTCGTCAATCTCTCGAAACCAAAGGCCGAGCACCTGACAAACACCCAGCCCCTGGGGAGCCGGCGCTTGTCCTCGATCTGAACGGGGAGGCCACTGCCACAGGCTCCGGCTCTGCATGCACTTCTCGCCTGTGCCGCGCAGAGCGCAGGTCTTCCATGGTCTTCCATGGTAATCTAGGTTTTCCGTTCCTATTAGCGACGGCACTGCTGAAGGGAACTCACTGGTTCAGAAAAATAAGGGGCTCGGCGGAGAGCTGATACCCAACAATGCGGGGCTGTACTTCTTAAAAGTGGGGGCCTCAATTTTAAGAAACCCAGGGAACCCTGACATGGAAAATATCGGATTAAATATCGCTCTCGTATCCAGCGCTGTCGCTGCATCCTTGCTCACACCAGCTTCTACGGCTAAGGATCCCGCTGCTCGCTGAGAGTTGGCACATCCGGTGTAGCTTTTCGGACTTCGGGTGTGAGCGACACGCTCACGCAACCGGCCTGTCATGTGTCAACGACTTCATCCAAGCTAACTGCAGAACGCTAACATCAAGCTAACTGCAGGCTTGGCAGAGGTGCCTGGCTCTCGACTGCGCTGCCAGCTAGAAGGTCCCAAACTTCTTCCTCTTCGTCACCTGCCGTAACTGGCCCTACACGACACGACGCGCGTGGGGTCAGCATGCTTGACAAAACTTTTCCAACACGGTCATGCCAGCTAGCCAACCTAGTGGTGCCATGATGCAGACTGACAGAAAGATGCATCGCTGACATCTGCTCGTTTGTCAACTTCGTGCTGACGGCAAGGTCGTGTGCCGGTGAAGTAGAATCGTTTACGTGCAATGCCGGGGCTGTTGCGATCAACTTCGGATATGTTCATAGCTTGACCCCATCACAAAGCGCGAGGTTCACAAGACTCACTGTCCGATCAGCAAGCTCCACAGGCGCTACCCCCGCTTTTCGTTCGCTTCTGGTTCTGAATTCGACTAACATGGGGTCCGAGACAGCTGAGCATTGCAATTACTTGCTTGTCACAACTTGACACATGCCAGTATTACAAAGCTGAAGCTAAGCGACCATAAAGAAGCGAAGGCAAGCACAACACCTAAACTTCGTAGCTGCCAATGATTGCCAATGCCAGCCTCTGCGCAAGCACTTTGTGCAGAGCAGACGAGTGGTTGGGGCGAATCATGGTCCTCGGGTCCTTCAGACGCAAGGACGCAACAAAGAAAGAAGCGGTCACTGTCTTCGGCAGTCTGCGAAGACTGAGAGCCTCAGCACCATCATGCAGGATTGAGAGGCTCAGTGCAGCGAGATGAGGTGATTGCGCACATGTGTCAGTCACAAACCATCTCCAGCCACCGGGTCTATGACTATGTGACTGACAGCCATCGGCTATCGAAAGTAGGCGGCATCTTCGTCGCCTGATCAAGGCATGAGAGCATGCATTCGGGCACAACAGAACTCCCTGCGTGCTGAGTGCCCCACTCCAGTGCACGCGAATGTGCATGTGCGATCCAAAGCGGGAAGGCTGCTCAACCTTGAGTTTGCAATGGATCTGAAAGCACAGAAGGCACCCATCCTTGATCAATTGCTTGCTGCTTTGCTTCATACTTCATCAGCGCATCCTTGAGCCAAGTCAGCCCCACACCCATTGAGTCGGCGCTTGGGCTTTGCACCTGCGCCACATTGCACCAAGAAATTCAACGGCTACGGCTCAATAGGTCACCACGTGTTAGGTGCGCACCACTCAATCTTTCGGAAGCCGATGCTGGTCAACTTCCTGTCTTCTGCCATCAGCTTTGCCTGGCATGTTTGTCAAGATTCAAGTTGAGTCGCGAGAGAGGCCAAGCAATGCCAAATGCATGCCGATCCTAGTGATGCACTTTATGCACTGGTCTGCGAAATGTGATCACGAGGGATATCACTTGAACTGCGCACAACATTTTGAGACACCGGCGATGATCGCCAGAACGTCATCCATGTCCTCATCGCTACCGGCAATCCCGGCAGGAACGACGGTGCCCCAAGTCCTGGCACGGAACTGTTGCAGATGCTGGGCGCATCTCACGAGGTTGGGAGCTGCTCCGCTTTGACATGCTTGCTTAGGTCCGGGCAGCTGCCGGCGCCCAAGCTCATGGGCTGTTCCACACGCCGCTTTCAGATCTGCCAGGAGGCTCACGGCCAGAACCTGTGCGCATTCAGCATGGAGCTCGAGTCTTGAGTGCTGACAGCTGCCTGACAGCTGTCAAAAGTGCCTGGAGATTCTCTGCCCTTTGGGATGCTTTACGTTCTGCCAGGGTTACGACCTCGGCCGAATTTATCAATGAGGAGGGGGGGCATGTAGGCAGACAATGGAGACAATGGAGGCAATGGAACTCCTTTTGAAGCTGAGATTGGGGCCATGTTGACAACCGCTTCGAGGCCTGGACATAATGGACTACAGAAAGCGTTAACTCGTCAATCTCAGCCATGGCAGGCTAGTTGTGCCTGTTCCCAAACCAGCCCTATACTTCCCTTATACACAACCCTGAGTTGTTTCCTGAGGAGGATCTTTAGATAAACCCCCTACATACCCCTACATATCACAAGTTTTGAATAAACACAACAACATGACACTCACCGAGCACTGTACCGTGGCCAGGAGAGCGTCGCTCGCAGAAATCTAGCTCCGTCGGTATACAAACTGCAAACCGCAACACGAAGTCCGAAGGGGTTATCAGGGGTGTTTATCAGGCTGGGCAACCTGGGGTACACAGTGATCGCTGCCGTTGTCGCATTGTCGCATCTCGTGTATGTCATCTATGCGAAGCCGAAGATGGCAGCAGCATGCACCATGCTCAGGCACCTCAGGCACCTGGACTCACCTCCTACGTCCTGCCCCCTACATGCTTGGAATATTTTGGAATTGAATGCTCTGGGATCCGTGTTGACGGACTAGCACCTAAACATCAAGAAGCCCAGTACTCTGCGAGCCTCTTCTGAAACAGCAAACAGAAGCATTTCCGAGAGCCGTTCTAGAAGTTCTACAGTTCCACAGCTGGAAGTCAGCGCAAATGTTCGACTCGATGACTTCGCAAAGCTCAGCACGACGAACACCCTAAGCTTCCAGCTTCCATGCTCAACCCCGAGTTCAACGAGCTCAACCCTTGGGAGCTGCTTCTGAAAATGTGCCCCTGCCACAACTTCGGAATGCCTCACTTTCCGCATAGGTCCGCCCTTCTTGCTCGCGCGGCTTTCTTAGTCTAGGGATAGTGGGCATGTCAGATGCCAGCCCAATTCGAGCTGCAACTATGCAACATTCTCAGATTCTGATCACCTTAATATGTTTCACTAAGAAGCACCAGGTCCAACGTGTTGACGTGATTGTAGGGGACATTGACAGCCATGCCCAGGCTGGTGCGAGCCCTGGGTTTTTGTGCCTTCGAAAGATTTCCAAAGCTTTGTTTGCGCTACAAGCAGACGAGCTTATGTGAGTTGTCTGAATCCTTCTTAATCTCCTGTGAAAAACCAGAGCTCTGTGGTGACACGATCGCGTGCTCGCAAAGCTCGCACCTACAATTGCTGAAGCTCTGCAAGCACAGACTGCCTAAGTTCGGATACTCCTCGAAGCTGGCAAGTGAATTCGAGGAAAACTTCACTGGCGATAGGAAGCTCCAAGAGGAGTTTGGAACTGCTTCGCGGTATGATCAAAGATCAAATCATGTCGACAGGTCTGTTGAGCACGACTAGCGACTTGAGTTCACCATCTTCACCCCTCAGAACGACATGAAACCTTACATGCTTTCCAGGAGGGAGTTCAAAGCCTTGGCAAGCACTGCCCATGAATGACTCCATGTATCTCCACATGACTCCATGTCACAAATCTGGGCTTTAATGACGAATCCTTTATGCAAGGTCTGCAAGGTCCCGGCAGTGGTCTCGTCGTAGCCATGCTTCTCAAGAGCGGACCTTCAGAGAACTTCACAAATCCGTGCAGCATCCCAGGCGCGGTGTTTTTGAGGCTTGCGGCTCAGGTTCACTGAGGTCTCTGCTTGGCCTGCTCCTGCGTAAATCCCATGTCGACGATCTTCTGCACCTGCAAGGAGCCAAGGGCTGCAAATGTGTAACCGGGTCTGTCTTGTCACCGGCCACTGCCTTCTCATCATTGGAAGACTTCTGCTCGCAGGCGAACGTCTCCGTCCAGTATTTGGCAGTCTGTCCAAAGCCCCATGTGCCGCTCCCGCCCGGTCCCAGCTCGCATGCTCTGCTTGACATGCATTAACACGCCTGCCTGCACAAAAAGTTCTCGGTTGTGCTTGTACATCTCTGCAACCTGACGCTGCTTCGCACAGTTTGTGATTGGCACTTGCCTGACACGTGAATGAGCCTGCGCCTACGCCTACGTTACCTGCGTTTGGCCTTGTCCAAAAGTTGCTTGGGGATCCCAATGCCAATATCCAAAGCTTGTGGCCTCTGCGTCTTGAGGGTCATCCGGCTCCGGAGAAGAAAGCAATGCCTCACAGACTCACGGACACACGCAACTCGTGGTCGTAGCCGCTTCGACATATTACTGCAAGAGCGACAGAAGCACTTACGCCGCGAGCACAACTCCAGACAAATCAGTTCACAAGAACAGCGCCTGAATTGATAACAGCGCTGTTCGAATTGTCAGTGCAGGGCTCCACTCCTGCAAGGCTTGTCATAGCTGACAACACGCCAGCAAGCGAGCTGCTTCAAGCTACAGCCATGGCACAAACCTCACTGCATGAACATGCACTAGTTTCGACATGTACAGCTGGCCAGCTGGCGAACTGGCTATTCGATGCACTTCCGCAAAGGCCTTGCCAAGCACGTCGAGGCAAATGGCCCCAGTCTGCCAAAGGAGTTGGACGAGTTAACTTCCACATTCCACTCCCCAGTGCATGCACAAAGTGTCCATGACATGCATTGCGTGCGACTCGGATTCCTTTTCTTGCGTGGTTGCCACTTTGTGGCAGCGACAGCAAGTCCTATTGACTTTGGCTTAATCGATCACAAGTCAACGAATAAATGTGCCTCGCACAGAAGGCACGCGTTAAATGTCCTACCCTGGCAACGGCAAGCCACAAGGCCAGGGAAGCGTGACCTGCTGCTCATTGCTGCTCTTGTCTCGGGCCCAAAGTCAGAAAGTTGGAGTTTCCCGCGAGACTTCCCGCTGGTCCAATCACACCTAAGGGCAGAACTCATGGTCAACCAGCAGAGGCAAGACCGTGCACTTGCAAAGCTCACGACCACCTGTCCATCGAAAAGAAGACGCGGAGAAAGCTCCACCTGCCAACATCTGCCAACATCTGCCAGCATCTGCCAGCATCTGCCAGCAGTGTCTTCGTGATTCCCCGCGAAGCCCACGAAGCAGCAGGGACTGGCCACTGGCCAGGGACTTCCGCACCTCGCTGTCCTCCAACAAGCCCACAGCTTGGTTTACGAAGGCGACGCCACCGTGAACCTGCTCAGAATGGAACTTTGTACACTCTTTGTACTGTAGACAGTTGTAGGACCTTTTGTAGGACATTTGTAGACACTCGCAGGCCCGGCTTCCAGCTCCAAGTCTGATAAGACTCAACAGAACCTTACATGGTCAACTGGAGCGGCCGAACCTGAGATGTTCGGATGGAGGAATGGCCATACGCCTGCCGAAGCTTCTGAAGCCATGACAACAGCCCTACCTCAAGCAGTCAGCGCTGGGGAGCTGGCGTGAGCAGCACTTCGCACGCGTCGCAACTGGTCCTTCGAACGCAAAGTGGACTTGAGGTGCACTTAAAAATGCAAACAAAAGACCAAGCAGCCTCGATCTCTTCACAGCCCATAGCTTGAGCCTGCTTGCCTGGCAGACATCTGGATCTACGCAGCAATGCAAATGGTCGTCTGTTTTGTCTTCCTTTTTAAGGGCATGCCTTGGAGATGTTCTGGGAAAGAGCTCACAATAGCTCACAAAAAGCGCGTAGATTGCCAACGAGAAAAACTGCTGAATCATAACACATACGTATTGGAGCACTGACGGGAAACGCTCCAATGGCAATTGCTAGTGGCAACTCCTCATTGCCAGTACAAACAAAGCGATACCTGCAAGTTGAATGAAAATGAGAACAGCGAGAGCAGTAGGCGTGGGCCACAGCAGCCCAAATGAAGCGATGTATTTCATTCTTGTACGCTGCTTTGTACGCTTGCCTGGCTACTGCCGGGCTGCTTCAAACGCCCTGGCGGGTTCATCGTGTTTAAGATTCTCGGGACGCCGCCTTGCTGGACGGTTCGTTTAATCTTTCTCCTAGAGAAAAATTACCCCACTCCCCACCACCAGCGAAATCCGGAAAATACCGAGACACCCTGTCCGCGCAACTGCTTCAGAAATCATGCTACTGCTCTGCTGGCTCGCTGATTAAGGCGGATGGATGCATGACCAAATTCCAGCTGGACACCTTGTCCGTCGAAAGGCAGCGTAGTCAGTGGGACGAAATGGGAGAATGTCAGGACCTCGGCGTCAGCGACCCATCTAAGCCTCTGCCTATGTGAGTACGCCGCAGACGCATAGCACTTGGATCTCGGCAGTGCCGGGTAAAGGCCCTGCAAGGAAGGCCTTTGCAGATTCAGCTGAATTCGAGCATGCTCTTCATAGGCCAATGGAACTCGACAGATTGGGCTACTCGGGCTCAGAACCTCATTCAGCTTCAGCATCCACCTGTAACATGCAAGGTGCAAAGATGTGCACCATGCTGGAACGCTACAGCTGTCCAGGACTCAGGTGCGGACTTCCACAGCTGGTTGGGATCGAGCGGCCAAACCTGTTATCAGATGTTCATAACCCTGATTCATGAAAGGCAAGAGCTTCAAATCTGCCGCATTGTGAGGCGCTGGCACACTGAGAATCGAAGCCGTGGTTGGGATCTGGACCTGAATAGAGAACGCAGATTGACATATGCAACCCTCTGCACAGGTATCTACTTCGACCACTGCCTCCAAGAAGGAAAACGCCTGAGTCTGCAGCGGCTTTTCTTGTCAAACTCAGCATTGTACCAGGAGTAGAGCGGCACCACATAGACGTCCTGCTCCATATTCAGTGGTGTCAATGCGCTTCATGCTGCGGGGCAAACTCTCCTGGCAGACGGCTGCAGGAAACATGTCCACCTTGGCATGGCCACTGCTGGTAGCAGCCGTGAGAAGAGGAGCGGCTACAGGTAATCATGCGGCGAATCTGGGTGCAGCACCCCAATTTGGTCACACGCCCCCAACAAGCCCAGCAACTTGGCAATGGAATCCGGGAATCGAGCCGTTCGCACCTAAAGCTGTGGGGCTGCTGCGCCGATCTTCGCAGATTCCTCCCTTTTTGTGCTCAGCCCCTTATGTCCTGCCTCGCTCGCGTTGAGAGCAAGATCTCGGTTGCCCGGCACATAGAAAAGACGGCGGAACTTCGACCTTAGAACCTTAGACATCACTGAATCACGGAACTTGCGGAGGGGTCCATGATGGTCCATGTGCTCGCACACATGGTGCCTTCAGTCCCCGGATGATGCTTTGTAGCGTTTCGGCCTCGGCGAGCGAACGCTTGTTGCAGCGCTTTGCAGCAGGGGGCTTCAAGCCTAACGTGTAAAACTAACTTACAGTTCTTCATCCATTGCTGCGACACTTTCAAACATCGACTGGGCCCCTGTGCAACATTGCCAGCAACGATCAGGACGTCGTCCTCTAAACCATGCAAAGATAGAAGACATCATTTCACTATGCCGCGTGCAGAAATGGCGCAAGGCCTGGAACTTCGCATCGTCCAGGGCATTGCACCACCTTCGGCCCACAACCGGCTAACGTCTGCCAGGGATTACAGCACTTGGGGATCTCGACTCTGCATTGCTCTTGGTGTCGAAGTGCAAGTCCGAGAGAACCCAGACCTTCCGACAGGATCCCCCAAGGGATCACGAATGAAGCACAAGGCAAAGTCGAAGGGCAAAGAAGAGCAAAGAAGAGCAAAGTCAAAGAGCAGAGCCAGGAAGAGCAAGGGTAGAGCAAGGCAATTATATAGAACAACTGTGGCAGGTGCCAAGGCAAGGCTCTAAGTAAAAGTAAGTAGCGCCTTTGTCGAGGCTCTTGGACGAACACGGTCTTTCTCCAATCGAAGGCGTTGCTCTGCCTGGGGAAGCGGCGTGTCACGCCCATCCCTTCCAAGGACTGAGGTTGCATGCTCCAGCGGCCGGGAACCAACAATTTGGTTAAAGCATGTGGCATTTGGTATGAGTTTTTGTGATGTGGCATTAGATTAAAACCAGACCAAGCGCCGAACCCTTCGGTGCCTCCATTTAGGGATTGCCGTCAGGCAGGCCTGAACAGGGCTGTCCCCAAGGAACGTCAACGCGATGAGAAAGGTCCACAGGCAGCTCGCCAGCTCAGCACCAGCCCTATCAGCATCAGCCTCCAGCCCTTGCCTAGCCACAGCGCTGTGGCTATCCAATGCCTCAGATCGAGAACATCAACACATCAAAACATGGGTGACGGTTGAGTCGGAAAAACGAGTCGAAAACGGGCTGGGCCGAGTCAGGAAACGAAAAAACGAGTCGAAAAAACGGGCTGCCGTGAGTCAGACCTGAGAGCTAAAACCCTGAAATAGCCTCAAACCCTCAAACCCGAAACCCTATATAAAGCCAAAAACCCTTAAACCCTGATATTGTAAACCCCTAAAACCCTAATTCCCAAACCCTAAAAACCCTACAGCCCTAAAACCCTAAGACCCTAAAACCTTAAAGCGCTTGGGGGAGGGGGCCAAGGCCCGCCGACCATATACATATACATATATACATACATGTACAGATGCGTATGTATCATCTATCCGTATATAGATAATATTTTTTTTTTTTTGGGGGGGGGGGGGGTCTTGTTGCTTTCGAATCGGGGGGCTGCGGCTTTTCCGACTCGACCCTCACTCGGTTTGGTCTCCTGGGAGCCCCGGCCAAAGCCCAAGCAAACTGGACGTAGGCATCCTGATTTCTCGGTAATGAGACTACGTATCACTACATCACTTTTCATCTCCATTCTCTCTTCTGCTTTCTTCTCTCTGATTCTGCAGCTCCTTTCTTTAAGCAGAGAAAAAACCTGGATTAGAGAATGCGTACCCCTGGCACCCCACCCCGAACCTAGCGGCCTGCTTATGCCTGAGAAAAAGAGCCCGGAGAGCCCGAGGCGGGGAATAGGCTCTGCGAGTGCTCTGCGAGTGCTCTGCGAGTGCTCTGCGTGTCCTCCGGCCGACCAGCCCCCAGAAGAGCCACACCGAGGCGGCATCTGGCCTGCGATCTTCCACGCATTTCTACACTCTCAGTTGCTTGTACTGTGCTTAGTTACAACTGTGCGATGCTGTGAGGAGGCCTCTCGGATGTCATGCTCTGAGCTGTGGTGTTAAGTACTACGTTCAGCGGGGCCGCCCTTCCGAACGTGACAGGAACCTGGGAACTTTAAGACACTTTAAGAGTGTCCAACCGTCCAACCTACACGACAGCTTGAAAGGCCTTGCAGGGCCTTGCCCGTTGTCTGGATTCATGCTTATATCCTGCCCTGGCCGCTGGTCACTAGGCTCACTAGACCCGAAGTCCAGCATGGCCGGAACAGCCCCTGCCCGTCCTTGGGCCATTCGCGCTGCAACTGGGTGGCCATCTGCGCATCTTGTACAGCCTGCGATAAAGCCTACTCCAGCAATGCACAATTCGGGCGTGATCGCAACTTGTCATCAGGTTAAACAGTTAAATAAACCAAGTGAAGTCCCAGGCCGCATCCCAGAACCTCATGTGGCAAAGCCTCGGATGTTCTGCGCACCACCTTTAGCTCAAACCAGGAACGAGAGGAACGAGCTGTGGCTGAGAATTCGGCGATGCAGCCCTGTTTGCGTACAGCGCCTGACAAGCTTAGGGAAAGCAGAACTTCGCGGTTCATTTAAAGTTCCAGAAGGGAGCAAAATTGCTTGCACGTGCTTGCATTACCCGTCTTACAGTAGTACTCGGATTGATGCTCAGCCGAGCAAAGGCGCAGCTAAGGCAGAGCACCGCCAAGCCAAAAACGTCCTCAGAAGACGTGGCCTGCAGGCTTCGGGCATCTTCGGGCACTCAGAAACACGCTCAGGATCTCACATAAAGGTCTCTGAGCTGTTCTGCCTGCTGGACTTTCCTTGTAGCTTCCCGGAAGCTCTCCTCGGCATTGATGCGGCTCTCCGCATCCCGGAGCTCCTCACTCAGGGGACTTCCGGCAATGAAGCTGAAGATCGAGAGTCTTTTGAGAACATTCAAATCCACTACTCTGGCACTCTCTCTTGCACTAAACCCAGATATCACAACAGCCGCGCTCCTCTTCCTTTCTTGCGAAGGCCTCACGTCGAAAGGTGCAAGTAACGAGTGACACGTCCTGTGCCATCTGATATCTCAAAGGCGGACCTCCATCTCTGCAATCGGTAGTTTAGCCTCAGGGCCCAACAGATGTGCGATCAGAGAACCGGTCGAGATAGGGGTGTTTCTAGAGACGGTTCATTCGAAAACATGAGCAACCATTCTCCGACGAGTCACTGGATGCGTGGCCAGCGCTATGGTGTAGCCCGCGACTGCCTGACCTGTGGCATGACGTCCACACTGTCCACACTGTAACACTATAAGAGGCCCACCACTGAATCCTGACAGGTTGAAAAAACAAACCGGGCTCGAAGCCGAAGTTCTTGGAGCCCCAGGATGTATTGCCATGGGCGTACTCCTGGCTGCAGTCGTTCTTTGGTCAGGGGGAAAAGATGCTTTCCGGCATTGCGTAACCGTCCTCCGGCTGTTTGCCTGAGAAGAACTCCATTGCGACCTGTATGCACGGTCACATGAACCCAAGGGGCAGGTCAACACAAGGGCACGGGTATGCCAGCAATGCTCGAACTGTAGCCGCTGTAGCCATGTGGGGCTCCGGACTTGGGCCAATCCCTGGAGATTGTCCCGAGAAGGGTCAAGCCTGGAAGTGTGTGACAATGCATGCTACCTGCTGCCAGAATGCCAGCATCTGCTGCTGTTGTCGCTTTCGCTTAGGTACTGGCTCGACCGCTTGTCGGTAGGCGTGAAATGCCTCCTCCAAGTAGTCCTTCGGCAGCGTGCTCAGAGATCAGATCTCACGGTCTGCTGCCCTGCCGGAAAACTCACCCAAAATCAACGTCGGCTAGACCCAGGCCAAGGGCCACGGAACACTTTCCGTAGGCAAACTTCAGCAAACCTCATGCAGTACCAGGCAGCGTATCCTGCCCGAGGTTCTGGGCGGCAAACCCGACTCTTGCCCAAGTCCTGAACTCACAGAGGCAAGCGCAGCACAAGCCCAAGCAGATGGCCATGATGGCAAAGTGTCACCCCACAGCCAGGAGCTGGACCTCCCCCAATCAGGTCGAAGAGCCTGATGCATGCAGGCACGGCCTAAGACCATCTGCACGAACCAGTGCTTACACAATATCCGTGAATGGTGCGGCGATTTCCTTGGCAGCTCGGGCGTCTTCAAGAGATCCCAAAAAATCACCCACCTTAGTTCGGTCTTAGTCTTGGGAGTTGGGCCATGATTTGCATGATGCCATGATTCGACTCTCGAGGCCCCACCTTGGCAAAACATGCAGCTCGGTTGGACAGGGCCACGGCCTACGGGTTCAAGGACGAATTCTCGCATGCGAACCATTACGAACCCTATAGTAAACACCCCCCCTTCTGGAATAAATGTGGGCTTCGCACGGGCTGCATTTTGAGAAGGTACAGGAAGGGGCTCTTACTTTGGCTCACTATGCTGTAGGCAGTGGCATCCTGCTCAGGATGCTCGCCCACATCCACCATCCACCTTCCAACAAGGTTGCTTTCAACAGCGCAGACCCTGCGGAAAATTTGGGTGAGCAATGGTTGCGTCTAAGCAGAGCATCGCATGACCTTGTGTAGTAGTGAGCTGCCAGCCAGAAGTCACTTCGCCTCGCGCGTCTCAGAATCTGGAGCATTGCTTCCCCAAGCGTCAAAAAGTCGCTTAAGGCCCAGAAGGCCTGAAGGAGTCCGCTCCCAGTCTCCTCCATGGCGCACTTCCGGTGGCCTCGCTGGCCTGACACCGGATCCGGTTGTGCAGAGTGGCTCCACGGCTCCATGGGATGATTTCTATTAGCACTGGCTGAACCCCGGCAGTTGCTCAGCTTCCCACGGCTGCTGTCGCGGCGGCTGCGAAGTCGGCAATGCAAAGTGGCTTGTGCGATCTGGCCTAACATTGGTCACATGCGTCACATTCGTGCTTCATTTTGGCGAGACATGTTCGTTTTTGACTTACTTCCCTTTGCCTTTCGAGTTCATTGTGTTGCACACGTCTTCTCTTGGAGATGATTCCGTTCTGTTTGCACTTGCTGCCTACACCTCTCAGATCCTCTCAGGCTTCTCGTCTCTTGAGGATATGAGGGTTTGTAAAGCTTCGGGAACGCCACACGACGCTTCCCACTTCTTTCAGGACATGTTCCTTGCAGATCCCGTGCGGCATGTCGGATTGCCCCCTCCTTGCGGTTTTGTCGGATTTGAGTTTCGATGTCCATTGAAACGGTCTATAGGGTTGCTGGCTCCAGTTACGGTTCAGGTTGTGCCACGGACGAAATTTCAGAAGACAGTCTCCCTAAAGAAAAACCTATTAGAATTGGAAGCACACGCGAACCAAAAGCAGGACGACTCTGCAAACCAACCGACACTGGAATTCCTCTTTCGACTGCGGTTTTCAGGGGAAAATATTCGGAGAAATCGAACAACAAGACGAAAGCAAGAGCTACAGGCACAATCACAACTTTGTCCGCCTAAAGATCACTGAAGATCCAGGAATACTTCCACGCTTGGTAATGTGACAGGAGGGTAGCGGAAGCAACTTGGCTGCTGGCCGCGGGCATCAGCTGAAAGATGCTCGCCCTCAGTGCAAGATGCGAAAATGCAGCATTCCGACATGCTTCGGCAAGTTCCGAAAGCACGTCTTTCGCCAAGGCGCTCCAGCACGGGTAAGAGGGTCTCTTCCAGCTGCTTCCAATCAGCTTCGGCCTCGAAGTTTGAGAGTTGAGATTCTCTCGAGGGAGGGCAAAACAGGTTTCGTTCAAAGATCGCGGAGAAACTGCAACACAAATAACACGACAACATCCAACGCCTCTGGCGCGGCACAAGCTGCAGATGCGAGACCTGGGCACTTGCTGCGACTTTTAACATAGAGCTGTCGCTGAGCATATTGTCGTGCCCGCAGTATCGGATGAGGTACACGACAGAATGAGGTCTACAACGGAGGCTTCAGTATTGGTATGTCTGTAAGCATTCGGTGGTATGGCAACATGTAACACAATTTCAAAATGTCAACATGTTCAACCAAATGAAGGAAAATTGGCATTGGGACTGTGTAAAGCACAAAGTGCAAAGCACGTAGTGTAAGGTCTTGGCACACGGCGAAGACTGGCAAAATGTTTGCGCCTGAGCCGAGATCTCAACTCTCAAAGCTAGTCCCAGGAACGCGCGCAGACCTTCATTCCTTAGTGGACCTATATGAGGTCTTCTGTATACCTACGCCTTACTCCTACTTACGACGCCCCCCCCCCTTAATTTCCTGGGTTTAACAGGCCAGGAGAAATGCATAACGGACCCTAATGACATGTGATCGATTATTGCCTTTGTGCTCTTCGGTCGCTTGTAATCACAGAAAAAGCCGATCCCCGCATGGGCCTTTCAGGAGTGAGTTGGGAAGAGCACCTAATAACGGAACGACGAGCTACGATGCCTGAGTTGGCCAAAAAAGAGTTGGTGACAAAGTGTGAATCTCTATGAGAAGTTTCTTGGGGACGTGGCCTGCGGCGGGGATCTGCTAAGGCCCGGAGAAATGTAAGCTCGCCCCCCCCCCCCCCCCATACATTCCGTAATTTCCTAGAAACCCAGGGGCTGCCTCCTGCAATTCATGGAGCTGCATCGGGAGCCGCAGAATGTATGACGGACCCCCCCCCGCCCATACATTCCCCACCTCCCTACGACAATGTTGGGGATGTACCTCAAGAGACCAAGGCCTGGAGCCTGGAGCTGAGATCCAATGAGACTGTCTGCTCGTGTTGCCCGTATCTACCCACCAAGCTAGGCATGTACCTCCCGTAGTAACATGAATTCGGCCCGGCAATGTCACAGCTTGAATCCATGCAATGTCGGCACCTCAGACCTCACTATACCGACCCCCCCCGTCATACATTTTTGCCTTGGTGGCCCAATTTTCCCCCTAAGTACACCCCCCCCCCCGTCATGCATTAGTTAGGCGTGGGGATTCTTCTGTGGTGTTATGTCGTCATGGCGGCTCATGAATCAACTCATTGCCTCGATCCCACTCTTGTGCCACCTCCTCCAGGTTGGAATAGAATGTCAAGCCTAGATTGCGCCACTGCCAGCTGCCACATCACTGCTCACATATCGCTCAAGATGCGGGTGCCAGGGGGGCCATCTTGGGCACAGGCTGCTGTGTGGCTTGGTGAAGAGCGGCATTACCTTCAGAAGCACGGTCGGAGTTTTCGATGAGTTTCTCAGCTTCTGTGACTCTGTTGTGTACCTCTTGTGCGTACTCTCTGGGTGCCTCACCTCGCCGAGAGGACGAAGGAACACCTCCTCTTTGCTGGGCCTCTGTCAGTCTCTTTGTGATAACAAACGTCTCTGTATGTTTGTCTGTCTTCTATGTGAGACCCAATACATGCGGCAACGAAGTCGTCCCAGCATGTGGTGCTGAGATCCTGACAGCTGCTTGGACCTCAAGCTGAACACTCAAAGAGGCGGTGGTACATTGACGATGACAATAATATATATATGTATATATATATATATGTATTTCTTTATTCATCTATTTATGTTTTTTATGTATATTTATATTTACTTATCTATGTATTTATGTGTGTGCACAGCTGTGCACAAGTACTCAACCATTCTTGGGTTTGAGAAGCAGGAAAGGGGTACGCGGGCATACCCTTGTACAGAGATGGCAAGTCAGGGACACCGCCGCCGGTGCTGAAACAACTAACCCTTTAAAGCCTGCACGACCACGGAGGAACATGGGGCGGGGGGGTCTTGAAACATGCGTCGTCAAGTTTCAGTAGTGTGAATGTTTTTGGACAGGGTAGGGTGATGATACTGGTCCAGACCCAGCTCTTTGTTCGGTTCAGCCTCGGCAGGATTTCTCTGCATTTGCGACATTCATATTCGGACACCCGCCACACCTTCATCGCGTGGCGTGGTCCAGTAATTCACGACATTCCGTTTTGAACTTCTCAACGTCGGCACAGGTTCCTTCAGGCTCCCCCATCGCGCCCTCTGCTTCTGCGTTAACTGATATGCTCTCAGCAAAGAGGGAGACTCGCCCATCTCACAAATTTGTTGCTCAAGGCCAAGTTGCCGCCACCCAGCTGGGTTGCCAGGCTGGGACTTGGCTGAGATGTTCTCCCAAGGCTCGGGCCTACGCCCATCTCCTTGCCGGCTGCCTGCATTTGTTGCACCCACATGGTGAGGTCTGAGTCTGAGCTCGAGTAGCCGGAAAAAATGCTGTCCTTCCTGACTTTGCCGTTAGCAATGGGCAGCGTTCGCAGCGCAACCCACTGCGCAGAAGACAGAATTGAATCCGCAGAGAGCTCGTGGTGTGTGGTTTGCGGTGTTTTGTTTGTGTGTTGTTGCGTGTTGCGTGGTGCGTCTGTGTGTCTCCGTGTGCCTGAACCCTGCGTCAAAACAAAGATGGAGTCATGGTAGTTTGGAGAGTTTCTGTTCTGTCGCTGGGCTTGAAACCTGTGGCAGAGTGCCGCCGACACCTGACTGAAGCCCTGGCCTTCTATCTACAATGTGGTCTTGAGTCAATGGTCCTTCGCTTCTGCATATGTCTACGACTCTACGAATTCTGTTATTCTGTTTCGCGGTTTGATGGCCATTTCTCGGCAGGCTTGACCCTACCTGCTCCCTAACCTCCAATCTGCGAGCTGCACAAGCCCTGCTGCACTCGACGTTTACGTCTACGTTGTCTGTAAGTTTACAAGTCTGGGGATCTTGCAGCCTAAGTCAGGAGCAAGTGACGTAAAAACGGGCCCAAGGATTCAAGCCGATCAAGAAGATGCACTCCGTTGAATCATGCCCCGCCTTGCACTCGTTGCCCGCAGTGGAAGTTCATGGCATCACTACCCGTGCTTGCTGATCCCAGCTTGTGCCTGTCAAGCGCACTGCCAACATAGCGCAGCACGTGGCAACTTGAACCCAGGATGTGCCATGGCCTTTCCAGGAATTCCGGAAGACTCGGCAAGCTGGCACCAAGCCCAAACTGCAGCAGCTTCACCTCTCTTCCACATCATCATGACTCATCGATTCATATCGCTTCTCGGTTTCGGGAGCCTTTCGTAGGTACAAATGAGAACTCTCTTAGCTTAGATCCCGGCAGATTTTGCAATTAAAGCCCACTCACCAGGGATCGCTTGCAGCGCGGATCCAATCTCGGCAAGGGTCATTGCATGGCAGATGTGGCGTATTTTCACTTGGTGTCTGGGCCTCCTGCAGCCCTCCGGATGGATTCTGGATCTGTAGCTACTTGAGCTTCGCTCGCGACTGGCGCCAATCTCGCCCAACGAGACTCGCCTCCAGTTGTGAAGCCCAGAAAACGACTGACACAGACACAAACTAAACGAACTTTCGACGGCCAGAGCTTGAATTGAGGCCACGACTATCCATGCCATCTGTCAGAGCCTTGTAACTTTCGTCACCCTCTTTCAACGGAAACTCTCTGCAGGGTCACCGCGCACTCGACGCGCTCACGTCTTTGATTCTGAGCCCAGCCTCGCTGGCAGCAAGCATGTCCTGGCAGAGTGCCGGGGCATGTGTGCGCCAAAGCAGCTGACATAGATACTTCGCAGTCACAGACACTGGGAACCAAGAGCACACACTTTCCGGTGCAGGGGGGGACAAGGGTGCTCAGATCCATTGTTTACTTGATCACCTCCGTTGAATATAGTTCCCTGTCACCGGGCATTGGCACATAGGCTTACACAGTCAGCGTTATTCTTTGATGCTGTTGCGGCATGTTGCAAGCCAACCACTTCACCGCGGCTCTCCTTCAGAAACCGCCTTGCCTTCTCTGGTGAGAAGGCTTGCGGGGTCTCAGGAGCCCCTCATGCAGAAAGCAGAACTGAAGCTGATCATCCTGCACTAGTGCTGCTGAACCACACTAAGCCTCTGACTGAAACAGCATGTAACTCTGAAGCACCCGTCATCATCCATGCCCTCTCCACGCACGGCAATCTGCAACCTCAGACTCGCGTGCAGCCTCGAGCATCTTGAAGCCATCGACTGGCTGCGTGAGCCCAGAACCGCGCTTCGGAGGAAGGCGGGAGGCTCCTGTCACCACAAGGGTGGAATCGACACCGACGCAATCAGACCTTCACATAGCTTCAGACACTGTGTATGTTCACAAGGTCTTCTGGCACCTCCAGCTGCTGTGGAATGGGTTCCTTCCCCAAACGAGCAGCCTGCAATCAGCGCAAGCTTCAGTTTTTCGATGTCCTTGGCCCGGTCTGCCACTGGGCCAGCGCTGGCATCCTCAAGCTTAACTTCTGCCTCCGCCCTCGAAGCCCAGGCACTTGAGCGGTAAAGTACGCCTCCGAACTGAAGTAGGCACGATTGCGCTGTAGACTGGCATGCCACATAACTGCTGTGCCTTCGCCAACGATCCAGCGGAAAGCTGAATGTCCTTGCCCAGGCCATACTGCCCAGGTCTTCGATTTGTGTTGCAACTAGCCTGGCCTCTTTTCTCACAAGGTCACGTTCTCGCCTGGTAACCACCCCGTGTGGTCGAGCGGTGACACCTTGATGAGATGGAGGATGTGGGCAGCTCAGTGACAATGAAACGCAGCAACTCCATGAACGAACCTGTAAGCCTGCCACAGAACTTTACAGTGTCCGGTCTTGTGTCGGGGTTGTGATCCCCTTGCTCCTCTTGCTTTGCAGCGACGGCCCAGCAAGGGCTGGATTACAAGAGTCACTCGTGAAGACTCTGCGAAGGCACGGCACTCTTGAAAAAAGGGAATCTCCCGAAGCTCCTTGAAGGTCAACTCCAGGGGCTCTCGAGCCCCTCGTGGAACGTGGAATCTGTACACATGCTCCTGCAACAAAAAAAAAAACACCCATGGCAAGGGCGGCAAGGGTTGAGAAGGCGTGGCAACGTGTTGCAACAGCTCCTGGTTGATCATGCCCGCGTAGAAGTCTTTGACGCGTCTCTCCCGGGAAATGGCCTGTAATTTGAAAGTCGGGTGATGTGACCATGATGTAGCAAGTTCTATTTTGGTGTCAAACGTTGTCAGGAAAACTTCCTGGACCAAAAGGAGACAGCAGCAGTTCAGCCCTTAGCCTTGTGGACGCCATAGAAAAATTGCTCGAGCCTGGGCCACTAAAATGGTGTAAGTTATCCTCAGAATCCTCAGCAAAGCAAAGCATTGCTCTGGGTTCCTTGCTCTACTTCGAGCGGAACCTCGACAACTTTACCGGGAGGCCTGTCGCAGGATTTTGTGTTGAGTGCTCGCTCGGCGGCACATGGGATAAGCTGTCCTCTGCATCTCGCTGATGCGCTTCAAGACCTGATGGATCAACACTGAAGGCTCGAATGCACCAGCATCCACAGCGGGCACACCTCCGTGAGGTCCACGTGCTGGGATGAAGGAGCCTTCCAAATACTCTGCAGGTAGTCCGTGCTAAGTTGGTGTCCAGCAGTATTCTAACCGGAGTTGCATGGCCTTCTGCTTGCCACCAACCTCCTACAGCTTTCCTCTATAAAGGCTGCCTTCACCCCGCTGACGACTTCCTTCGCCTTGTCTTGGTCGCGGTCCTGGCAGAGACTCACAGAAAAGTCGCGTCAGTTCTTTCGCATGTTCCGGCCCGCAGCCTTGTCATACTGTCTCCGCGTAGGCTGGTCTCCTGCAAACTTCTGCCGACTTGGATATCCACTTCGGCAAACTCTGGAAGCACCGCCTAGCACCAGGTGAGCGTTCTTCACCGAGATGAAGATTGTCTCATAATCCTCCAGATCAGGCGACGTGCGAGCAGCTGAGAGGGCAGAAGTGTAGCAAGGCATTGCCTAGCCAAAACAAGGGGAACATGCTACAACAGCTGGCAACAGTTCGTGCCGCAGTCTCCGTGAGAATGAGACAAATCCGAGAGAGCCCAGGGTCTGTTGCATAAGCACGTATCAATTCGATCTGCAAATCAAATATGATTTGATAACATTTGATACGATCAGATGGTGACCGCCATGCTCCACATTCGCTCCAATCCTCCTGCTGCTGTGCGGTCATGCCCTTCGTCTTGTCTGGATGATAAACCTCGTCTGCTCGTCTCGTCTGGTCAACGTAAGGCATCTTAAGGCGAAATCCGAGAGCCAAAGGAATCAAAGGCAAAGGGAACCAAGGTTCCAACGAGCGAAAGGCGTTTGTAGGCGCGGTTCACTTCGTCCAGGGGCGCATACTCATCTATCCCCAGAATCTCGCAGCACGCGAATGCCATTCTGCGCATTCGAGACACATCGCTTGCAGCGGGCCTCATAATAGTTGACACTGCGATCATAGTCGTAAGCTTTCGCCGCAGAGAAATCTGCCTGTGGCTAGAAGCGTATGTGTTCGTACATGCGCTGTGGACAATCCTTTGCTAGAGCAAGACCAAAACGCCTCAACAAGCTACTTAGGCATCGGCATCATCCGGCGTGAAGGACTGATCTAGCGTGACCCGCTTCTTGTCCTTTGCTACGAGCACTGCGCACCATGCGCTTTTTGAGGTTGCCATCACAACGCTCACGAGCGCCAGGCACGTTCTTCAGTGTACTCCTTCAGCAGCTCTTCGAGGCGCAGCTGGGCCTGACCCGTACTTGCAACGTGACTGCGCTGACTGGCATCATCTCTACTCTCCCGAGGCCTGAAATGCTTTGCTCTGCTTCAGCTGCTTCCTTCCCACGATGCTTAAACTTGAAAAACAATTCGACTGCTGCTGCTTCGCTGACAGAACTGCAACGCGCTTGGTCGCTTGACTCGCTGAGCTTCGAACTGCTGCTCCTGGGCACAAGGAGCGACGAACCAGTAAACATCACAGAACCCACGGAGCCCCGACGCACCGGTCTTCCATTTGCACTGTTCCATGTGCAGAGCACTTGGCACGGGAGGCCTCTGTGAGTTTCGACGATCCCGCCCGGTCACCGAGGCGAGCAATAGACTCCTGAGTGCCGCAGATGGGCTCTTTTTACGACTTGCTTCGACCATCCAGACCTCAAAGCTAGCCAATGTGCCATCCTCCTTTCGGATAGGCAATTATCGGCAGGATTCTGTCACAGTTGCCTCCATGGATAATTTTTGTGGGATTCTGCGCAGTAGGAGATTCTCCAGAACTCTGGGGGTCAACGCACGAGGCATGCTTCGGCGGGGCGGGACTCTCTGGTAGGAATTCCCAGGGATACTCCACGGAAATCTCTGGAGGCTTGTCCAGGGTTTGACTCTGTGGGGGTTGGGCACGGGACTCTCTGCAGGTGTCTCCGGGGGTCGTCTCCCCTCGCGCTGCAGAATGGTTGACTAAAACCCAACCTAACAACACCACACGAACGGCGGGAAACATGAAAGCTGGCTTCAAAGGAGTTAGATTCCCTGTGTCCTGGGAAAAGCTGAATTCGCCATCGAAGGTTGCAAGAGCCATGTGTCACTTCCTCAGTTTTGGGCTTCGCCTACGAGATACAAGTCATGAACGTTATTGCACTTGAGCACTTGATGAGAGGACGGAATCTGGACAGTGAAAGCATAAAGCAAGTTCACGCACCTTTTGCATTCTGGGCACGTGGCCAGAATATCATGTTTTTGGGTCGTGCAGACGTTCTCAGCTTCTTGCAATGATAGTGGTATGTGTTCCATGCTCTTTGGCGTTTGGCCACGGATGTTGGACTACGAGAAACCAACATTTGAGACGACAACTGCTGGATTTGGCATACTTAAGCCCAAGGTGAACGCAGTCAGACTGGCGCGCGGACCTGCATCAGCTGGCAATCATGGAAAAGGCGAGTATCTCGGAAAACTTTGGAGCAAAGCTCTATAATCATGTTGAGCCACGATGCAAACCCTTATGCCCTTTTGTTCTTTCATGCTTTTTGTCACAATCTTTGTTGCTCTTTCACGCCCTTTCGTGCTCTTTTGCGCTCTTGCAACTCAAAAGTAAGCGTTGCTGCGGCTGCGGGGGGTATGTAGACATGCTCCACCTAGGCCTAGATGCACAATGCTTGAGCCCAAACACATTCAAGGAGCTGGGAAAGAATAACGCGCTGCCGCATCAGAACTCGATTGTGCCAAGCCTGCGAAGATATGTTCGGATGCCAGATCTTGGTGTCAAACTTCATCTTCGGAGGGTTGTACCTGCTCCATGAGCCGTTCAGCTGCTTGGACATGAGATCCGAAAGGGCTGAGGCCCGGGCGGGTATTCTGCTGGAATCTCGATGTCAATGTCGAAAAGTCCACCCGAGTACCTCCATCTCCCAAGGGTCCCGCCATGTCCCGCCGCTCTACGTCGCCACTACGTGGGGCGCACGGGGTCCCTTCAGGGCCTTTTAGCCAAGCCTTCCAATGCGTAAGGTCGTTGTCAACCTGTGGCTCTACGGATGTGCATTCTGAGCAGCGTCACAAGCACAAGATCTCAGCTCCACAAGTTCTCAGGATGATGCCGAGTCAGCAGAGACCTGAGCCTCTTTACCATCTTTAGCAAGAGCGCGGATGTCCTGGCACAAGATGCCTTTGATTGTCGGACATTTCTGTGCTTCCAAAAGTGCCACCACATTCTTGACTTCATCTGCACCCATCACTAAAACCCACCCCACATGCACCCAGCCCGCTATGAAAGCATTGTGAAAGTGCGAGAGGATACGAGCAGACATCAGTTTCCTCAACTGTCTCCCTGCCTGCAGCTCCTTCTCCAGTCTCTTCAGCTCGCGCGGCCTCGCCTCAAAACACACCAAGCTTTCAAATGTGGCCTCAACGTTCAGCGCCTCGTGCTCAGAGCTGCCGACCATGATTTGACCTGTGACTCGCGGGACCTGATCTGATGTCCGCTTGTAGGGTTCTGAGCTTCCTTTTTTGAAAACAGCCCCAACGCTCCAACCGCCCCGGCCTTCACACGCTATCCTGCACGTCACAAACAGAATCAGATGCACCACGAAACAAGACGCGCACACGTGAAGCACCTGCCTCGGTGAGGCCACAACGTTTCACACCATTTAGGTTAAGGCCAAACGGGCCGGGTACAAACCATTCTTGAGCGACGGCGGCGGAGGATGCGCACACGGCACACGTGAGTCCACGTGACAAGGACGAATCCATGAACTGCATGGCTACTTGCGGCTACTTGCTCTGCCGGTGCAGCCCACACGAGCACGCAAGGATTTTGCTGAGGCTGTCATCCGCGCAACAATGTGCAGCCGACGACTGATCTAGGCGATGCCACGGCCATACACCTGTAGCATGCGACACAAGGTTCGAGCCCAGGGGCGCGAGCTTGCGCGAATTGAGGGCCTGGCACCTTGCACCTGGTGAGACACACTAACTCTGCCGAGTTCGACTGACATCCAACATCGGGATCTCGGCACATGGAGCTGTGAGATAGCTCGAGCTCTACATATGATAAAGAAGCATGAGTAGGGGCCTAAAAGTTACTCCCATACTACATGTTGTTTTCAATGATCTGTCATCCACTGGTCATCCACAACGATTGGGACAATGGAACATATTTAAATCAAGTTTGCAACTAGGAGCATGCAGCTGAGTTGATATTCACACAAATTGCACAAAGATCCTCTTGTGGGGACTTCGAGCGGCTCATTTGCAATATCTGCAGCTCAAGTCTCAACCAGGAACCAGCTGCGAGCATTATTAACATACCTCGCAAGATGCAGCGATATGGCACAGATGCTGTAGGTTGCAGAAATCTCCTGCTGCCAGGTTGCTGAAAGACCTCTTTTGCGTGTGCTGAGGAATTCTTGTCCGGGTGATACTCGACAAGAAGCTCCTCTGTGAGCAGATCCGCTAATTATGAAACGGCATGAGACATGCATCATATCTCTTCAATCACTCTGTAGAGACATCGCAAAGCGTGAAAAGGAGGTTTTAGGGGGCGGAAGGCGAAGTTGATGCGCTACGGGCAACTGGCCTTGAAGAGCTTCCTCCTCGTAGCGATTGGCTGATCCATGGTGTCGTGCAAACGCTTCTCCACAGCCTTGACCTCATTGGGAGAGCAAGACAGAGGCGGAGACAGCGACGGAGACGGAGACAGAGACAGACAGAGAGAGAGAAAGACAGACAGGTATCAAGCCAACAGACAGGACAACACAGACATGGCAACAGAGAGAGGTGATACAGGGTTGGACACTACGGCAGACAATGGCAGACACAATCAGACTTCACGGAGCGAACGGCAGCGGACCTCTGGCGACAGGTTCGTTTCCGGAGCAGGCGCCGATGCTGGCGCCTGCCAACAAAAGCTCGCAAGAAATTCAGAGCTCACGCTGGATTGTGTTGACTCTGACTCAATTGAGGTTCCAAAATCTCGGGTGCCTTGTTGCCACCACTGGAACCTGCTCAACACTCGGCAAGGAATGCGAACTCTAGACTGCAACGATAAAACAGAAATTGAAGCACGCTGTCTACAGGAGTCTTGCAAATCCATTAGGCCCCCGCCTTCACCAGCCGGTGGAGGGGTGGACCGCCTGTTCCGGCCGGCATTGAAACCAGGGTGAACCTTGGGCGACGGCGAAGGCCCCGTTTTGCTGCCTGGCCGTTGGGCCCAGGTTGCACCCGAAGCAGGCTTGGACTCACTGTTGGCACTGTTGGCACTGTTACTCCCAGCATCTTTCCCGAGCCGTTCGGCTGCAGCCGCGGCTGAGCGATAGGCCGTCTCTGCGCGAGCTTTCTCTTCCGCAAAGGGTGAGGCTGAGGCACTCTTGTCGTAAGCAGGCTTGGTCGTCTCAGGCACCGGAATGCTGATAGGGGCCGATTGCGCCGGCTTTCTTCTTCCTGCTCCCTCCTGCGGGAGGTAAGCCTTCAATTTGTTGGCGTGGGATCGCCAAAGCTTGATAGTTCCGATGCCGGCAGCAAGTGTGCAGAACACGGTCAAGGACACTATCAAAATCACGATTCCCACCGCGGTGCTGCTGGTTGTCTGCTGCGGGGTGCCCGACACATTCGTACCGGTTGCAGCTCGAAAGTTGTATGCTTGCGCAGGGAGATGAGCAGAAGGGTTGCCGGCCATATCCTTCCAGAATGCAGCGGCTGCTCAGACACACACTCGCGTCAGCGCAACATGCGCAACAACTGCCCCTAGATGGCTCTGCTTTTGCTTCCAAGGCTCCCTGACCGCACCTTCCGGCAGCTCCAGCGTGTACGTCTTGCCAGACCTTCCAGGCTACAAAAAGGCATCGGGTACAATGCGGGGCTACAAGAAAGCCTGCTGCTTGCCACTTGCCACAACATGCTTCTTCAACATCCACGCTTTTAACCATCGGTTCGAAATGCCAATGCCTCAACAAAGTGTCCAGGTGGATGCGCAATAGCGAAGACGAGAGGATCTCCGCCGAGGGCGCCTGCAGACCAAGAGGACGAAAACTCAGGTTCGGATGGAGAGCTTCTCTATGTTTCTCTCTTTGGAGTGCTCAGGGTTCTCTCTTTGAGCCCTCTCTTTTTCAGTTCTCTTCCCCCCCTTCTCCTTGAGGACAATCGGAACCGATTGCACCGCAGTGGTGGTGCCAGTGCTGTCCACCTGCCACAGGAAATCGGTGTATGCAAGATGTGCTGGTCTTTTTAGCTAGACCACACCAGTGCCACAAGATGCACTACTTTCTTGTTGTTGCTATTGAAACTTGAGGTGTTCCGATTTGCATTGATGTGTCCAAGTTAATTCCAAAACCTACGTGTTCAATTGCTTCGTTCGTTCGAATTTCACAGTGAAGCCTTGCGCTTAGAGAAAGCTCAGCAAGACGGTGATGCTTCTTAGGAGGTGAATCTCCAGTTAGTTCTTGCGCCCGCAGTCTATCCTCATAGTTCAGGGTTGGGCTGGTGGGTTGGTATATCGGATCCCAAACAGCCCCTCGGCCTCATCCCGAGCCCTAAACCCGGCTTTCACTTCAACCCTAAAACCATCACGACCACCCGGAGCCCGAAGGAGGGTTCAGGGTGCAGAATTGAGGGTTTAGATCGCCCACGGGCCGAGCATCATGTGCATGTGCAGAAGTAGGGTTCAGGTCGACCCATTCTTCCGAGCATCATCTTGAGAATTCAGTGGGAGCTGGTTTCTCCACTGATCATCACTGATCCCTCCCTAGATGGACCCTCCAAAAACAGGCCCAGGTCCCACCCACCCATTTGGGTGGGGCTCAGCCCCAATGAGTGGCTACGATCTTGAGGTCCCCCCCCCCCCCCCCCGGCGCACACCCCAGACAAACACACACACACACACACACACACAACACACACACACACACACACACCCCGTTTTCTCATTGAGCAGAATAGCTCTCTGAACGAAAGCTTGGAGGAAGCTTTCGCAATTCGTAAGTACTGACTCTGACTGTGGTAGATTCGTTAAACTCTTGGACTCTTGGAAAAATTGTAAAAGAAGGATTTGGAAACAGGACCCAGGAATATGCAAACAAATCCTTGGAAACGAGTTGGACAGTAGTTCTGAAAGCAGAACCTTCTTTTTGTTGGAAACTTTTCCATACATGCAAGTCACACAGATACAAAAATGAAATAGAAACTAACAAAACCAAAACTGTCGACTTGAACCGAAACGTTCCAAGATCCTGCTCCAGTTCTTGCAATATTCTGTGTTCCAGGACCCTGTTCTTTCCCAATCCCAAGTTAGTTTCTTGTTTCCAAACGCTATGTCCAAAATCCTGTTTCCACGATCCAGTTTCCAGAGTTCTTTCCAAGATCCTGTTTTCAGAGCCATGTCGCCGAGTTTTTGGTTCTGAAGCTCTATTTCAAGATCCTGTTCACGGACATTTGCACTCGGACTCCTGCAACGATGGAAGCCTCCAACCGACTCAGCGTAGCCGTCAGATCCCCTGAAGCCCTTAGCGGAGTCACGGCAGCAGAGATGTGAGATGTCATCGAACATCATGCTTCAACGATTTCAGCGATTTCAGCATTCGAGTGAGTGGCAGCAGCACCGGCTCACTCCACAAGAGGTTTACAGCGCCGTCCAGGGGGACAGCCACCTTGGAGCGTTCGAGGCTTTTGAGGGCTCCAGGAGGCGCTCACGGCGCCGAGGAATATCCGCGGAGCAATCCACACGGGCTCACCATGAGTGCAGCCACGTGCAGCCACGTGCAGCCAAGTGCAGCCAAGTGCAGCCAGGAGGCCGACATGCTGTTTGGATCGAAATCGATGAGTATCGGAGGATTCGTGTCCAGCAGCTGGAAACTGCAGGCCGAGTGCAAGAGCGCTGCGCGTGTCACGCCGTTGCAGAGTGCGGCGTTGCACGCAAATGTAACAACTGCTTGGGCTCTTTGTTTGGGGCGAGGTTGCGGGTTGCTTGGCGCCACTGCTCTGCATCAGAACACAGTTGCTTTCAATAGCTTAGAGACCCAGATCGCCTGTAGTCTTCTCTCGACAGCCCGGCATATGGAACCGCATCCTGCAGCCGCGACAGACAACATTTGCTTCGATCATCCCATTCCCACCCTACATGTGGGAGCAACTCTTCCGTTTTCAGACAGGCAAGTACGCATACTTCGCCCAAGCCTCTGTCGCGGGACTCTCCACGGAATTCTGTGAAGGTGGGCACTGCAGGGACACACCGAGGGTGGGGAAAAAACATCTCTGCCTGCGATGCGTTGCTTTGCAGTTTCTCCTTGGTGCTGCCTTACACTAGCGATTTGAACAAAAAAGGCTTCTCCACGCTTGGTCCGCTGGGTGCAGTCTTTCGAGTCTTTCGACCTGGATCAACCTTGATCGACCTTGTGACGAAAGAAGTAGAATCACTCCTCGTCACAAACCGTCATGGGCTCAATCGAAATGCCACAGGTCCTTGCAACCATAATGACGCAGGCCAGTATGATTCCAGCATCTTCCAACAATCGTTGAGACATCACTCCAGCCTCGCGCTCTCCAGCTGTATCGTGGATAGATACCAAGACATATCGATGCTCAAAGTTCTGGATGATATCTGCATGTGCCTGAGCAAACGTTTGTTCCCTGCACGGCCCCCAACCGGACCGCCGGGCAACCGGCAGCGGGGCAAGAACCCGGTCCCTGAAGCCAAAGCACGTTCGAGGAACTGATTGCTCGTTAACCTCAGACAGAGCCACCAATTCATTGCCGTTCATTAATTTTCCGCACTTGTCCCTGGCAGATTACTCAGATTTTGGATCCTGAGAGGGTCCAGCTACCAGCGAGATTAGAATTAGAAGCACCCTCATGAAACAATGTGGGGCAGACCACATTGACTCGCGCTGAGCAACGCTTCCCGCGCACCAAAAACTCACGCCTGACGATATGGAGGAGCCACTACACCACCTGACATTCTCCGTGAACCGCAAGACCTTGCACATGGGAAATGCAGAGGAACCCTCATGATGAATGGAATTATTGCCAATGGCATCCAGGCGATACTGGGATGCGTCAGATTGTAAGTTCCTGAAGTTCGATGAAAGTTGAAAGTTGGGGCGGCGGCGACACGGAGATCCGAGCCGCTGCTGTGGGAACCTGACTCGACGATGCAGGCATAGCCCCCGACAGCGAGTGATTCGATCCAATATGATACATCTACACATCGAAACAGTCGAAACACCTTCCCCTGCGCACCTCCTCGCTGTGGAAAGTAGCTTGCAAGCTGAGGCGGGTCAACGTCGCACCCTGCTTGTGTTGGACAAGCGGTGCAGGAAGTTGACGACAGCAGTGAGCTCACACATCCAGAGGCCGCGTCAGCCCAAGCGCAGCCAGCAGCTGCAGCACATGCACATGCAGTGGTAATGCCAGGACAAGTTATCGTGGCGCAGTGTTCCTGCTGCGCACACAGGAAGCAGTCGATATGCCCCTTGGTACCGACATTCTCGCACACACCTCCGCCCCCTGAATAGGGCTTCCAGACACAAATCTCTCCAGCGGCACATTCACACGCCGTCGTCGAAGATGGACAAGGGTCAATAGTCCTTGTCGTTGTGAAAGTCGAGGTGGCTGCTTGTAGACCTCGAAATCTTCGATTGCTCGCCGCGGCCTCTTGTGCCAAGAGGAGAAAAGCCAGTCTCCTCTGGAGTCCAAGCCTTCTCCGGAAAGAAAAGGAAGGGATAGCCACCTGTGCCATTGGAGAGCCATCGCTCATTGATTTGCGCGGCTTGCGCCAGACCGTCTTTCCATGCTGCCATTACATGGCTTCCTACACCAACCACAAGCAAGCTTAGAGCCACCATAAGGTTCCAGAATGTCAGCCAGAATGTAACAGAGCAGCTTCTCATTGCTTCTCGCATATTGTGATTCCGAGCTCGAAAACTCCGCTCGCTTCAGAAACACCTCTATTTTCGCATGCTGTTGCAGCAGTCCAGCTCCATTTTGGAGCTGTCACAAACCCAAAACAGAAAAACAAAACACCGAAAGAATGAAACCGTCTCCGACGACAACAGTTTCCTGCATACATCTGAGATTACTGCGTGGCTGGCGGCGAGTTCATGAGCCTTCTTTGGCCACGATCCAGTATCTACAAGCGGTTTCCGGCGGCCACTGCCACCGTAGCCCCTGAGTTTGTGGAGGCTAGGACCAAACCTTGACTCCAGTGGAACCTGCTACTAGTACTCAGCATTTTATTACATTCAAACACCAAAATGCTTCGAGTGCTACGCTTCGCTTCGGACAAACCAGCGAGCCATGCCGCCGAGCTGGCATGGCTGCGCTCTCTCGCTCTCTTAGATGTCTTGGCAGTTTACCTGGCAGAGAATGGCTGCACCCGAAGCATGGAGCTAGGCGCACGAAGTGAAGCGCACGAGGGCAGAAAGTGCACGAAAGCGTTCGCCGGCGGGGCCACCACGCGGCAGTAGGAGCCCGAGAAAGCCTCCAAAGATCATCACAAAGTCACGAAGTCTCAGATCAGGCTCCTTGGAAGTTCGCGCTTTCCAGCCTCAGCAAAGGCGTCGTTGATCTGCGACAGGGCGTAGCCTCCACGTTAGCAGCTATCACATCCATTGGCACATGGTTCATGGTCTCTGCAGCTTCAGAATAAACACGGGATGCTGGCTCGAGGGCGACAGAACAGATTCTAATGGAAGCTCCTGTGGCAACCGGCACGTTCGGTGAAGATTTTCGAGGCAAACACAGCGGTCCTCACGGTACTCATTCAAAAACTTGACCTTGGCTCTCGCAGGCCATCGGTCGGCCGCCCATCACTCAATCACCAAAGCTCTCTGTCACCTCCCAAACATCTCAAACCACATCTCAAACCACCTCAAAGCACTCTGTCTCCACCCATTCCCAAAATTTCCCCTCTCCGTTTGCAAAAGGCACAAAAGGCAAAGGCCCGAGCCGCTTCTTCGAGGTTCCACGGGGTGTAGTTGTGCACGCCGCGGATGGTGAGGCACTGAGACAGCCGCTGCACTGCCCAACTCTGCCCAACTCAGAGTCCCTCTCGGATCATCCCCCGGATCCCGGCAGAATCCACACCTTCTTAATGATGGTCTCCCCAGTCAGCGCAGAAAGCTGAGAATCAGGGTGTACCTTCTGCGAGATCGGAGTGTGCGCAGCAAGCACTTGCATGTACATGTGTATGCGCGCTTTCGCTTGCGAAGCAAGCAATCACTGTAGTCTGAGCATGCTGACCATACCTGCAAACGAATAATGCCCGCCGTTGCGAAGCAGCTGCACACCCTGTCAAGTTTGCCAGAAGCATATTCGGAAGATTCTCAAGCAAGTGCGCAGGCCTCGTGGATTACACCTTTGGCCCCAGTCATCTCGACAGCGACATCGACTCCGTGCGGGTACCGTTCACGTATGGAGCGCTGCCGCTCCCAGAACTCCTTCAATAGCTCTCGAAAGCTTCTTCAAAGGCGCGACAAAGACTTCTTTAGAGCAGCCTCCTCTCCACCTGAGACCAGTAGAGGAATGCCGCCGAACCTGACTTGTCCAAGCCGCGCTTGCAAGGCTCCATCAGCATTGGTTCTTGAAATGGGAATCTTGGGCTTGAACTGCACAGCCGTTTTCAGGCGTTCCGGCTGCGTGTCGAGGCAGAAGACACTGCCCAGAAGCTGCAGGACGACGAGCGTGTCTCTACTGTAGTCACTATTCGTGACGCACGAGCGAGCGAGAGAGAGAGAGAGAGAGAGAGAGCGAGAGATCCAGAGAGATTGATTGACTGACTGACTGACTGACTGACTGATTGATTGGCAAGCAACAACTCCCGCACGCTCCAAGGAGCTGGCTTTCGTGACAAGTGCATCCAGATTATGAACCAGAAGTAACCCCCAGCCTTAGTAAGTGACACGTCCTTGATTTCTTGGCCGCTTGGGCTTGGATGTCAACTTCAATTGAGCAACAACTTTCATTGTTCACCCCACAATTTGGTCCTTTATCTATCTCTTCCTCTTTCTCTTTCTGCTCCTCTGTCTCTTCCGTTTCTGATTCCGCTTCCGCTTCTTCTTGTTATAATCCTGCTCTTCCCCTCGTCCTCCTCCCACGCAGGTATGAGATTGGGGTGACACCCTGCCCCCCGCTGTCCTGTACCCCGTATGCCTTTATTTATCTGTGAGCTCTGTGCCTGTCCATGCCCACGCGCTTCTTCAACCACGCAACGGCGTAGATGCCGAGAAGCCCCACACCTGCTTCGGAGAGTCTTGACATCTTTTGCCGCCGACTTCAAGCAGGCAGCCACGGTCCTTGTACGACGGCACTCTTGTTGGAGCCGTACCTTGTGACAGAAGGTGCTTCGTCTGGGGTTCAGTTTGCCTAATATTTTCAATTGCTTACCGAAAGTTTTTCTGTGAACACCGTTCCCCCAAAAGCACTACTCCACTACGGACTCCGAAGGTGGTCACATTATCCAACCGGAATGAAGCACCTTCGCGAGTGTATGTAGCCGGGTCATTGAGCCCGCTCTCAGGATGCTTGGAACAGAGTCAATAGCCGAATTGTGGTCTCAACAACCGCGGCTCAACTCATTGGCACTTCACTGACACCTGAAGCGTCCAATAAAGCGATGGACATGGCTTGCGCATGTGTCCCACGTCGCCTCGGAAGCCTGGCCATGTCCAGGGCATTGACGACCTTGGACAGTCATCAACTCAGAGTTCACAAGCCCAGTTGCTTTCCAAGTCTATCTCAGCCTCTCGGGTAGAGACGGTTGCAAGGGCACAGTTCGCCGGAGAACACACCTCGCCGAGCAGTAACCAATTATTGCCAATGGCTGCGGAAGTGCACCAACCGCGCAGCCAGCAAAGCCAATAAACCCTTAAACCCGAGGAGTCCAGGAGGGGAGCTAACAGCACAATCGCTCTCTCAAAGACTTAAACTAGAGTGGCAGGTCCAGTCCAGTCTCGGCCTACAGTACAAAAGGCAGCCAGAATCTAGTCGAGATGGGGCTAGGCATGGCTGGAGTGGATGGGACCGCGCACATAAACGAATCCAGCACCGGCAAGAAGTCCAAAGCTCGAGGAGGGGAGGTGAAAGGAGGTCACAGGGCCCGTGTGAAGAGGACATTGTCAATACATTGTCAATGCGTTCTGCATCCCGGTATATTCCGGTCATTTCGTGTTGACTCGAAGTTTTGGCTGGGCCACCGGAGCCTGCTTCATACCTCACAAGTCCCATAACTTCTACAAGTCCCTTATGGGCGCTGATAGACTGATACTGTCGTACTAAGCCATGCAGAGCAACTAACTTTCCTGGCCGTGGACTTTGAGACAGTCATGCCTCGATGTCCCCCCCTCTGCAACAAGGTGTGGTCAGCCGTGGCACATGCAGCATCCAAGGCGCAAGCCCGCGAGCTCAATGTGTCGGGGACCTTCACTGCATGAGTCCTGCACGCTGTCCCGCAAAATCAGGGCATACAGTGAAGTCACTTAGACTTAAGACATGAGTATTCCTAGCTTTTCTTGGGGCTTCAGTCCCTGGGCGCAGCAGGACATGCGTTGCGTACCTCTTCACTATCAGTGGGTCAAACAACAAGAGAGATCTCATCAAGAAGCCCAACGGTGGCAAAAAAAAACCATTCGCAGTACGGGCAGCATGGGTCACGTGCCGTTCAGGCCAGTTCCCTCCGACATGCGTGCGTGCCCATACCTTGCAGATCGAAGGCCCTTGGACCGAACAGCCAGTGACGATCTGAGTTGCCGGCTTCATCAAAGAAACGCACTTCTGCGGCAACCTGTGCAACACATATCTGACATATCTGTCCTGGCCGTTGTCCGACAGCTCAGGATGGCTGAGGGCCGAGCTTGTGCAAGGTGCACTCTGGGCATACGCCGCAGGAGTCCGCGACGCTGAAGGTAACCCTGTCACCTTCCTGCAACTTCCAGCCACGGTGCCTGCCAGCCACAAAGCTGTGGATGCTCTGCCCGTTCTCATCTGCCGTCAAACTCAGGCATGCTCAGTCGACTGAGGGTCAGCCTTGGACGGCTGCCACTGAAAATGTCACTACCAATTCTCTCGATGACCCCCACACCTGAAGGCACTGACAGACAAGCTAATCCAAGCCACCAAGAACCCACATGAAATCATTCTGGAATACACAGGCGAACGCCGAACGCTGCCTTCGTGGCCCAAGACCAGCGGCATTGGCTCTTGTCTCTTGCCACTGACCTTGCGTTCATTTGTGTTCCATGTGGCCAGCAGCCCCACCCCTCCA
This sequence comes from Symbiodinium natans, assembly GCA_905221605.1. Taxonomy (NCBI): domain Eukaryota; class Dinophyceae; order Suessiales; family Symbiodiniaceae; genus Symbiodinium; species Symbiodinium natans. The sequence continues at coordinate 177,686 of CAJNDS010002094.1, forward strand.
CCCCGAGAGCTCATGTCCACCCCCAGAGACACACCAAAAGCCTCTAAGCCTCACTCGGTGTGCAGATCGCTGCCGCAAATCGTTGCAACCTGCAATTCACATGTGCCTGTAGAAGCTTTGCATGGCTTTGTGAGGCGATCACCACGCTCACACCAAGATCTGGCCTCCATCCGCACCAGAAGCTCGCCTTCATTCAGCTTCTCAGGAAGGGGGACCTGACAATGGAGTCAATCGGCTTTGCCATCTTGACCGTTTGATCTCTGCGGGCCTCCTGAAGTTCGAAAGGCTTGCCAACCTCGTGGAAAACGGCGGCAACAGCTTTGGCCGCACGTCCTTGGCCAGGAACACTGATGGAGCACTTGGGTTCAACATGAAGCCAAGCGGTGCCTGAGGTGCTCCAAAACAATGGCAATCGCCCAAGCAGCTGACGCTGGTTGCCAAATCCTTGACTGCCTGCAGGCAACTCGAGGGCGCAACTTGAGACTGCGGCAACGAAAGCTAGGGATGCACCGGTGTTTTTCATGTCTGAGCAAACCAATAACTTACAAGACAAGACAAACACGAGCGAGAGACAACGCCGCAAGTCAAGCGGTCAAGTCATAAACTGCAGGCGAGAGATGATGGTACAGTCAGAAACAGAACGAGCCTTGAGGGCGTTATTAGATAAACAGAACCCATGAAAAGAAGAACACACGACGGCCGCGTGATAAACATCTGAAAAATTGGAGACATACATCGCCCCAACATCTCATGAACCAGCAAGCTTGCGCATGCACGACGCGCCGACGGCTGCTAGAGTTAGGGTTCCTTGAGGAACTCCAGTGGTGAAGAGCCTATACCGATCTAGTTTGCGAGCGTGCGTGCATGCCTACGAGCCACCTGCTTAAGTCTGAATGCCACCTGCGTATATCAACAAGCAAGCTTGTGCATGCAGAGCTGCTAGAATTAGGGGGTGGGGGGGGGGGGGGGGGGGGGGGGGGGGGCCCTCCCAATCCAAAAATGGGGGGCTGCCTGCCGCCTTTTGACCCACCTGAAACACATTAGTACGACAACCTCAACACGGAGTGACAGTTTTGATAGCATGTTGGTGGTGGAGTCTAAGTATGGACAGGGCCTCTGCGCCAAACCTGTCTTGGTGGTTGGCTGAGTCGACTCAAGCTGCCCAGCACCATGGCTGCCGTGGCTGCGCTGCTGCACGCCTGGGCCGTACGAAGTGGCTGGAGGTGAGGGGAGAGAAGAGGAAAGAAAGAGAAAAGGGAGAGAGAGAGAGAGAGAAATAGAGAGCAGAGAGAGAATCAGAAGAGAGAGGAGAGAGAGAAGAGAAAGAGAATAGAGAGAGAAGCGAGAGAGAGGGAGCTCAGAGAGAGAAGAAAGAGAGAGAGAGAGAGAGCAGAGAGAGAAAGAGAGAAGAGAGAGTGAAGAGAGAGAGAGAGAGAAGAGACAGAAAGCAGAGAGAAGAGAGAGAGAAGAGAGAGAGAAGAGAGAGAGAAGAGAGAGAGAAGAGAGAGAGAAGAGAGAGAGAAGAGAGAGAGAAGAGAGAGAGAAGAGAGACAGAAGAGAGAGAGAAGAGAGAGAGAAGAGAGAGTGAGAGAACAAAGAGGGAAGAGAGAGAAGAGAAAGCCCACAAGCGCGCTCACCTCAAGGGGCCACAGCGTAACAGCCAAGGCAGAACAGGAACGAGACTGGGAGCGGCTGCGGCGTGGGGAACATTGACTCCTCTCATCCTTTTATACACTCAACTCCCTCTCTTTCCATGTTCCCTGAGAGTCGCTTTCCTCAGCTGTCGTGGTGCCCGGATCTTCTTTTCTCCACTGCATTTCTGGAGCACCTTGTGGTGATCTCCAAGAGCGGATGTGAAACACGCAGCTAGCCGCGACTGCCAACTGGGTTGAATGTGTCTCTCCGTGTGTGTGTGTGTGTGTGTGTGTCTGTCTGCCGACTGGACATTCTTGTTTGCACAAACTCACAATATCTGTGGCACTTTGCGCCGGCGGCTGCCCTTAAACTTCACAAATTCCGGCGAACTGGGCCACATGGCTTGGGGATGCTTGGGGTGAGACCCTTCAGGCCGGGACGTTCTCCTCAACACCATGATAGGGGTTTGGTCGGTTCAGGAAGCTCTTAAGCGCAACTCACCAAAGTTTGTCCATGATTGGCATATATTGGCATTGTTTCTGAAGTTCTCTGCCGCGAGGTTCCCTGCTGCCCTGCCTCTTCCGGCGGCGTGGCTTCGGGCACCAAGGATTGCAGCTCTTGGAGGGCAGCTGCCTGGTACAGACGCACACGACATGACGACCGGACCATCGGGAGAGTCGCATCTGAGAAGAGCATACGCCCCGAGGTTTACCAGAGAATTCACCATGCCAGTACTGGAGAAGTCATGATGCTGGGACTTGCTGCTGAAGCTAGTGTTAATGTTAACCATTGACGCTTAATCCTCATCCTCTTCATCCTCATCCTGCTCATCATCCTCCACATCGTGATCACCATTGTCATTCTTTGCCTCGTAATGTTGACCTGCCATTTATACGCCTCCCCCCCAATACAACTTAAATCCGGAACTCAATCCGGCGAGGCCCCAGGCCTAAGGCGTTTGGGGCAAAGAAGAAAACGCACCTCCCATGTGCCACTCCCTGCCCCAGCGCTGGAAGCCAAAGTGGCCACCCCTTCGCTTGGTCCGGGCCCATCTCGCCTCCGCGCCATTCTAGAGGACCCCCCATATAAGGGTCCATGTACACCCCCAAGGACTGCTTATGGACCTTCTCAATGGACCCGTCTGTGCTTGACGAGGCGGGCGCCGTAGCGTTAACATTCCTAAACCCCCTCCAACTGTAAAACAAATTCAGGCGCAAAAAAAGAGCGGCTGTCGCTCCTTCTGCAAGAGGTTCACCCTTTTAAGTTGTGGCAAAAGCTGCTGAGCCCAAGCCGCTCGGCTTTTTGGGGGACCTTGGACCGCCTGTGAACCTAGTTTTCTCGTTACTACCAGCACAATTTACAACCAAACACTCAAGGACAGATGCACCAGCATCTTTTGGGCAGCTACGGCGGCGGCTACGGCGCGGCTCTGCGGGTAGAGCGACATGCTGAATGTGGAGACTGTAAGGTATGGATCATGGGACCTGCGACGATGTGGCGAGCGGCCAGTCAGAACCTGCAAAAAACAGATTCAAGTGAGGCTTACACTTCTTAGGACCTTAGGCCTTGGGATACAGAAGACACCACTGCAGACTCGATGTCTACGGAAGCCTGCAGTTGGGAAAAGCATCTCCAGACCGCGGCGGCGGCACAGAAGCCCGCCATGGCTGCAGAAGGCCCGGAGAACCTCATGAACCGACCATGCAAACCATGAGAGCACGAAAGCTTCCATGCCGACAAGGTTACCGGCTACGCATACCGTTGCGAAGGGCCACGGCAGTCTTGCGCTGCAGAAGCACTTTCTCGGAAAATGCCTCCGGCAGCGGGCGCTGAGTGTTGTCATGGTTGTCAGTATAAGCCTGCAACTAAGACAACTGAGCCGTAGGCCACCGTTGCTTCGTCGGGCGGCGGTGGTGGTTCAACTTCTTCCTGCATGGCTTTGCATTCTTTTCCGTTTTAGCATGCTGACGGAGAAAGATTGTAAAAGATTGTCACTGACGCTGCCAGCATTTTGTCACCGCCTCGACCTCCTGCTTGGCTTTTCCCTGCAGTTCCATTCCAAGGACCACTGCACTGTCACTGCCCCCTCTGCGCACGATTGCACCCACCTTGGGCTTGGGTGCCGCCTTCCCTTTAGGCGCGGCCGCGGCCTCTACTGCTTTGGCCTTGGAAAGCACGAGGTGGCCACACCCAGTGTCCATGCTGCTCCCTGCCTCATCCAACAGATTCCCGCAGAATGTGGACAAGTCAGGACCAGGCGCCTGTAGAATCACATTGCTGTGTTTGCTGCAGTCACAAGAGCCTCAGCGAGTCAGAGTATGTCGCAGTCAGTCTGGGAGTGGAACGATGAGCGAGGATGGTCGACTGCGCTGGCTGTAAAGGAGTGTCCACAGGTCCTCGAAGCGCTGAACATACGAAGGAGAGAATGGCAGGCAAGGTCTGCAACGTCCTTCACCAAGACCTGTGCAGGTTCTTCTTCAGGGGCTGCCAAGGCATCTTGAGGCAGCACCAGCCTGCGCCAATGATCATCTGACTCTCAGATACATGGAGATATGTTACATGATGGACTGCCCCCATCACAGTCGTGAGCATTCGCCTGCAAAGCCTGCTGAAGCTGTCTGAAGGGCTGTGGCCCATGCCCAAGTATCCAAAGATCCTGGCCGTGGCTGTGCAGAGGCCAAGACTCACAAGGTTCTCACATGGCCGACAGGCAGACAAGCCTGTCTGCCGACTGGCACTGCAAAGCTTCAGGGGCTTTCCCCGGATAGGGTGGGGGAACGTCGAACCTCCTTGCAGAGATGGTGCACTCGCTGGGATCTTCTGGCCGGCCTGGGCAATCAGCGAGCTTCAACACCCTGGACTGACGGTGGCGTGCCTGGAAGAAACGGAAGCAGCCGCCCAGAAGCCGAGACATTGACGTGAAGGCTTCGGGGGCAGTCGCACCGTCTCCTACACCAAGAGCTGTAGCAGGGGGCAAGCACTGCACATTCGCACAGATCGGTTGGCAGCAACGCCTCCTCGGCAAAGGTTGCTAGAACCTGATGTTGCATGCGAATGGCTGGCTTGAAGCTGCACGGCCAGCAATCCAAGCCGATCCATTCCGGCCTCGAAGATCCATCTGCGAAGCTCCGTCTGACAAGTCTCGGTCTCCGACCTCAGACTTCCGCTCTGACTCTCCGGGACCCTGCGCTGGTAGCAGTAGCGGCTTTGAGCACAACCACGGATGAGATGCTGACCACAGAGGAAGTTGGCAAAACAGCTCCTTTGGGTGCACATGCTGAGGCTCATTAGCCACCGTGTTCCCGCTTTCATGTACACACGCCTCCGATATTGGAACGTCGGGGTACCTGCTCCATGCAATTTCTGCTTCTTTTTCCGGCTTACTGCGTCCAGGTGATCCCAACAAAGGGTGGCACGAGGACAGAACGTCTGCATCCAGCTGAGACTCCTCAGACGCACGCTGACTCGAAATGAACTAACATGCTCTCCGTTGCTTGCAATGACTTCGTCTTTCCACCTCGGACTGGATGAAGGAGCGTGTGGCTTCCAACGCCTGCCACAAGTTTCATGAGCAGCTCTAGCTCCATTCTGCATGATAGCACTGCTACCCTGACATCATTCCAGCTGTCTAGCTCTTTGCCTTGACAACTTGACAACTCGCGAAAGCCTCCAGTGTCGGCCACGCAACAGCGTTCTCGTGGAGTGAGAGGACCTGCGCGAGTGCTAAGGTTTATAGCGGGGCCAGCCGCGATCACGGGCATTCCAATCGTTGCAGGTGGATCCCTGTGCATTTTTTGGTCGAGCCCGACAGTTCTGTACTGTAGTACAGCTGCAGCTCCTTTGTGTGACACTGCGGCGGTTGCAGGCTGTACATGCAACCATAGAGCGATCATGGAGAGTACCACACCAGTGTTGATACTTGAGACTCTTGGACTCTTGGGAGGGTCAATGTTATTCCCTGTCAACTTCTCCACTTCTCCACTGCGCATGCAAGTCACAAAGGGCATCGCGTGGCAGATCCAGCGATCTCACACAGCCCAGGCGTGGAAACTGCACAGGCGGCTCTCAGCTTGCGCATACAAAGCGACTTGACAACAGCAATTTCCACGTCAACCTCCTTTCACCCCTCTTCATCAGTGACAGAATTGGCCAATATTGGAGCGGCACAAAAGCTACCAAGCAGCAAGCGATGAAACGGTCTGCCCGGGGTGAGGATTGCGAATGCTGCTGTTGCGTCTTTGTCCTTGACGGATCAGGGAGGGACCTCAAAAGCTTTCCCAACCTCGGCTCAGCAGATTGCGGCACGGTGATGAGAGGAGACATTCTAAGGCTCCAACATCTTCTTGCACCAACCTGCCACATGTTGCAGTTCACGCGCGGCACAAAGTCATAGAATGGCATGGCAGAGACAGACGTACAGCGACTATCCAAAATGGCCCACATATTTTTCCTGGCCCCCCCCCCCCCCCAAAGATCCATGGTTCCTTTAGCCTCAAGAAATACAGAACTGAATCCTCAGCGCAACCTTCCACTACTGACTAAGGCGTCGATTCTGGAATACCACACCAAGTACGTATCTCGAACATTCTAACTTAATTAACTCGATAGATTTGTTGGAGGGTCTGGGGGCTTCTCAACGCTTCCCAAAGGCCCAAAAGGTCTCCCAACATGGTACTCATCATGACGGCAGTACTGCAAACTCTGCCAGAAGCACAGTGATGGCAAGCCAGGGTCTCTTGTCCACCCGATCTGAAGCAGACGAAGCAAAATGATGACCGCCGCGGCCACAACGAAAGGCACGGCCTCACATTGCACATGAAGCTTTCAGCAGTATGGTGGCGAAAGCCAGGAGTCGGTATTCTTGGTGCGTATTGTTGATAAGGTCGCCTGTTTCACGGTGTGAAAGATCGTGTGTAAGAACAGTACTGAGAAAAGGACTTTTAAAATGTTTTTAGAAGATGGTGGTAGACACAAACATCCGGGTGCCGAGCGCGAAAGAGGATCGCGCTCCGCCTCTCGGGTCGCACGGAGGGAAAAAAGCGTGCGTCGTACACTGAGAGACTGGTCTTGAATGGACGCCTCTGATACTATTGAGGTGAAAGCAGCCAACTGAGAGCTGCGCACGACGGGCTTCAGTCTCTTGCAAGCCACGAGCAGTGACCTTTACAGACCAGGCGTTCAGAAGCGTGAGGAAGGGTTTTGCAACGATCACACAATGTCGGGGGCGCACCCGGACAGAAAGGGCCGGCGGTCACCTGGTGGACACGAGATGGCACGAGTCATGACGCGCGGGCCGATTCAACGCGTTTTCAAGACCAACACCTGGAGTGTCATCGCCATGCTCAGACACCGGGAACATGCGAGGCCTTAGCAGACAGTGTCTCAACATTTGTTGCGCGTGTGTGGTCAAAAAGAGGCCAGCACGCAGGTGTTGAGACAGCCGGCGGCGTCATCGCAGCCTGGGCACCGCGCCTGGCACGGCAAGGAACAACCTCCTGCTTTCCCAAGTAAAAGCTTCAGACACATGTAAACGCAATATGCAAACTAACTGGACAGCCTGGCACCAGTCGATCGCCAAGAAGTTGAGCCTAAGCTGGCAGCTGGATCCAGCTTTCCTTGCAAACCCTCATCCGCACTTTAAAATGCGAAATCGGATTGAATACTCGTGCTACCACGTGCCGCCCATTGGCTACCGCTGTCAGCACCGCGGCTTCCTGCATTCCTGGCCTGCGAGGAGACTTCAAAGCAGACCATGACCATCGGCTGCGGATGACTGTCATTTCAGTTTGACCAAACCGTTATCGAAGATAATTATACAGGTCTCAACAGGCTACGGCAACCAAGCCGCATGGGCTGGAATCTTCAAGCACGGGCGATGAACTGGCCAAATACCCTCATGATTCCGTGGCCTTTTCAAAAGTGAAGGCCTTCGGGTCAGTCGGCATGCCCGATGAGTCTACTCCCATCTGCCTTGCCAGGACTGTGCTGCTGTCAAGCTTGCACAAACGTATCCACACACACACACAGACAGTCACAGGGAGCGAGATGTGACAAGCCGGGACGACGCCATGCGCTGAGCCAGTATCTTGAGTCGAGCCTGACACGCTGTGCATGCAACAAGCACGAGCAACAAAAGGTGACCCCAAACATGGACAGCCTCATCGAATGTGAGGCCATCTTTCATGAGCTGGGAAGCTTCCGCCATGCCTCCGACACCCAGCGACTCTTTCGATTCCGCTTGACAGGCTTGACAGGCATTGCCAGGCCTCGAGTGAGCCGCTGCCGGTCCTCATCGCTGAGGCCTGCCTCAAGCTCGAAGGTGGTGCTGTGAAAGTCCTCCTCCTTCGAGGCTTCCGCAAACGTCTGAGCACTCCAAGCATCGAGCTCCCAGACATATCTAGAAGAGACAGAGACGGAGACTGAGACAGAGACGGAGGCAGAGGCAGAGACAGAAAGAGAGAGAGAGAGAGAAGGAGAAGAGAAGAAGGAGAGAAGAAGGAGAGAAGGAGGAGAGAAGAAGGAGAGAAGAAGGAGAGAAGAAGGAGAGAAGAAGGAGAGAAGAAGGAGAGAAGCAGGAGAGAAGCAGGAGAGAAGGAGGAGAGAAGGAGGAGAAGGAGGAGAGAAGAAGGAGAGAAGGAGGAGAGAAGAAGGAGAGAAGAAGGAGAGAAGAAGGAGAGAAGAAGGAGAGAAGGAGGAGAGAATGAGGAGAGAAGGAGGAGAGAAGAAGGAGAGAAGGAGAGAGAGAAGGAGAGAGAGAAGGAGAGAGGGAAGGAGAGAGAGAAGGAGAGAGAGAGAGAGAAGGAGAGAGAGAAGGAGAGAGAGAGAGAGAAGGAGGGAGAGAGAGAAAGAAGGAGAGAGAGAGAGAGAGAGAGAAGGAGAGAGGGAAGGAGAGGGAGACGGAGAGAGAGCAGGGGAGTGGCGAGATGGGGAGATGGGGAGATGGGGAGATGGGGAGATGGGGAGATGGGGAGATGGGGAGATGGGGAGATGGGGAGATGGGGAGATGGGGAGAGGAGTCGTCCGGTGGTCGTTTTGAAAGATCATGCGAATATTGGACACACTCAGAGGTTGTCACTGCGAGATTGCTCATGCAGAGCATTGCATAGCGAAGGCATTGTCGTGAAGGACAGGATCCAAATTGTACAGGGATCCGTCTCGTAGCCACAAACACAGAACACGAAGCCCGGCCTCCAGGGGCAGCTGCTGTGCCATTTTGCGGAGAACGGGGAATGCTAGTCAAGCTCTAACCTGTTCTCTGTGAGCTGCATGGTAACTGCTTGCCGATTGCCGCTAAAACACAAGCACTTGCCCTTAGCACTAAGTCACTAAGCAAACTCACGTCTTGTCATGCTGTCACTCTGCAAATGCAGGAAACGTGCGTTGCAACACGAAGGAAACCTCACCCTAAGAATTCAAGGCTGCCGTGGGCCAATTCGATGGCGGCTGGGGCTGCTGGCATGAGCAAACTCCGCTTGCAAAGAGCAAGAAAGGGCAAGAAAGGGCACGAAAGGGCAAGAACGGGCAAGGAAAGCGGGGCACCAAGAGAAACTCCGTCACATCAACGCCCGTGGCACCCCAGGCCTTGGATGATACTGAAGATGATAGGGTTACGACTGGTTGCCAATTGTTGTACGGAGTCAAGCGCCGAACAGGTTTGACCGTCGAGTCGCACAACAGCTTGTAAACCACCTCAGTGCCATGGGTGTTGCAAGCAGGGTTTCCAAGTCTTCACGAGTCGAGGGGGGCACCAAAGGTCTCATGACCCATGGCTCGGGTATCACCTGGCATCCGAAAGTGTCGCGGAATTTTTGAGATGTCCGGAACATTCTATGGTGTGCTGAGAATGCGGCCTGCTCATTGGTGAAGCCCAAGGCGCTATGGCGGCGTTCGAGCAATGCCTCTGTGAGTCTTTCGTCCAAAAGCAGGGCTTGAAACATTCGCCAGGCGCCTGAAGCAACTGCTCAGCCGAACAAACGGAACTACTCAAGTCTGCCAGTCTGGTCAGCAGCCCCCAGAGCATGTCCTGACGCCAGGAACATGAAAGGCAAGAGTTTTCCACAGTAACACATCAGCAGGATGCTGTAACCAAGCAATGCTAAAAAGAGGGCTAGCGGCCAGTGCAAGTATACCTCTCAAGACCATCCGGAAGAGAGGTCGAACTGACCATGTACATGGGAAAAGGCATGTTGCCCAGCAAAAATCTTTGTTCTTAGGTTCCAGCTCAATGGAAGTATGACCGACTCTGGTGAAAGAACACGCGTTTTGCTGAGCTGCTTAGGGTCCTAAAATGTTCCCAATGTATCTTGGAAAACTACTAGGGTACAAAGTCAAACGTTCATGCAATGCACCAAAAAGGGATCCAAGATGCCAAGCTTCTTGTGGGTAGCCGGACCCTTTGGAGAGAGCCCCGCAAGACTGCAACTTTGTGTGCTCTTGAGTTCCACAAGCCGCTGTACATAAAGCAAAAACAAAACAGGAAAACAAGAAACCAACCAAATGTTCAGAAGTCTTTAGAGGAGCCGGACCCTCATTTTAAAAAAATCAGAATAATCATGATAACAAAAATAATAATAATCCCCGCACGATCGTTTTTTGGTGGAAAGTTGTCTTCGCCACAACAAAGAAGCGAAAGAGCCAGAAGCTCAGGGTCTGCCGACGGGGCAAGTCCCTCGGGCTTAAGTCCTTCTGGCTTTGGCTCTCCAATGCTCTCTACAAAAACAAAGAGGTGGGCAATGTGCAAGCTTTGCGACACGTGCCTCCGCAAAAGTACACAACCAAAACAGAAGCCACGGTGCTTCAGGAGACTGTTTGGGAGCCGACCCTCGATAAAGGGTACTGCAGCATTCCTTGTTTTGCTTTTTGTCGCCTTTTGGGTTTTGTTTGGTTCGTGTGCTACATGATTGGAAATGCGCATGTTTCCTTTTCTGGAATGTTTTTGGACAAGTACCCCCGAACTGGCTCTTTTGGTTCTCCGCATGCAAAACACGGGAATGCCAAGCTTGGAGGATTGCAGCTTGTTTGTTGTAGATGGTGTGCATAAAACAATGCTTTTATGAACGTAAAATGCTAGAAACACGCACTCCCACAGCACCCTGTTTTTCTGGCCGACAGCTTGATTGTCATAGAATTGCAGCAAGCCAGTCCTGAGACCACTTCTCTGGCAGCGCCTCAAAGAACTCCGGCATGCTTGTTGAACAAGCTCATGGTGAAATAACTTGCTTCGCATACAGCATCACGTTTAGGCTTACAACCTGTCGGAGTCTTGACAGAATGCCACCGACGCTGGACAGAAGATCTCTGCGTTCGTCCTTGCATGTCTGGGCTCTGTGCGGGGCGGCTCGGCTTCGACGTGGTCGACGGCCGGGATCCCACTGCGACTGCGAGAGAACGCCAGGTACAGCTGGCATGGCTCTCCTAGGTCCTAGGCACAGCGGTCCTGAATTCGACGTCGAGGGTCTGGCTGCCATTCCTTCGGACACCTGGTGGGCTGGCTTTGAGTAGGAAAGGTATTCGGAGCGACCGGCCCGAACCTCAAGCTTCGGAGGGACGTACACATCCACATCGAGCGTTCGGGCAATGATGACCTGTCAAAGGACACCGGATCCTGAACCTCGAATCGGAAGGTAACATTCTGACTCAGTCAACATACGTACGTACGTGTATATATATATATATATATTTATTTATTTATTTATATTTATATTTATATTTCTATTTACATTTATTTAGTTATGTATTTACTTACTTATTTATTTAAACATATAATGCACGTCTAAGGATACTTATCTGTTCACGGATACTGATTTATCTGTTCATTATTTTGCGAATTAGATGTCAACATGCTCCACAGGTGAAGGGTGAATGAACAGGAAGACTAAGAATTACACAGAGTGAGTGCGCCTTGAGGACATCTCGGCGTCGCTTGCCAGCCGCCCCAGTGAGTGCGGGCTGAGCGAGAGGTGAGAAGCGCTGCTTAAACTTGCAGAAGTCACAGCACATTTTTGCGACAGCCATGGGCCGTGAGGCGGGGTGATCTCCATGGTTCCCGGTCTTGCTCCTTGAGCCCTTCAGTGTTGTTTTGACTTTTTGGCTGCTGCACTGTCACTCTACCCTACTCGTCCCCCTTCCTCAGTTTCAAGACCGTGCTGTTGACGTCACACAGCAGACATGGCCGGGCACGGTGTATGTTGCGATATCACGCACAAGGCATTGGGTTCTCAAGACAAGGGGCGCCATTGGTTATTGCATTGGGTTGCGCATGCTGTGATAACACACACACACAAGACGGCTAGTACGAGGTGTGGCGGTGTGTCTTGTGATATCCTACACGAAACAGAGAACGATGGTGCTGCGGGCCTTGGGTTGTGTATGTTGTGATAACGCACACCCACACCCACACCCACATACACACGCACACACACACACACTCACACAGAGACACACACACACACAAGGCAGGACTAAAAGCTCATACAGGCATCGGCGTGTGTGCGTGTGTATGATGTGACCAGTCTCTCGAACGGTTCAAAACACACGTTAATACCAACACGAGCGGCCGTCCTTTGCGAGGGCTTGCTTTCTGAAAAGGGGGGGGCCGTTACAGAACGACGGAAATTTCACAGTGCAAGGCTTGTTCGATGCCACACTATTTGTTGGTGTTCATCATAAATCTTGATTCCAAGCTTGGCACACCCCTCCCCAGCCCGTTCCTGGACTGTACTCAGCAACTGCCCATGACCAGAGTGCCCAGATGTTCCCGGTGGCTTCAGCAGCTAAATCAGAACTGTCAGAGCTATCGCACCGTTGATCGCTGCGGGGCAAGGTTCAGGGGACGTGAATCAGTGAAGCAACTGAGTCAGCAGCCTTCATCGTGGTGGTCTGGGACCTCCGCATGCTCCTTGTTGTCGTGAAGGCTTGCTCCTACCATCCATTGGCCAAGCAGACGGAATTGAAACTCCACGATGCGCAGTTGTACTACGTACGGCCTCATCCTCCCATCTTCCCGAACGAAGTAGAGCGTCTGTCGCCTCTGATTCATCTTCTTGTTCGCATATCAAAAGGCAGAGAAAGCAGAAGGCCTTGATGGCTTCGTTCTCTTCCTTCACACGGTCCTTGATCCAATCGTCCATTCGAGCGAGAACCTGCGGACGGCGTGAGTCGGACAAGGAGGGCATTCCAGCTTGGCAAGATGAGGAGCCTCCGCATACTGCTGGTGCATGCTTTCCAAACGGGCATATGTCCACGCCTGTTTGCACCGCTATGCATAGATCGTGTCGGCGAAAGAGCGAAATCACATAGCCATGCTCCGCAACAAGCGAGAGGGAGAGAGAGAGGGGAGCGGAGCGAACAGTGAAATGGGCTGGGCCGGTGGCAGCGATGCAGCGGCATCGACATATCAGGCCGTGTCGCTCAGCTGCACAAGCACAGAGGCATCAAAGTGAGCCGTGGTGTGAAAGCAGCAACGTGCGAGCGCAACGTGCTAGAGCAACGCTAGAAACCTTTGTGTAGGCATTGGGGCATGTGCTAGTGGCAGACAGCCTTTGAGGGCTGCAACAAGCTCGGAAGTTTCAGTGCTGGTCTCCACGAGCTGACTTGCAGATGCCTGCAACACAAGTTTAAGCGCCGGCCGCACAGAAATGGAAACAGAAACAATGCAGCACCCACGCCTCTAGCAAGGAGCTGTCCTTCGAAGACGCCACGCAAGGCAAACCCAAGTGGGCTGCAGGCTGCAAACGAGAAACTGACAGCTGCAGTATGCTGCAGTCCTCCTCTTCTGGCAAGGATCCAGATTGAGCCGCTTCTGTCTCGAGTTGCATCGCCTCTTGCTCTACACCCGTGGGCTCTGCACAGCCAAAGCCTGGCACATCAACGATCAGAGTGTTTGAGACCCATCTGAGTCAAAGTTGTACTATTTTGTACAAGATGTCACACTTCTGTGGACCGCACGTTCTGCAGACTCATCGAGCCAGGTTGCAAGCTCCTCAAATTGGAGCATCTGGGAACTGCATGCTTCTGCTGTAGTCACAATGTCACGGCCTGGAGAGAGGACAAATTTGGAGGGGGAGGCTCCACACCAGCAGCATCGAAGCAGTTTAGATCCTGCGCATGGAAAGCCGAAGGACACACAAGCCGAGATAGAACCTTCACAGCAGCGCTGGGCCATGGGAAAGTGGGCCCCATGGGGCTTCATGGGCCTGATCAGCTTGGCGGAAGGTCCACCTCAAGACGGCCGCGGCGACTTTGAACCTGGCCAGCTCCAGCGCCTGACCAAAGGAAGCATTAGCAGAGAGTTGCCGACAGAGAATGCGGGACTCGAAGATGGTTGCGGCGCCTGTACGCGCCTATGCGTTTTTAGAGCGTTTTGCATGGATACACAGCGAGAGCGCAATCTCAATTGTTGTTCAGGCAGGTGCGCGAAACACTAGAGGCTGAAGAAAACTTTGGGCCTAACTACGTTTTCGCTCGGGTTTTAGGCTCATGTTTGAAGAGGCTGCAGAAGAAATGCTTATTTTAGAGAGAGTTTGTATAATCAAAGTATTTACTTGCCTTAGGTTACACTTAGGGTTAAGGATTGGGTTTATGCATGTGCATGCATGTGCAGTATGTTGTACAAAGAGGCGAAAACGCTGTAAATACCAGTGTGTTGCACAATATGGATGACGTTCTTACCCCCCCCCCCTCCCCACCCTCCTCCAACCCCCCCGCCCCCCCACCCCAATACCCTGAAACCTGCAAAAACGCATAGGCACGTACAGGCGCCGTCACCTCGAACATGTCAAGAGTGGGATGAGCGTGGATGATGGGGATTTTCAGACAATGCTGCCAAGCGATTCGGGAATGAACCCAGCAGTGTCAATTGACAGCCGCTGGATTCAATAGTGCTTCTTTCAGCAGCAACTCTGCGAACTATGTACAACGAGGAATCCTCATCTCCGGCGCCACGCCGCATATGCCGCATATGCCGCATGGGCAAGTGCTATGGGAGATACCCAGATCGCGGTCTCTGCCTGGCCACCACAGGGCTCCTGGAGCATCAGCGCCAGAGAAGGCAAGTGGTGACTCTGGGCTTCTCTTCTCTCCTTGCAGGGGCAAAGACGTTGCCCCAAGCGCCATCTCTGTCATGCAGAGCGGGTCCACTTCCCTGGGCAAAGGCTTTCGGAGAATCGCATGAATTGGGTGTGGGGTTGAACGTTACAAGCTCGCTCTCACTAATCACTCCAAAAATCCAGAGCATTGCAAGGCCAGGGATTGAGTGGCTGACCCCGGCGAGATCTCCAATCCAATTGGAGCTGACGAGTCCTCTGGGTGGTCCACCTCTGATGTGCTCCTGAACAGCATCCGCGCACGCAAATGCGGCTCACATGCGCAGTTCCTTTGGGGGCGGCGGGCCTGGCTAACCTTCGCTGAGACTGAGTGGACCTCTCTTGCAAGGGTCCGAACCTGCACGCCACAACAGCATGCCACGTCTGTCTGCCCATTCATTCCTAAAGGTTCGGAAGCACCGAGCCTCAGAATCAAAGTGCACTGCCGTCGGCAGCACTGGCCTCTTGCTTCACGGATGAGAAAAGGAGAGGCTGCAGGCTGCTTGGCACAGAACATGAGCCCGAGCGTTGTACGTTTCCTCAGGCAGAGCATTGGATGTCATGGGCGTGCCTCCTGGCCACGTCAGATATACCAGCAAGCTTGCCACCACAAGCAGATGTGAGTATCTGTAAACCAGGCAAAATACGACCATGAGCTTACATGAACTTCAGACCAAAAAGAGTACCACAGAACAGGTGCTGGTTCGGATTCTGTACTACAGCATCTCCGATCTCAAGGTACTTCGGGCCTGTACCCTCATCCATGCCACTGGGATATGCTGACTGGAATTTGACCTTAGCTGTGGATCGGAAGATCAAATGCAACTCTCGACTCTCGCGTTTCGAGAAATGGTGGCCGCCGCCGTGCTGAGCCGGTGGCCGACATGTCTTGCAATGCCTGCACAAAGGCCGACGAGCTTGTCGCAGACGAACACAATCAATTCCAGTGATCCGAGAAGATGCAATGAACGTGATACTCTCGAAAGGCCTCGGTTTGGGCTTCGCAAACCTCCATGTTCGCTCGACTCTTTGCCTGGCGCCCTTCCTCTTCAGCCCGCTCCTCCTCGACAAAAGTTCCAGAAACGCCAGCACTCGGCAGCTCGAAATTTGAGCCGATTGTCTTCCGGATTCTTCCGGTGCACATTCATGAGCTGTCCATGCGTATCGGTGCGTTTCCGTCCTCCTGTATCCGGGCCTCGATGAAGGCCTCCAACCTCGAAGCAGCAGCACTCCAACAAGACAAGCGCACTCTGAGAAGGCGTTCGGCCTATCCAGTTCCTCACTCACAGCGTTGACTTCCTCCTCCGCCTGGCACTATGCGGGGCGCACTCTCATCTTCTGCAAGGCGAATCGCTAAGAGGAGCAGCTGTGAGGCGCGTTTGAGTGTATGGGCGTAAGGGGGCCTGCTTCGGCTTTGGTGGCTTCCTCAGCAGACAGAAACCTGCTTCGACAGATTTCGATTCAGGGGTAACGAATGATCCGGAGAATCTCAGGAGAGGGGGGCGCTGCAGTAGGAGCCCTGCTCAATGGTGTCCCAAAGCTCCGCCAAAACGGTTTCCACTTCCTGCCTTTCACACCAGCGCTTGTTTAGACTGTGGACTTGCTGCTCAAAGCGGCTCTGCCATTGCTGTTGTTGCTGGGGAAGCTACTCCAGATCCAACCCGGAGTCGGCACCGCTTGACCCTCATTTCCGGCGTCTTCTCTTGTCGAACGGCTTCAAGCTGATCTTGAGCAAAATATTGATCAAAAGGGAGCTTCTGAGGTGCTGGCGCCCATGCGCCTGCGCCAGCGCTGCGGAGGCAGCCTGCACCTGCAAGACTCGAACATGCCACACTCCAGGGAACGAAGCCTTGATGGGAACATACCAATGACCCTCATAGACCCTCACCAGCACATTTACCGCATGCCTGCTCCCTGGTGGATGGTGCATCGCTTCTGCTTTTCTGGTTCCACTGGAACGCACCTCAGAGGTGCAGGCCATGCATAAGAGCGTAAGGAGTAGAACAGCTCACCGCAAAGTCTTGAGTAGTCGCTGAGCGACCCCATGCTTGTTCCAGCTCTTTGAAGCGCTGGTGCAGCGACTTCCCCTCACAAATCGTTCAAGCCCCCATTCTCGATAGTGAGAAGAGTCATGAACAGTGCAAATCCGGGCCTCTCCGGAGCTCAAACCCGCAAGGGCCACTTGGGAGAGCACTTTATACCTACGCAAGGAGCTGAAGTACAGCTGCAAGAATCCATGCCTCTGCCACATTACTTCTTCGGTCACTCTGCCGTGGCCCCTTCGAACTCCTCCCGCATCTTGCGGACCTTCTCGTTGTCAACCTAGCAGCCACAGCAGCCAGCGCACTTGAGAAAAAGCACTACGAAAGTGAGCATGAAAACTTTCGCGGGACATCGCGCGACCTTGGCCAGCACTGGCGCATCGCCACTTCTGCCAGAGTACCATGGCACCATTGGCACTGGTCCTGTCTTGATCTCTCATGAAGCTGGCCGAACAGCGGAGCAGCTGAGTGGGTCGGACGCCTCCACGCAGCTGCGCAGCATCCTCCAAATGCAGGCTGACGGCGGGGACAGCCGGGACGGCAGCGAGGACGGCAGCAGGGCCGTCGATCTGGTCCTGGCTCTCTTTGGGAGCCAGTGTCTTGGTCTCGACACCTGCAGGACATCAAAAACTCACGGGGGGGGGGGGGGGGGACGTGCCGCCGGCGTACCTTCACGGGCATCTCGCTGGGCAAGGGCGGCTTCGGCAATCTCACGTGCCTGAACAAGTGACTTAAATGCAACTTTCTGTATCTCGGACAGCTGCATTTTCATTTTCTCAATGACACCTTGGCAGCAGCTTCTGCGGCGGCACGACCCCGCAGAGGTTTCGCCGTTTCAGCCATGGCTACATATGGCTGTTCTCCGGCACATCTTCCAAAGCATGACGGAAGGCTATCTGGAGTATGGAGGTGACGGCCGAACAAATGGAAAAGTCAATGGAGTCAGTGGCCATCGCTATCCAGTTCTATAAGGAATAAGAGACTCAAGTGTAAGGTGCAAGCACTCATGGCACAGGCAGCTCACCTAACAAAGAGTTGACTACTGGAAGTTCAAGTCGAAATCACATCAAGCTGCAAACGGAGAACTTAGGACTTCCCGCCGCCCCTGAACTCTTGTCTTGGCTTGCAGGCCGAGATCGTATCATCTCTCATCTTGCTCCATGCAGACTTCTTTGTGGTGTGTTCGGAGTTGAGCAGAAAGCTGAAGCGAAACTAATACTCCTCTTCAAAATCCAAACTCCAAACCTCAAGCCCTGCCCTTGCCTGCAAGCTAAGAATGCTCTGGCTTGACAACTGCCATGGCTGCTCATCCAATGCGCCACGAACCTGGAGTTTGTGTGCCAGCCGAAGTTGCGCTGAAGCCTTCTCCTCCCAGAATCCACCCCTGGCAAAGTTCAAAGGGCAAGTAGTGAACGCACGAGCGAGACCATAGACAGGACAGGGCGACGTCATTTGACGGTGTCGCTCCTCAAGAAATTGGCAAGTTGATTCTGCACAAGTCAGCGGTAAAGCGGTAAGGAAGGGGATCCTCCACAGCCTCCTGCTTGCGAAAGTTGGCATGTACCCAAAGCTTATCTGCGAGGTCCTGAGCACATCACTGATCTGACTGAGGGATCATGAAGAATGAAGGATAGACAGATAAACTTCACGACGTCTTCCGACGTGTCACTGCCATCGGGGTTGACTGGGCCCGCCTGCAGCTGCTCACTGAGCTCATCTGCTTGCCGCGAACCAGGAGCCACGTTGTTCCTGGAACTCCATAAGAGCGAGATTTTCATGGCATGGCAGCATTGCTGTTGCTTCACCTGATTGGAAAGGACCGAAGAAACTCTTCCAGGACCTGAGCACAAGAGATGCGAAGAAACCCATCAACTCACGGGAGTCACGGGAGGCTCGTCCGGGGTCGCCTGGGCCTTGTCATCAGGACGCTGCAGAAATTCCAGAAACCTGTGAAACACCATTCGGCTCAGCAACGGCATGGGGTCTCCATTTGCCAAACGTGTCATAAACATGTCTCCGTCTCTCTTTATCCGCATTTCTAGTTAAGCTGTACTGGCAGTACTCCACCATCAGACTGACATATCTTCTGAACCACGGCACTACAGGGACTGCAAAGATTACAATCGGATTCAAAGGGCAAGTTCTCGGCTCAGACAAAGACGATGGTTGAACAAGTGTCTTGGGCCGTTCGGGCTTTGCTGCAGACATCAGGGTATCAGAAGGTTTGGCTGCAGCGGTCTACGGTTCAGGTCTCGGGTTTGGGCTGCAGCAACAGAGACCTGGCGGCAATATCATTGTTAGCCCTACCAATGACTGTTCAGTGTTGTACTACACGCTGTGTGGGGCCTTCGCTGCATGAAGATGAGGTCCTTGCAGTAGCCGCCAGCGTGATCATCCACCTCTGCAGACTCACAATTTGCACATCCTGACACACTGAACCACCTGAAGTGAAAGCTCTTGTGGCCTCTAGCAGTGCTTCGCGGATCCCCAGCCTCGCCAGGCATCTCATCTGTGCCATTGTGATATAAGCTCTGACATGCTCTGACATTCCTACTGGTAGCAGGTTTTAAGCATCTCGGTGCTTGGCAGATAGTGACTCACATTCTGCAGCCAAAGGTTCTGGAATGCCTCATAGGCACATGCTCATGTTCACTCTACCGCATCAATGAATACATGATCCACATGCGACATACCTTTGCACTTTCACGATCTTGCATGGCAAGTTAAACAGCAGGGCAGGCAACCAGTCACGGAAGCTGCAACAAGCCTCCTTCGTTTGGCGACTCTCCTTGATGGTGAGTGTGTTCACTTCCTGTGCGGAGCACCGTCGCATTGTAAAGAACCAGGCGGAATTCACGGAAGCTGCGCCTCCTCCTTCGCCTCTTCCTCCTCCTGCAGCTGCTCGACTGCTTCATCTTGCTTGTCCTCTGCTGGTGCCTCCCCAGCCTTCGCCAAGGTGCATATGGTATGGTGAAGCAATGGTACCGAAGATGAGAAGGAAGCCTTTACGCATAGGACTCGGTTCTGTACTTGTGCATGGGCTGAGGAACTGTACTCTACTTGTTCAAGCAGAATGTAGTTGCCCGGCAGTGGGTTCCAACAAAAATCGCAGGTTAGCCACACCCATCCTTCCATTTTGTTACCCTTCATGGCTCGCTGCCTCGTCTGCGGCATCACCCTCTGAAGTCGCTGCTGCCTCGGCCGTTTCAGGTGCCTCGGGTGCTGCATCCGCTTCCACCGGGGCTGCCTGCCACAGAAAGACCCAAGCGACCCATGGCCCATGACCACACAACACCAACGATACCACAAGGAATTTCAAGATCCCCGAACCTCTGGCACTTCCGCTTCTGCCTTTGCAGCATCCCCAGCTGCCTCTTCAGCTTCCATCATAGGCCTTGTGGAAAAGGGAAAAGGAGGCATGAGGAAGTCGTGCGCTCAGCAGAAAAGCGAAGATTCCTGTGCCAGAAAGCAATGAGCTCGCGGATTCGCTTCAGGATTGCCTGACCAAGAAGACTTTGATCAGCAGAAAAATGCATGCCCTAAGGGAGGCAACAGAAGCACAGCAGCGTGAACACGAATGATGGCAGAGGAGAAGGTGCTCTGTCAAACTGCACTACTAGTAGTGCATGTCGTGCCAGTCTCAGGCACTAGTGCAACAAAAACACGAAAAACAAATGACCTATTTCGAAGATCCCACCATAAAAACGCAGCAATTTGACGGGCGTGCAGGGATCAGAAGGGAATGAGCACTCCAGCGATACTCTGGGATACGGTGGGGGGGGGCCCCCCCGGCGAGATTCTCGGTGCGATGCTCAGCCTGCAGGGATACTCTGGGGGGAGGGGGGGAGGTGCGATTATCTGGTAGGTATCCCACGGATACTCGGCGGGATTCCCTGCGGAAGTCTGTGCAAGATTCTGATTCTCTGGTGATTCCATCGACGATTACAGGAGAACCAGGCAAGCAGAACAGCTGAGTGGAAATGTAACAACCCCACTCCAGGGATTGGGACAAAAACACGGAGATTGCACCTCCGGTGCAGGAATGATATCCTCACCTTCTTCTCCGTCCTGATGGAAGGCTTGAGGGCTGTTCCCTTGCGAATGACAGCTTGGAAAGCTGAACTCCTGCACCAGGATGTCATGAGCGTTGTGGAGAGGGGTGGAAAGCTTGGTCGCGAAAACCTGTCTTTGCAGAAGACATGGTGAGCAACATGGAACAAGCCAGGGCCATCATGCAGCATCCTCTTGAAATCGCCACCTGAGCGCTCTCGAACAACCAGGATTGATCCGCAGCACACTGTGCCGCAGCCAGCTCCTCTGAGAAAGTGAGGGAAAACAGAGACCATGGGCCATAGACTCATATAATCGCATATACCAATGTGCGCTTTACCAATTCTCTCGCACGCCCAACAGGCCCGGAACAGCCTCCTCCAAGCCGCGGCAGCGCACGGGCTCGCTCTCATTCGAGCGCCCTTCTGACATGTCCTGGCACTTGGAACGCCCTCTTGGTCTCTTGCACTACAGTGCAGTGAAGCAACAAAGCTGCAAAGCCATTTAAATGAACTGGCGTGCTGCTCCTCCTTTTGCACGGCCTCCAGCACTGCGGCCTGACAAACCAAGCGTGGGGCGCTAGAGAAAAACTTCGGTGCCTCTTATTCAAGTGTTCAGAGGGCGAACAGCGAACAAAATGCACGTTGCGTAGGATTACATAGGCACGCAGAAGTGGGGCAAAGCGATGGAGTATCGAAGGGGGCAGGAGGGGACAAGGCCTCAAAATGCCTCAAAGAACGCCGTGGTGTTGGCATCTGTTACTGGTCCCAGTAGTAATCTCCGCCCTTCTTGTTGGTGGACTGTGCAACTCCTATAACTACACCGCCCTGTTGCACATGCTTTGCTGATGCTTTCCTGTAGGTATGACAAGGCCGCACAAAGAAGACCCTTCGTGCGATGGTTGTGCCGCCTCTTGCCTGAAGCCCAGAAGGGGGGCAGGGGGATCTAGGGATAGGGATAGGTCGACTCGACGTGCGAGGAGGATGTCCACAACCATGCCTCTGAGCACATGGAACGAAGAATCGACCCCGCCCGGAGAGGATGAATGACCCAAGGTGCCAGCTCCACAAGTGCTCTGCCTAAAACAACGGGCTGACTGTCTGGAAAATCAGGAAGGCATCAACGGCATCAGCACTGGAAGACTCAGACGAGTTCAAGCTCCATGTGCTTACTTCCTACGACCACAGTTTGTTGTGAGGCTAGTTGCTGCTCGGGATCGGAACCCTGGGTTGCTTTGCATGGCCTTAACTTAGCACGACAAGTGCAATCCAACGACTGCAAAAAGAGTGCAGCAAAAAGATTGCGATAGGTAAACATGTGTAAGCATACATATACACATGCGCAGCATGCTCATAGTAACTGCTCTTTGCAAACGTGGCTGCTACAGTAGCTCGCTCCCAAAAATCATCAATCACCCCTTTTCATGGAGTGGCTGTTTCAGAAACAAAGATAGGACCGGAATTTCCGTGGAGTATGTTTCCAAGTCTCTACACGAACAATACTGCCGCTGGTCCGTGAAGAACTGACTTCTATCACTGGCTTCAACATAAGCCGACTTACTACAACTACTTGCAAACTACACAAATCCACGCACGCGGGGTTTTAAAGTTTAGGCTTCTCGACACACTCACACGAAACGTATTGCACCCGCCCTCAGCTAAGAAAACTGATTGCCGAAATGTACCTGGGGTGTTGTGAGAAGAGTCGTGCTCTCAGGCTTGCCACTGAAGCTCGGAACGAACGTCTGGTGGGTCGTTCTCAAAGTTGTGGTCCCTTGTTGGCTTCCCCAAATATGCTGTAACCGGAACCCTAAAAGCGAGCGGCCAGCTCATCGCGCATGATCGTGTCAAGAGAAGTATTGTGCTCAGGGAGGTCACAGTCAGACAAGTGGGTTCCATCGCGCAAAGTCTTCTGATGTCCTACACCAAAACATAGGCGGGCAGCACTGGATGAAAAGAGATGGTTTACACCCAACCAATCCTGCTTTCGGGGATCTACCTTGGGATGCTGTAATTTGGGCATCTGACTTCTCGACCTTCAGGGGCGGGGCCCCTTGAAAATGCAAACGATGTTGTCCGCAAGCTTTGAACAGGTCAAGATGATGTCATGCGATCTGGCAGTGCCAGGCCAAGCTTCCACGTGTTTTCGCTGAGTTGACCCTGAGATGCCCTGAGGGAAGTGACAGGTCATAATGCTGCGGGGGAACTGCAATTCAATACTGGCAACCA
The DNA here is from genome assembly GCA_905221605.1 of Symbiodinium natans. Lineage (NCBI taxonomy): Eukaryota > Dinophyceae > Suessiales > Symbiodiniaceae > Symbiodinium > Symbiodinium natans. Next base: position 200,723 of record CAJNDS010002094.1, read on the forward strand.
TGACTCCAGCCACACTGCGGCTCTATGTGCAATAGCACTTTTTCTTGTTTGGGGGGAGGGCGGGGGGACTGGCACAAGCATCACCGACTCTACATCGGCTGCATCGTTGGAAATCCTAGAAAACAGGAAGAGCAACCACGCACCAGGGCACCAGGAGCGAGCACCCATGCTAAAAGCCTCCCCTTTGCCTCACCCCAGATTTTCGCTTTTGTTTTCGGCTTCCGGGCTTCCGTCCACGCAAGTTCAACTCCTTCTACAGCAGGTCAATACTGTATTCTTTCAGTAGATCAGATGTGGCCTCATCTGGATGGCGCAATCGGATAATGCGCACCTGGGCGCAGATCGATCTAGAACGGTACAGTTACAGCCTCAGGAACTCCTCGCAGCTCAAGGGCCAAAAAGTCAACTCCTTCGGCTTAGGCCAGAGCAGGCGGAGCGAATTCTGGATCAAAGTCTGCCTGCAACAATACACTGTCAACAGTTTGTCCGGCTGAGCCTGCAGTACCACGAGGCCTTCTCTGCAGCCTTTGCCAACTCGCGTTCCTGCAACCAGGTAGTGCCAGCATTTTCTTCACAAAGTCTCAATGGCACATTCTAGCGGGATCTGGCCTTGGTGTGCTTTGTGCTTGAAAGATGCTTTTCACTCATAGTCGGCATATCACTACTCTCAAGCCGTTCCCTTCCCTTCCTCCCCCGCACCCCCCGCCCCAGGGCATTTGGGTTCGGAAACTTTACGAACATGAATGCCTTGAGCCTCTGCCTGTTGCAGGTTGCATGGTCCTGAAACGCAGTACACTATTTGCGATGAGGAAACTGCACGGGAGGGTGTTGAGTGTGGCTTGACAACTTGGGTAAGCCATGTGGGCCTTGGAGATGGCACATTCTCCATTCAAAGCCTCTAGGCCTAGAAAACTGGCGAGGCGACTGCTCCCATTACAGAAACCGTGGAGAAGAGAGCACCGACAAGACTTTAAAGACGCGCTGAAGCCGGTCATGTCATGGCCGGCTTCTGGGCACGGCCAAATCTCGCATCAAGTTTGCTGCTGCGCACCTACGAAAAACTTCCAAGCATAGACCCTGCGAGCCCATGTCAATGCTAACATCACAATGCCAAAGCTTCAGTATACATGGCTCTACACTCTGCACGTCTCCACGGCGTTGCCGCATTACTGCCAGATGCTAAACTCTGCAAATTCTGCGCATCACGACCCGATCGTACATCGCAGATGCTGGTGCCTCAGCCTTGACCACAGGCGTTGCCGAGCTACCCTCTGTCCAAAACGGCGCCAGTAGGGATCCCAGTCGAGCCTGGTGGACACGGCGAAACTTGCGGGCTGCTGGTGGCTCGAGCGCAGCTCGCCTGATGGTTGTCTTCCGAATCCTGAATCTGCAGCAGGGAGGAGGTGAAGCCCTGCAGGGCCGCCTTGCCGAAAGGCACATCATTGAATCATGCTCCTGAACCGGAGGCTCCGGTGGTCTCCGCCTCCCAGCTTGCGAGCTGCCGCAGATCCGTGGGATATCCCAGCAGCAAGATACCCTTCGGCCTGGCAACAGAATCAGATGCAGAATTTTGACAGGTGGAGGGGGGGGGGGAAGGGGAGGGGGGAAGGGGAGGGGGGAAGGGGAGGGGGGAAGGGGAGGGGGGAAGGGGGTGGGTGGCTTAAATAGGGTCTATTTGGAAGCTGAGACTCGGGTTTTTAGACTAACCAATGCGTCTCCACGAGAGCATTCTTGGAAGCTGAGAGTGGTGTTTTTGTGTGGTAGATACAAAGGAAAGGGCATAAGAAAGTAGCGAAAGGAGCTCCTCAATTCCCTTCCTTATCTCCTATGCTCTTTTCCTTATTCATTGCAACAGGAGAAATCAGGAAAAGGGCCTCCATTCCCCTCTTGTTCTTCCTTTCTTGTGTTTTTGTCATTTAAAGGGGAACGGGAGAAGAGAAGGGAAAGAGAAGGAGACAGGAGAGATAAAAGGAAGACAATTTTAATGGGAAGAGCCAAGAAAAGAATAGAAAAAGATGAACAAAGAAGATGGAGAGACAAAACAAGGCGCAAAGAAAATGGCACTCTTCTTTATCTATCCTCTCTCCCTTCTCTCTCCCTTCCCTCTTTCTTTTCGAAACAGAAAAACGAAAAAGGAAGAACTTGAAAAGGAGAAGGGTAAGGAAAAGAGCAGAAGAGACAGGCCGAAAAGAGGGATATGATGAAGTATGGGCAATGTCCACGCGCAAGGAGTCACCCTCTGCTTACCCTTCCACTGCTTTATCATACAAGTTCCTTTCTTGTGTTATATTAGTTAAAAGGTAACAGAAGGAGAGAAGGGCAAGGGAAGTGAGAGAGGAGAGACAACAAGGAGGCCATTTGAATTTTCTGGAGGGGTACTGAAAAGAAGAGAAGACACAATAAACAAGGAGACGGATAGCACTCTTCTTTATCTATCATCTCTCCCTTCCTTGTCTCTCGCTTTTCCCTCTATAATTAAAAAAATAGGTGCCCTCTCCCTCTTCAGGAAGCCCCCTTGCCCTTATTTTGCTAGCTTTCTGAAACGACAAGGAAAACAACACATAGAAAGAGAGGAAAGGGAATGAAACAATAGGCAGTGGAGCTCTTCAGTGTCTTTACCTATCTCTTTTCTTCTTTTTCTTTTTCATTCAATAAGGAAAAGAAGCTTCCTTTGGTGTGATTTTGAGATTTAAAAGAGAACAAGAGAAGAGAAGGGAGAGAGAAAGGAGAGAGGAGAGATCAAAAGGAAACAATTTTCATGGGAAGAGCAATGACAATCATGGAAGAGAAATGAAGACAGGAGAGGGAGGTGCAAAATCAGGCAAAGAGAAGATGGTGCTCGTTTTCTTCTTTCCTCTCTTTCTTATCTTTCCCTTTCAAATAAAAAACAAAAGGAAGAACAATGAACATGTAAAGGAACCCATTTTCTTTTTTCCGCTTGGGAACAAGGAAAAGAACAGAGGCGATAGGGCGAGAGGAGGGATTTGCTGCAGCGTGGGGAGGGTCTACGGACAAGGAGCCAACCCCGCTCACTTTCCCCATCCATTGGAAAAGAAAGGAACATGGCCTCCATTCCCCTCTTGTTCTTCCTTTCTTGCGTTTTTGTCATTTAAAGGGGAACAGGAGAAGAGAAGGGAGAGAGAAGGAGAGAGGAGAGACAAAAGGATTGCATTGTTAATGGGAAGAGCAAAGAAAAGAATAGAAGAGAGATGAATAGAGAAGAGGGAGAGACAAAACAAGGCGCAGAGAAGATGGCACTCACTCTTTATCTATCCTCTCTTCCTTATCTCTCCCTGCCATCTTTCTTTTCGAAATAAGAAAACAAAAAGGAAGAACTATGAGAAGGAGAAGGGTAAGGACAAGAGCAGAAGAGACAGGCCGAAAAGAGGGATATGATGAAGTATGGGCAAGGACCACGCGCAAGGAGTCACCCTCTGCTTACCCTTCCACTGCTTTATCATACAAGTTCCTTTCTTGTGTTATATTCGTTAAAAGGTAACAGAAGGAGAGAAGGGCAAGGGAAGTGAGAGAGGAGAGACAACAAGGAGGCCATTTGAATTTTCTGGAGGGGTACTGGAAAGAAGAGAAGACACAATAAACAAGGAGACGGATAGCACTCTTCTTTATCTATCATCTCTCCCTTCCTTGTCTCTCGCTTTTCCCTCTATAATTAAAAAAATAGGTGCCCTCTCTCCTCTTCAGGAAGCCCCCTTGCCCTTATTTTGCTAGCTTTCTGAAACGACAAGGAAAACAACACATAGAAAGAGAGGAAAGGGAATGAAACAATAGGCAGTGGAGCTCTTCAGTGTCTTTACCTATCTCTTTTCTTCTTTTTCTTTTTCATTCAATAAGGAAAAGAAGCTTCCTTTGGTGTGATTTTGAGATTTAAAAGAGAACAAGAGAAGAGAAGGGAGAGAGAAAGGAGAGAGGAGAGATCAAAAGGAAACAATTTTCATGGGAAGAGCAATGATAGTCATGGAAGAGAAATGAAGACAGGAGAGGGAGGTGCAAAATCAGGCAAAGAGAAGATGGTGCTCGTTTTCTTCTTTCCTCTCTTTCTTATCTTTCCCTTTCAAATAAAAAACAAAAGGAAGAACAATGAACATGTAAAGGAACCCATTTTCTTTTTTCCGCTTGGGAACAAGGAAAAGAACAGAGGCGATAGGGCGAGAGGAGGGATTTGCTGCAGCGTGGGGAGGGTCTACGGACAAGGAGCCAACCCCGCTCACTTTCCCCATCCATTGGAAAAGAAAGGAACATGGCCTCCATTCCCTCTTGTTCTTCCTTTCTTGTGTTTTTGTCATTTGAAGGGGAACAGGAGAAGAGAAGGGAGAGAGAAGGAGACAGGAGAGATAAACGGAAGACAATTTTAATGGGAAGAGCCAAGAAAAGAATAGAAGAGAGATGAACAAAGAAGATGGAGAGACAAAACAAGGCGCGAAGAAAATGGCACTCTTCTTTATCTATCCTCTCTCTCTTCTCTCTCCTTTCCCTCTTTCTTTTCGAAACAGAAAAACTAAAAAGGAAGAACTTGAAAAGGAGAAGGGTAAGGAAAAGAGCACAAGAGACAGGCCGAAAAGAGGGATATGATGACGTATGGGCAAGGTCCACGCGCAAGGAGTCACCCTCTGCTTGCCCTTCCACTGCTTTATCATACAAGTTCCTTTCTTGTGTTATATTAGTTAAAAGGTAACAGAAGGAGAGAAGGGCAAGGGAAGTGAGAGAGGAGAGACAACAAGGAGGCCATTTGAATTTTCTGGAGGGGTACTGAAAAGAAGAGAAGACACAATAAACAAGGAGACGGATAGCACTCTTCTTTATCTATCATCTCTCCCTTCCTTGTCTCTCGCTTTTCCCTCTATAATTAAAAAATAGGTGCCCTCTCTCCTCTTCAGGAAGCCCCCTTGCCCTTATTTTGCTAGCTTTCTGAAACGACAAGGAAAACAACACATAGAAAGAGAGGAAAGGGAATGAAACAATAGGCAGTGGAGCTCTTCAGTGTCTTTACCTATCTCTTTTCTTCTTTTTCTTTTTCATTCAATAAGGAAAAGAAGCTTCCTTTGGTGTGATTTTGAGATTTAAAAGAGAACAAGAGAAGAGAAGGGAGAGAGAAAGGAGAGAGGAGAGATCAAAAGGAAACAATTTTCATGGGAAGAGCAATGAAAATCATGGAAGAGAAATGAAGACAGGAGAGGGAGGTGCAAAATCAGGCAAAGAGAAGATGGTGCTCGTTTTCTTCTTTCCTCTCTTTCTTATCTTTCCCTTTCAAACAAAAAACAAAAGGAAGAACAATGAACATGTAAAGGAACCCATTTTCTTTTTCCGTTTGGGAACAAGGAAAAGAACAGAGGCGATAGGGCGAGAGGAGGGGATTTGCTGCAGCGTGGGGAGGGTCTACGGACAAGGAGCCAACCCGCTCACTTTCCCATCCATTGGAAAAGAAAGGAACATGGCCTCCATTCCCCTCTTGTTCTTCCTTTCTTGCGTTTTTGTCATTTAAAGGGGAACAGGAGAAGAGAAGGGAGAGAGAAGGAGAGAGGAGAGACAAAAGGATTGCATTGTTAATGGGAAGAGCAAAGAAAAGAATAGAAGAGAGATGAATAGAGAAGAGGGAGAGACAAAACAAGGCGCAGAGAAGATGGCACTCACTCTTTATCTATCCTCTCTTCCTTATCTCTCCCTGCCATCTTTCTTTTCGAAATAAGAAAACAAAAAGGAAGAACTATGAGAAGGAGAAGGGTAAGGAAAGGAACAGAAGAGATAGGCCGAGAGGAGGGGTATGATGAAGTATGCTTACCCTTCCACTGCCTTATCATACAAGTTCCTTTCTTGTGGTTTATCAGTCAGAAGGAAACAGAAGGAGAGAAGGGAAAGGGAAGTGAGAGGAGATAACAAGGATGCCATTTTTCTGGAAGCGCAACTGTACCGGAATGTGGCCACAACAAGCAGGCCAGGGAGGCTCAGGCGGGGCAAGTCTCTCCCTAATTAGAAAAAATCAACCTTGCTATTCACAGGTAGGCGCCCTTCTTCCTCTTCAGGAAATCGCCTTTCCCTTATTTTGTTATTTTGCTTTTTGAAGCGAATAAGAAAAACAACAAATAAGAAGAGAAGACAGGGAATGACTAGGTAAAGAGAGGAGCTTTTCAATTTCCTCCCTATCTCTTATGTTACTTTTCCTTCTTGGGCGGGTGTCCTTTTTTCTTCCTTGAAGATGCAGAAAACTATCAAAAAGGACACCCGTTCCATCGCCCACAATTCCCTTCCTTATCTCCTATGCTCTTTTCCTTATTCATTGCAACAGGAGAATTCAGGAAAAGGGCCTCCATTCCCCTCTTGTTCTTCCTTTCTTGTGTTTTTGTCATTTAAAGGGGAACAGGAGAAGAGAAGGCAAAGAGAAGGAGAGAGGAGAGATAAAAGGAACACAATGCTAATGGGAAGAGCCAAGAAAAGAATAGAAGAGAGATGAACAAAGAAGATGGAGAGACAAAACAAGGCGCAAAGAAGATGGCACTCTTCTTTATCTATCCTCTCTCCCTTCTCTCTCCCTTCCCTCTTTCTTATCGAAACAGAAAACGAAAAAGGAAGAACTTGAAAAGGAGAAGGGTAAGGACAAGAGCAGAAGAGACAGGCCAAAAAGAGGAATATGATGAACTGAAAAGAAGAGAAGACACAATAAACAAGGAGACGGATAGCACTCTTCTTTATCTATCATCTCTCCCTTCCTTGTCTCTCGCTTTTCCCTCTATAATTAAAAAAATAGGTGCCCTCTCTCCTCTTCAGGAAGCCCCCTTGCCCTTATTTTGCTAGCTTTCTGAAACGACAAGGAAAACAACACATAGAAAGAAAGGAAAAGGAATGAAACAATAGGCAGTGGAGCTCTTCAGTGTCTTTACCTATCTCTTTTCTTCTTTTTCTTTTTCATTCAATAAGGAAAAGAAGCTTCCTTTGGTCCTTTGGTGTGATTTTGAGATTTAAAAGAGAACAAGAGAAGAGAAGGGAGACCCGGGCTCGTAATTTAGTATTGAGGGGCAGGCCCGGGCTCGTGATTTAGCATCGGGGAATTTAAAAAACCAATTTCATTTCAATGTCCAGGGGCCCGATTTGGCCAAATTTTGCCGGGCAAAATTTGGCCAAATCGAGCCGCGCATTTCGCATCGCGTACGACGAGCAGCCCGATTTGGCCAAATTTTGCCCGCAGACTGCCCGGCAAAATTTGGCCAAATCGGGCTGCCCTTCGTATGCGATGAGAAATGCGCGGCTCGATGTGGCCAAATTTTGCCCGGAGGCTGCCCGGCAAAATCTGGCCAAATCCAGCCGCGCCTTTCTGGAGGCCCGAAATTATTTAAACTATCGCGGCTCGATTTGGCCAAATTTTGCCCGGAGGCTGCCCGGCAAAATTTGGCCAAATCGAGCCACGCATTTCTCATCGCATACGAAGGGCAGCCCGATTTGGCCAAATTTTGCCCGGAAGCTGCCCGGCAAAATTTGGCCAAATCGAGCCGCGAAAGTTTAAACAATTTCGGGCCTTCAGAAAGGCGCGGCTCGATTTGGCCAAATTTTGCCCGGAGGCTGCCCGGCAAAATTTGGCCAAATCGAGCCGCGCATTTCTCATCACGTTCGACGAGCAGCCCGATTTGGCCAAATTTTGCCCGCAGACTGCCCGGCAAAATCTGGCCAAATCGAGCCGCGCCTTTCTGGAGGCCCGAAATTATTTAAACTATCGCGGCTCGATTTGGCCAAATTTTGCCGGGCAGTCTGCGGGCAAAATTTGGCCAAATCGAGCCGCGCATTTCTCATGGCATACGAAGAGCAGCCCGATTTGGCCAAATTTTGCCCGCAGGCTGCCCGGCAAAATTTGGCCAAATCGAGCCGCGATAGTTTAAATTATTTAATTCTGGGAGGGGGGGGGGGCCTGGTCCTGCTGCTCCCCCCCCCCTTTTCGGATTTAAATTATGTTAATTTTTTTAAATGATTCAAATTATTTAAATTATTTAATTCCAGGGGGGAACCGAAAAGGGGGGGGGGGGGCAGGCCCCACCCGGCCCCCTCCCCCTCCCAGAATTAAATAATGTTAAATAATTTAAATCCGAAAGGGGTGTTCAGGATTTAAATTATTTAAATTATTTAATTCTGGGAGGGGGAGGGGGCCCGGTGGGGCCTGGCCCCCCCCCTTTTTCGGAATTTAAATTATTTAAATTTTTAAATTATTTAAATTATTTAAATTATTTATTTTAAATAATTTAAATCCGAAAAGGGGGGGGCCAGGCCCCACCGGGCCCCCTCCCCCTCCCAGAATTAAATAATTTAAATAATTTAAATCCTGAACACCCCTTTCGGATTTAAATTATTTAAATTATTTAATTCTGGGAGGGGGAGGGGGCCCGGTGGGGCCTGCCCCCCCCCCCTTTTCGGATTTAAATTATTTAAACTATTTAAATTATTTAAATTATTTAAATTATTTAATTCCAGGGGGGGAATTAAATAATGTAAATAATTTAAATCTGAAAAGGGGGGTTCGGATTTAAATTATTTAAATTATTTAATTACCCCCCCCGGAATTAAATAGTTTAAATAATTTAAATAATTTAAATAATTTAAATAATTTAAATAATTTAAATAATTTAAATCCGAAAAGGGGAGGGGGGGCAGGCCCCACCAGGCCCCCTCCCAGAATTAAATAATTTAATAATTTAAATCCGAAAGGGGTGTTCAGGATTTAAATTATTTAAATTATTTAATTCTGGGAGGGGGAGGGGGCCCGGTGGGGCCTGGCCCCCCCCCTTTTCGGATTTAAATTATTTAAATTATTTAAATTATTTAAATTATTTAAATTATTTAAATTATTTAAATTATTTAATTCCAGGGGGTGAATTAAATAATTTAAATAATTTAAATCTGAAAGGGGGGGTTCGGATTTAAATTGTTTAAATTATTTAATTACCCCCCCCGGAATTAAATAGTTTAAATAATTTAAATAATTTAAATAATTTAAATATTTTAAATCCGAAAAGGGGGGGGGGGGCCAGGCCCCACCAGGCCCCCTCCCCCTCCCAGAATTAAATAATTTAAATAATTTAAATAATTTAAATCCGAAAGGGGTGTTCAGGATTTAAAGTATTTAAATTATATAATTCTGGGAGGGGGAGGGGGCCCGGTGGGGCCTGGCCCCCCCCCTTTTCGGATTTAAATTATTTAAATTATTTAAATTATTTAAATTATTTAAATTATTTACATTATTTAAAGTATTTAAATTATTTAAATTATTTAAATTATTTAATTCCAGGGGGGGGAATTAAATAATTTAAATAATTTAAATCTGAAAGGGGGGGTTCGGATTTAAATTATTTAAATTATTTAATTCCCCCCCGGAATTAAATAATTTAAATAATTTAAATAATTTAAATAATTTAAATAATTTAAATAATTTAAATAATTTAAATAATTAAAATAATTTAAATAATTTAAATAATTTAAATAATTGAAATCCGAAAAGGGGGGGGGGCCAGGCCCCACCATGCCCCCTCCCCCTCCCAGAATTAAATAATTTAAATAATTTAAATCCGAAAGGGGTGTTCAGGATTTAAATTATTTAAATTATTTAATTCTGGGAGGGGGAGGGGGCCCGGTGGGGCCTGCCCCCCCCCCTTTTCGGATTTAAATTATTTAAATTATTTAAATTATTTAAATTATTTAAATTATTTAAATTATTTAAATTATTTAAATTATTTAAATTATTTTATTTATTCCGGTGGGGGGGAATTAAATAATTTAATAATTTAAATAATTTAAGTAATGTAAATAATTTAAATAATTTAAATCCGAAAAGGGGGGGGGGCAGGCCCCACCGGGCCCCCTCCCCCTCCCAGAATTAAATAATTTAAATAATTTAAATCCGAAAGGGGTGTTCAGGATTTAAATTATTTAAATTATTTAATTCTGGGAGGGGGAGGGGGCCCGGTGGGGCCTCCCCCCCCCCCCTTTTCGGATTTAAATTATTTAAATTATTTAAATTATTTAAATTATTTAAATTATTTAAATTATTTAATTCCTTGCCCCAGACCCCCCAGAAACGATAATAGGGTCTATTTGGAAGTTGTCTCTTGTAAATAAGTATACGTTTTGGGGCCTTATTTCCTCTTTAAAACACGAGTCTCAGCTTCCAAATAGACCCTATTTAAGCTGCACACGGGGGAAGGGAGGGGGGGGGGGGGGGGGGGGGGGGGGGGGGGGGGGGGGGGGGGGGGGGGGGGGGGGGGGGGGGGGGGCTGCACCTGACTGGCTCTGGCGGCTCCTCCTTCTTGTCCTTTGCCTTCGGCTTCCTGAGCGTCTGTTTTTTTTCGAATCAAAGTGGGGAGATGTGAGGAGATGTTGGCTGCCCGGCTTCTTGGGGTCCTCCTCCTCCACCTTAGACTTCTGCAGGTGTCATATATAAGCTCCTAATGGCGTCTTATGGGGCACGGATGCGAGCCACGGAGCTTGTGCTTATTCAGCTTCATTCCGAAGACTTGCTCAGAGGCTGGGGCGGGCTTCGGTGCCGGGGCCGAGAGCAGCTGGCGCGCACCACGGAAAGTTCCAGAAAGCGAAGGGGTAATCAGGACATGAGAGGAGACAAGCATTTGCCTCGATCTTTCGGAAGAGCATTTCAGCCTGCAGCCCTGCCGATATGGACCTCGACAACTGGCAGCTTTGAGTTGTGTTTCAATGTGACGTGGACAGCGGGTTAATGTCAAGATGCCAGCCTCTGCGATGTAGCCTCTCGCCCAAGCTCTCGCATTCGTGCAAGGATGGGCCAGTCCGGCTCCTTGCGGTACGAGTCTCACAAGACAGGGAAAAGCGCCTACTGCAACTCAGATGTGAAACGCCGGGACTACAAGGTGTAGCGGACCTGAGGAGGCTTCTCTGCCAGCGCGATGCATTCACCGACCACCTCCACTCCGCGTGCAGTCCACGTCTTGTTAGAACCCGATGAATCAGAAGTGGCGTTCGAATCGACTATCTATCTCTCCTCCGATCTGCCTCCGATGGTCTCAGGATGGCATATCCCAGCTCCTTCAAGGCATGCAAAAGCAACACAAGAGAGAGCGCCAACTACTATGCAGCTCCTGGCTGAGGCGATCTACAAGTGAATTGCAAAGGGCCGTCGTCCGACCTACGGATAAAAGGAGGATCTCTTGATTTCTGTATCTGCAAGAGTTTGCTGAAAGAGCGAAAACTCGACTCACAAAACAAGTCATCGTGGCAAGCTGAACCCGAGACCCACACCAGAGACAAGGCCAACTGGACTCCCGACGAGCGCAACCACGGGCAAGAAGTCACTAGGAAGCTGTGCCTCCCAGGCTGAGCTATGAGATACAACGTGAGAATTGCGCAAACAATAAGGGCTTGCGAGCGGCGAAAGAAAGCAAATGCGAGCATGCGTGCCCATTGGGTGCAAGGCAGTGCTGTCGGACAAGTTTTGAACTGTCACAGGCAGTGACATGCAAGAGGGGACTGCATCTCTATCTACAAGGCAAATCAATGTTCGAGGTTCGTTGGTGTCCCCAAAAGGATACCAATATGCTGTGCAACTGGACATCGAGTACTGGATGGACTTTCTTATGCTGTCGGAAGGTCAGAGGGTCAAAAGCAAGGTGCCAAATTTCCAGTGCAAATGCTCACGTAGAAAAAGGAATCTCCAGTTCGTCGTCCGACAAGCATAAACTCTCTTTCAATGCTGCGAACTGCGGCCTAGCAGCTAGCATAGCAGCAGACATCTCTCCAGACTCTGCTGCCCATTCCGCACACAACAAAGATGGGTGCCAAATAAGCTGTTGGCCACCGAAACACCCTACAGACGCTCCTTGGGGAGGTAACATAATGTCAATCATCTGCAGCAGTGAATGCTTGCTTCACTGAGCACAATGGGAAAAACATATTACATGGGATATTGTAACAGCCCGACTTTCCTCAGCATGCCAAACTGCAATCTGAGAAGAGACAGCTGCGAATTAGAACTACCAACGGACCCCAGAAAGTCGTGACAGTTCCCAGATGAGGCCAAAATTGGCCAATCCAGGGTGAAATGAACCGACTGCAACGGAACATCCCCGAAGAGGATGCAGCCGTGCAGGCTGTAATCGCATTAGCTGAAAGACAAGCTCAGCAAGACTCTGAAAGTCTCTTGAAATTTCTGTGTGGTGGGGTTTCTTGCGCTGTAACAATACTGGACAGCATCTCGTGCACCAGAGATCAGAGTCAGGCAATGCATTCTGCAACGCAGGACTAACGCAGGACTACACGGAGGCAGTGCTTTGTTTACTGCCTTTCGAAAAGCGCATCGATTGGGAGCACTTCTGCTGCTTGCGTCTGATCGCCAGCCGCTCATTGATTTCCACAGCTGCGGTAACAGATTTTAGAAGCTGCTCACACCTGCAAGTGGGGAAATCACAACTGCTGGATGGAAACTCAGAACATGATGAGAGCGTACTGGCCACTTCAGCTCCGTCCAATACATGAGTAAGGGTTGGCCTGCGGCACACTGAATCTACGTCCGCTTCCGTTGCATATTCGCCAGCAGGCACCTGCCAGCGAACACCAGGGATGAGAGTCAGCCACAGAGTTGCCGGCAGAAAAAGTCCCGCCTTCATGCCTCCTGTACGGATACCAGGACGATCGCTGGACTTTGGAGATTTTCTCGTTGATTTCGCTGCTGCTACAGTGACAGGTGGAGTCTGCGGCGCCTGTGACCATCAAGTGGACATGCACCATGCAATACCATGCAACGCCATGCAACGCCATGCAAAATACCACGCACTTTTTTGGAGTACACTGGAGTAGCAGTTATCAGGCTAAGGATGCCACATACGTGGCCGAGCTCCCGTCACTTCCAAGGCTCTCCTGCGTGCAGTTCCTGCCGGCCAACAGCATTGAAGATGGGAGGTGCAGTGAGCTGCAGAACTTTGGCATTGAGCTTTTGAAGCCATGGGCCCATGGGCACCTTCGCAGGGCTGACAGATCCCGGGACCAGGCTGTCGAATCGGATGTGGACCTTGCGCAGACTCATGTTCTACTCATGTTATCTCATGCTGCTACTGGGCTGCTTGGTACACACCAGGCTTTTTTCGAGCATGAGCGTCCACACCTGGTGGAGGTTGGCGTGCTAGGATCCTTGAACGGGTCCTCTGAGCGGAGATAGTTGTGGTCTACGCAAGCAGTACCCCAAGCAAGACTCTGCTACACGCACCAACGAAGTGGAGTAAAAATGAAATCCACCGCGAAGTGGCATTGCCCGGCCTTGGTCTTCCTGAGGCCCTCGGCCAAAGCGAGCCGCTCTGCCAGCTGTGTCGTGCACGCCTCCCACGTCCCGACACGCGCTTAAGGTTTTTGTAGGGTATTTAGAGTATGGGAACCTGCACTGGATTCATCACAATGCCCGAAAGCCTCGAGAGCTTCGATTCGCTGGTCCTTCTCAGCTAGACTCTGCTCAGCCTTGCGAAACGGACAAAAGTTCACGCAGCACGAGTGCGAGGCTATGCTCAACGCGAGAAGCGAGAACCGCACCTGCTGCAATCTTGCCAGGAGATCTTCCGATGTGTTTCCCACGGGCTGCGGCTCTTTCTCGTCCGAAACCAGCTCAGACTGTGGGTGATTCGCCCCAGACATGTTGCTCTTCATCTGCTCTTGCATGCAAGGCCAGCTTGGCAATGGGTTGCTCAAAGGAAACAAGAGAGGACACGAAGGGCTGGCAGGGCTTGTTACCCACTTTGCGGTCCGAAGGGTCCGCTTTCCAGCCTTGGCAAGACTTCAGTTTCCAAATTTCAGAGATGGAGCGCACTAAGTGCACTGCGTGCACTATGGCTTTGGGCTTAGGCATGTTCTACAGCCTACAGCTTAGGGTTTAGCTTCAGGCTTCTGCAAATCGATACATTGCGGGGGCATTGCAGCACCCAAGCTTCGCACATTCAAGCCCTTCGCGCTCATCGCGCTCCAGCACCTCGGCTGCTTGGGCAGCTCAGCAGCTCCAAGGGCATCTCGTCTCTGCCATGGAGCTGAGGAGGAACAGAAGAGCACGGCGAAGTCGTCACTCCTCGGGGACCATTGGTAGCCTCAAGGGGGTATGCCCAGAGCATTGCCAAGCTCGAAGTTCAACCTTCGCCGGCCTTGAGTGTTGAAAACGATGGTTCAGAGGAAGTACACCGGGCGCGTCTAGACGTACTTGGTGCACCTGCTAGAGCTGGACATGGTTGACTCGAACACTGTTGATGAACATCACTCGCTGGGTGGTAGGAGTAACTGTCAGCCGCTGTTTTCCCTGAAAAGCGGTGTTTTTGGGACGGTTCGCGCATGGGATGCAGCTCAATGTACGGTCGGACAGCCACACTCAAACCACAACAAGTTGATAACAGAAATCACGAACCCCAGTCACCGAACACGACCCGTATGAAATACTGCAACATCCTTGCTACTCGGAACCGCTCCAAAGGCATTCAACCATCCCACTCGGCACATAGCTATACCTTCCTCAAGATTCTGCAGACCGCGACAAAGTCGAAAGGTTTCAGCTTGTCTGGACGCTTTGGAAGCTTTGGGTTCAACCCTAGGTCCACTACAACAATACAAGACCTAGCAATTAGAGACGAAGCAATGCAGCAATGCAATGAAGAGAGCACATTTCATTCGCACCGATTCGCACCTTCGTCTAACTCGAACCATGCTGGCGGCGCCTCAGCTCAGGTAGCTACGTCACAGCAGGTCATACCAGAACTGACTCAGTCAGTGACCAGATCTGACTTAGTCCGTGACCCATTCGATAGGGGCTGCATCGTGATCACCACAACTCATGATGCGCCTGAGCTAGCATGAACTATAGAGGAAAACCACTCGGAGCCAACAGAGCAATCAGGAAGGAGTCAGGCCTTTTCGGGCTGCATCCAGGGCAGCATCCAGCGCTTGGCTTACGCAGCGCACGTCAGAAAACTGGAGCCCACGCAAGCAGTCGAGGGAGGCCGCGTCAAGCAGAGAGAAGCCAAGCTCAGCAACAAAATCAATTCTCCTCTTCTTCTTCTTCTTCTTCTTCTTCTTCTTCTTCTTCTTCTTCTTCTTCTTCTTCTCAGCGCTTTGCAGCCCCCCCGAAGGCCAAGTCTCTCTCTCTCTCTCTCTCTCTCTCCTTCTCGCTCTGTCCCTGCAGTATGTGCGGTAGCCTCTCTGTCTCTCTCTTCGTAGCCTCACAACCGTGGAGTGCAGTCAACTCTCGAGGGTCTTTTCCGCATGCGGTCAAGGCAGCTCATGTGTTGGCTTCGTTTCGGCCAGGGCCTCAGACACTTCTCGCATCTCTGTATTGGCTTTGTCAGTTTTGTGTAAAAGAGAACTGCAGCCGGCGGCCACATGACCAACACTGCTAATTTCGACCCTCAAACATGTACAAACCTATTTGCCTGAGGAAGTAAAGAAGCAAGCCAGGAACGGTGGGAAGCTAAGAGAAAATGCGCTGACGCGAAAAAACAAAGGAAATGAATCACGAAGCGACATGGAACCTTTCACGACGAGGCGGAAGCAACTCACCAAGCTACTTCCGCTGTACTGTCATGATAGGTCATGATAAGCCGACAGGCTATGGTTCAAAAAGTAGCTTGGGCAATGCACCGAAGAGGAACCGAAACGGATCCGAAAAGAGACCAACACGGAACCGAAATGGAGCCGAAACGGTACCAAAAGGAGAAAGGACCCGGAAGGGAATTGACACCGAAGAAGGAGCCGAGACAAGACAAAAAGCCGAAAGAAATTCAAAAGGAACCGAAAAGAATGAGAAAAAAAAACGGACAAATTTGCACGAAGCCGACACGTAAGCGAAACGGAACCCAACATCCTGGGAGGGTCTTGGTCTTTCAACATCTCTGGGGCTTTCGGCTCCTTGAAAGACTTGGGAAGACCCTTTGACGCCCCGATCCCAGATGTAACAGTGTGAGAACGAGCCGTGTCACAGTATGTCAGAATGAAAAATAAAGGGGGAGCAAGTGAAAAAGGAGTCACATGGGAGTCGCAAAGGAACCCAAGAGGAACTAAGGAGCCGAAAAGGAGAATTCAAAAAACTCCTTCATGCTCCTTCATGCTCCTTCATGCTCCTTCCTTCCTTCCTTCCCTAATCATTTAACATTAGAAGTGGAACCAAGTGGAACCTTTTACTAAAAGTAAAGTACGCTCACGATGCTCGTCTGCGTGTGTATTGCCGTTCTCAGCTTGCCGTGCACCTTTGCGAGGCCCAAGCGTGCGGGCTCCGAGCAAAGCGAAGCACGGAGCAAAGAAATTTGTCGGCTACAGCTTGCACGGGCCACCTCGAGGCGGCCCTTGGAGCTAGAAAGCAAAGAACGGAAAGAATTGAAAAGAATGGAAAGAATGGAAAGAATCGAAAGAATCGAAAGCATGGGAGATTGTGTGCGTGCTGGGGGCATTCTCGAAGCTATCGCGGTATGACTGTCGGATTACGCATTTTCTATCAAAAGGCCAGCCTCTTTCCCGAGTTAAGAAACATTCAGCCTCATGGATCTCTTGAAGAGCTCCCGGGATTTTTACCAGCCAGCACAAGGAAAACTGCGCAAGTTCGCAGATGAAAATACAGACGAGGTGGTCAATAATATCCAACCAGACCACTCCCCACCAAAGGGAAAGGGAAGTGTGCGCCACAAACTGCAAACTAAGCGAAACAATTAACAGTAACACCCAAACCCGATCACCTGCGGGATGCACCGGCCTGCTGCACATCTCCTGGCCGGAGAAACGTGAGCTGCACGTGTCCAGGCTGCCTCAGCAGAAAACCCGTCTCTAAAATCGGCGTCTTGTCTTCTCGAGGGCTGAGACTTTAGCGAGGGGATTTCAGCAAAGCTCTCGTCCATCTGCAGCCACTTGTGGTTCTGCGCCGCATTGGAGCTCAGTCGCTCCTTACGAAAAATGCGGCGATGGTTGATTCTCCATTCATCCGCGCAACCGAATAACGTCCCTGTCCTCGGCCACCAGTCTCAGCGAGTCTGTCACAAACTCAGCCGACTCCTAAACAGTCCCCGATAAGTCATGACTCATCTTCCGTGGGACGCATGATTCAGCACATAGTGGATATGCGAGCGAGTCCTTGCTCAATGGTTCCCACGACGGTGGATCAAACTCCAGCGGGGCGGTTACATTGGAGGGAGGATAGAAGGGTTCCTTGGCTTCAGCACATGCGAAATCGGCAACACAGTATGTCTGCACATCTGATATCATGATGAGGCACGTATCCAGCCAGGAGCGTAAAGATGATCACTCCCAGGGCAAACACGTCCACCGGTCTCCCATAATCCTCCAGCAAGGTCCGCAAGTGTGTATCAAACTCGATCTAAGGAAAGAGCCAAGAGAACAAAAAAAAACAGGAAGATAGTTGTAAGCATCATCCAGAATTCAATATGTCATAGAGCAAACACAAACCAGTTCTTTGTTTGACGGAGAACCTGTTCGGAAAGGATCTCCGGCGCCATGTAACCATGAGAGCCTTGTAGCCCTGTCCAGTGTTCTCGGCTCTGTTTCTGAGATTTGCGAACTGGCAATGGACATCTGAGGCTCTTCGCCAGTAAAGCGGCAGAGGAAGGGTGCCTGCAGGTGCCACAGAGGCAAAGCTCAAGTTCCATCAACCCTCAGCTATCCTCAGCTGATGACCTTTCGAGGGCACTCTCGTGCAAGGCCGAAGTCGCCCAGCTGCGCGACTAACCTCGGTGCGTCTTTTTTGCATTGCTCCACCGGGCAAGCCACGCCAACCACTGAGAACGCGTCCCTGACCCGGTAGGAACCAGAAATATGTTGCGCGGCTTCACGTCGCCATGCAAAATGAACAGGTCCTGGTGTACAATGGAGAAATGATCGAAACAGTCTCTGACTCTGCTAAGTGCTCTGCTGCGCTCTGCTCTGCTTTGCTTTTGTGCAGCTGCTTGTCGACTCTGTAAAAGACCGCATCTGGTCACTTATGGCGATTCGGCGGAGTGCCTCGTGAAGATAGCGAAGGCCTTGCAGGGACTACCAGCTACCATGACTCGGAAGTACCTCTTCTGTGCTTGAAGTGCTCTTCGCCCTCTGTGCGCTTCTCCCCGCCTTCCAGGAGTTGCCCACACAACCTGGCTGCCTGCGCGCGAAGCTGGCGAAGCTAGCGAAGATGCATGCCAGAAAGACCCAGACAACCTGATGCTACTGCGACGGCGACAAAAGCTTGCCAAAGGCAGGCGAACAGACAGACCGGCAGGCCGGCAACCAGACAGACAAAGACGCAGACAGATGGGAAGGCCGCGAAACTCTTACTTTTTTACCGAACGCCATCTGAGGTGAACTGCTATTTCATACCCGAAAACCAAAACCCGTATTCCAGGGCTGAGTTGGAGGCAGCTCGGTGCCAATTATAAGCCCTGGGCGACGACCGACCAAATCGTGCACCATGTATGACCGTCATGAGAAGCCGAACCAACAAAGTGCTGGACTAAAGTGGACTGAAGACTGCCTGCTTCTCGGCTAGCATCCCCCGCGGTCCCAGGGCCTTGCTCTAGGGAGATGCAAATTTGCAAACACTCATACTCACACGTACTCACGCAGCAGAGATTCTCAGCATGACACCGCGTGGAGATCGCCTCCAGCTGCAAATGGCATAACCAGCAGAACCTGCAGCAACTCCGTAGCGCAAAGTCTTCCCTGGGGAGCATAAAGCGGCCGCCCCTGCCCGCCTCTATGTCGTACTTTTTTTGCTTGGAACCCCAGCCGACCGGCATCCCAGGGGACACCAACAACACCCCCTACAGTCCTACAGTTTAAAGTTTACAATGCTTAAAGTTTAGCAAGTTTTAATTTCAAAAAGTCTTAAGCTTAACAAGTTGTAAGTTAAAAAGTTTAAGGTTTTAAAAGCTTAAAAGCTTTAAAATGCAAAGTTGAAAGATTTAAAACTCACAATGTTTAAAGCTCAAAAGCATTAAAGCTTAAAAAGAAGACTTTAAAAAACAAAGAATAAAAAGGCTTAACAAGTTTGAAGCTTACAGTATAAAGTAGACCCGACCCAAACTGACCCGACCGGGTTTAGGCTACAGGGTCAACGGCTAACGGTTTAAAGTTTACAGTTTGCAGAGGCTGGCACTGGACCTGCATACAACCCTAAGCCCCAAGGAGCTTGTCGTGCCAACCTTGCCTCGCCACTGCAGTGGTGGCAGGCCCCGGGCCCAGGCGGGTCGCGTAGCGTTCAAAGTACATCACTGCTGCCAGTGCGACGTAAGAGCCTCTGAAGGAGTTTCCGCGGCGTAGAGCAGCGGCCTTGGGGGTCAGACTCACTGCCGCACGTTGAGATGAACACCTGACATGTGGGTGCTAACATGAATATAAGGGCATCACGCTACAGGAGGATATCCTCCAAACTCAGCTGATTCTGGCAATGGAATGACTACAAACAGTGCTGCTGACAATAGTAAGCATCCGATGAAGTGAGGTTGTTGCGAGATGCCTGGGTGGTATTTCTTGATGAGTATCTAGGGCAGCAGCACGGTATTGTCATGCGCCAGCTGACGTTGAATCTGAATCTCCTGCCGAAAGTAAGCTCAATTGTCGCATTGAGCATGTACGAGCAACGCGCTGGTTCCTCCTTCATGGTGGCCACCTCTTCTGGATCCTCATCCAGTCTTGCGGCCTCACGCAGTATCACCAGTTGTCCAACTGTTGTCACGATTTACCCCCTCAAGAAACTCTAAACGATCCTGGACCAAGTGCACTTCTGGTTGTCGCACAGTAGGATCTAGTCACTCTAGTCTCTCCAACGCACCAAGGTGATGAGCTGATGCAAGCGACTCCTTCACATGCCGCTCGGGAGTTCCTCCCGAGGCAAGCATGATGCTTCTGCGGGTGGCGGAAAAATGTGCTCTACAGCGCCATCGCATCTAGCAATGGCACGTCAGAGATGTCGGCTATGTGCTCCACATATTGCCGGAGCTTCTCGGGCCACTTCACGTCCTTCACGATGGTAAGCCTCCGCAAAGTGGGGAACAAGGTGATGTCGTCGTAAGAATAGCCACCTTCATTGACTGACTCAGAGCTGTGGAGCATCTCGCTGAGCTCCGGCAGCTTCCCATTCAGCCTCAGAACTCTCTCGGCTCAAAGGGAGAGCGCTCGGAGTAGAAAAACAAGCAACCACGACATCATACAACGAAATGGAGTGAGGCGGAGAAAATGGGAGAGAGTAAGAGCAAGAGGTTTTCAGAACTTTGGCCAAGCCGCTCTTCCAGTAGCGGCCCGCTTGTCTCAAGTGCTTCCTCGAAGGTCATGCCAGAGAGTTGGTGGTTTTTCACCCACGTGGCCCGCGCGGCTTTCGTGGAGAACTCGGGGTACAAGGCCATGGCATCACGAGGCCTCGTGGCTTTTGGCTTCCGGTGGCTTTGTTGGCTAGAAATTGGGGTGGGGGGGGGGATAAGCGGACGGGGGTCCTTAGTCACTTCGGCTTGAGGAACCTTGACCGGAGACATCCACGCAAAGCGGAGACACCAGGATTCCCTGAAAAGTCTGTTTGCAGGGGGGAACAAAAGAAACAGTATGAGTCGGTGGGTGCTGATTGGCAATGAACCAAAGTAAGTTGAGTTTTTGTAGATCAGGTCAACCAGTCTCAAAAAACCGTAACCTGATGATAACCTAACAGTGTCTTCTTACAAGACACCCGAACCTGAACTAAATATTATTGGTTTTCACGGCAGCCTCAACGAAAGAGATAAAAAGAAGACATGCAAAAAATGGTTTATCGTTCTTCGCCTTGGGCAAGTGAGTATGTTCCTACTCAAAGCAAGCTGCCTCGTGATCTTGCGCAGGAGGTCCTTGTTGTCGCTGAGCCATGTGCTAATGTCTTTGCGGCCAGCGGCCTTGGACAGAATCGGAGTGTCATCCAGGGCATCGACCTTTGAGACAATGTCCAGGGACTCGCCCATGGCTTCGCCGTCAATCTCCATTATCGGGAGAACCTTCTTGCCAATCATTCTGGTAGGGGTCACGACGTCGTCATTCATCAAGAAGTCCAACTTGAAAGGTGTCTTTTTCAACCCAAAAATCATCCGGGCTCGGACGCAGTACGGGCAATGATCATAGACATAAAGCGTAGGCACCTCCGCCTCAAGCTCTTCGGCCGTGGCCGAACGGCCCCACTCGCCGGTGGCTCGCCTGGCCACCGCGGGCACCCAGGCGGGTCCAGGCAGCGCTGCCAAGGGGAGTGTCAGAAGGAAAAGGCTTCCGACACATGTGCTCCAATTGCTCCGTGCACGTGCAGTGCGCGGGGGTTGGGCTCGAAGCCAGGCCATCGCCGCAGTGCTGCCGGTTGGCCCTAAACTGGGTTTTGAGCAAGAAAGGCGGAGAAAGTGGCCGACTGCTCAGATATGCTCAGATGACACTGGCCAGCGTTCGGAGATTTACTTCTTCCTTCGTTGCAAGAGCAGGGCATTGCATGGCAGCTTTGCCTTGACAACCACGCGCTGATCCCGGTCCATGTTATGGCCCAAGAGAACGAGGTTGCATGCGTCGCCCTAGCAGGATTCCATGGATTCCCCACAAGAGGCCACATAAAGCTCACAAGGGTAAAGCTTCGGGCGCATGCGTGAGAAGAAGGCTGGGCTGCCGCACACCGCCGTGACGGCCGTCATGCAGAACACGAAGAGCGCCCTGAGGCACAGAGAAAACAGTGCAGAGGGCATGCCAAGTTTTTCCCATAAAAACGAGTACAGCGCACAAAGAATGCTACAAAATCAGAGCCGGAGTCAGGCCTTCAAGTTGAAGTTGCCGCTCAACGAGAAGGATGGTGCACACTCGCACCATGGGCAAACCTCTGAAGAGTTGGGCTTCAGCTGTTCCGAGCGCAACTTAAGAATCTAAATCGCATGTTGAGATCAAGATCCCAGCCCTGGCACACAGAGACAGAGCTTTGGTACAAGAGCGACACACGACCTGCAGCCATCTGGATGACATAACACTCGTCAAGACGGACTTTCGAACGCGCAGTCGAGTCCAATGCAGGCCTCGGCCTTTTGCACAGACCTTTCCGCATTAACCTCTCGTGAAGAGCCGTCTGATGCAGCCTGCGTAACGTGCTGCATCATGCTTCATTCAGCGCTTTCGATGTCATACACACATATACACGTGGGCGCAAGGCTCGTGCAGGTCATCTCGTGCTTGGCCCACCTTCAGAGAAGCCGGCGCCTTTTTCGTAGATGGCACGTCAGGCCGAAGCCTGTCTGCCTTTCAACGCTATTTGGCTTGTTCTGAGCTTGGCATGCATCTATTGAGGCTCGGGCAGGGGAAGATGGTGCCATCGCGCCAGCATCACAAAGCTATGCTCAGTTAGCAGATACCTAGGCCTTGGGCATAGGCACGGGCAAGTCCTGTGCTGATTCCAGAAGTTGTGTGTCCGGTCTTCGGATGCTTCATCTGATCATGCCGAGAGGTTGAAACCCATACGGATCATGGCAACAACGTGAGGGCTACATTGCTGCATTTTTGGAGCTGAATTCCTGCAGAATCGAATGAGGCGGAGCTGAGGGCATCTTCCAACAGCGCAGCGTCCAATGCCTTGCGAGTTCGTGGGACAGCCTGCAAGATATGCCGCGAAAATCAACGAAGTAAACGACAGCACGGAAAGTCCGAAGGCTCCGAGATTTGAAGCCCATTCCGACAAGGTCGCCTGGTGATCCAAGCTCGTGGATGACTTGCAGAGCCACTGTACCACCTTTGGATCCGAGGCAAGCAGTTCTGGCTGACGTGAATGTGAGGATCCGAGACTGGGGTCTTTGGCTCTGTGGCCCTAAGGCGGAAAAAGACGCATCGGGCATGGTGCGGCTGTGGCCCCGGGCGCTTCCAAGCCGTGGCTCGGAGGCCTGAGCCCGAGAGCGGCTCTTAACAGACCGACAACAAGACAAAACGGGGAGAGCAAAAATGAGCAAACGCCAGGAAGAAGCCGGCCTCCGAGGCCTCGGGCGTCTCCCCCAGCCGCGCCAAGGCGCCGCGCAGGAGGCCCAACGCCTCCTCCTGCAGTGGTCCACAGAGTCTGAAGGACTTTCAAAACAGATTGCCCCACTGGCCCACGGTGCTTCACTTCCATTTGAGTCCTCGCTGGGCTTGTGCTGCGCCCAGGCGCCGCGAAAGAACAAGTACTCCGTCATCAGGTTTTCCCTCACGCAGGCAGTGATCTCCTGCGCCATGCAACGCGATGCAATGCGATGCAACGCGATGCAACGCGATGCAACGCGGCATTTTGGCTTTTTGTGGTGGCGGCGATTATCGGACGAATCGGAGTTGGAAATGCCTCCTGGCTCAAGGCTTCAAGGAGCCCACAACTGATGCGAAAAAGGCTTCATCGATGCATCTCGCCCTGAAACCCTAAACAGAACAGCCAAAGTCACAAAACCTGCTCCAACACTCACACCCCGTAGAAGTGGGATGCATGGAGGGGCCTTAAGCATGGTAAGGAGCGCGAAATGAGAAACTCAGAATTCTACAGGGAGGATGGTGAGAAACGCGCACGGGAAGCGGCGGCAATCTCAAACTACCCAAAAGGAAACTCCAAGAATGGTAGAACACCAAGTCCTCAAGTTCTGAAGTCCGGATATTCTACGGGGATAGGGCAACTGCAGACCTGAGCAACTCGAGTAAATGAGCGAGTCTTAATATTTCATGGGTCAGGGTTTCCCTCTTCAAGGGTTCGTCACACTCCACCACTCCCACTCCCAATCCGATCGCCAGTAGAGGGCTTTGGGTTCACAACGTCCTTAGTTTTGGTTTCACATCCCCCCCCTCGCATGGGGCTGCAAGGCAAAGGTTCGCTGAACAGTAAGTACTGGTATCCATGATCATAGTCCTCGGAAGCCGCAATCTCGATTGCTGGTGCCGCCTGAGCACTGGAGAAGGTATAGTCGAGTAGATGTACCCAAGCTGCTCACCCTGCTCGCTTGGTTTGCTTGGATGCTTGCAGAGGCAGCATCGGAGTCTCTGACCTCAGAGTAGCGCATACAAGCACACGTGCACGTGCATTTTTACACACACACACACACACACACACACCCACGAACGCCCGCACGCACTCACTCACTCGGACTTCATGCACGGATGTGCTGATTTCACTCTCTCGATGCCACCATGTGCTTGCAACCAACAGAACATAAAACGCAAGCCGAGTGGCAACACATAAAGTGCAGACCAAGCTGCAACTCAGCTTAACATGATGTTGGAAAACGTACAATTCGGCTTGCGCAGCGAAGATGTCAACAGGACGAACAGTGGGTCGCTTGCAGTGTCGAGGATGTTACAAAAACACCATAACAGTATTGTCGTGGCACGTACATATGCCTGATCAGGCCATGCATGCCCAGGTATTCCAGCGTGTCTTCGTTGGTGGTAGACTCTGGTCCTTGCTACCACTCCCTGCCGGAAAACACGAGGCATCACATCACACATGGTACTTAGAAAACCTCAGAAACTCAAGCAGCCTACGTCTCTCAAGTTCGTGGTGAACTTCGGGATGTAAACGCACAGATGTCATGTAGTTAAACCGTTTCTATTTTGGGTATCGGAGACGTAAGAAAGTTGCAGGGGTTTAGGATTTGGAGTTCTGGGCCATGCTACAGACCCGTTACAAGCCATGGGGAGGGGCGGGGGAGTGGGGGTGGGAGTGGGGGGGTGGGAGTGGGGGGGGGAAGTGGGGGGAGTGGGGGGGGGGGGAGGTGAGGGTTGGGGTGGGAGTGGGGGTGGGGTGGGGGGGGGGGAGTGGGGGGGGGGGAGTGAGGGTTGGGGTGGGAGTGGGGGCGGGAGTGGAGGGTGGGAGTGGGAGTGGGGTGGGGGTGGGGGTGGGGAGGACGGGGGGCTA
Organism: Symbiodinium natans; assembly: GCA_905221605.1. Classification (NCBI taxonomy): domain Eukaryota; class Dinophyceae; order Suessiales; family Symbiodiniaceae; genus Symbiodinium; species Symbiodinium natans. Next base: position 225,579 of record CAJNDS010002094.1, read on the forward strand.
CTCTAAATCGGCGTCCCCGTAAGTTACATGTCATGACCTGATAGGATTCCGTATAAGCATGTACTTCCAGCATCCCAATCCTAAAGCTAAGCACTTTGTGAGGTGCCGTAGCGATCGAGATTCGGAAAACAAGAAATTAACAGGCAAAATCAGAGGTCGTGCCGTAGTGGACCTCAACACTGAGGTCCGAACAGACACGCATTCGCTTGTGGCTCCTCTCTCTGACCTGCAAAAGCCAAAAATGCGAAACAATGCAAGAGAACCTAGCTTGCGCCTGCACCACTGCAGCCGAACAGCTGGCTTTTGCTTGGACCCTTCCAATCGCCGCCGTGGATCTTGCTGCCCTCTGGCTACCCTGGAAGCCCTCAAAAGCCCTCCCAAGCGCTTCCTTTGCAATGCAAAGATTCGCAAGCTGCTGAATTGAAAGATGCTGGAGAGATAGGCGAGTGGGCAACAGGCAACAGAGAAAAAACCGACACCGGAGTCGACGCCTAGGCGGTTTTCAGCCGTCTGCAGGGCCGAGCTCGGTTCTTGTTTGGCTTAACCATAGCTGCTGGTGTGCTGCCGCTTTGTGGCAACAAGCGTGGACACGAGTCGGACACGAAAGCATGACTGTCGATGCCTTTGTTGTTCACTCGGCATCCGATGCTACTAGAACCACCACAGTTAAGCGGGCTCGAGGCGGGTGTGCGAAGCACGCAACTTACCTGATGGTGTTCTGCACGTCTGCATCTGCGCATTGATCGCAGCGAAGGGGAAGCCTCCTCTTCTCCACGGCGACCGCTGCACCCTGCTCCAACGGCCTATTGAGAAGAGAATCAAAAGCTGCCTGTGTCCACTCTACATTTGCCTCAAAGCTTGGAACTTGGAACAGGGCGCTGCGTCGTCGTCTGAAGATGCCTCCTTCAGCGAGGACCGCCCATCCAGCTAATCTGCAAGATTGATGAACGGGATTCAGCAGCGCGCTTCTACCACTTCTGCATCTGGGAAGTTGGAGCGGTGCCTGGCAGTACAAAACCATACAGAGTTGATCCCATGTGTGAAACTGCAGTCGCAGGAACCGTAGGAATCGCAGCAATAGCGATTGCGGCTCAACAACCCATGTATCCACACTGCTGCAAAAGCAGTGCGGTGCTCAACTAGGACACCTTGCTCAATACTTATGCTCGGGAGCCCCCAGGGACAGACTTTATTTCCTCGTCATTTGTACCCCCCATTGCACAAGATTCCGCAGGCATGCGCCCTTGAGCAGCGAGCCCTCGACGCCTTGAGAATAGGGACCCCGAGCATGGATTGAGGACAGAGACCATCTCGAGCTGCAGAGAGACCGACATTCCCCCACGTCCCGGAGCGCGAACAGGATGACCCCATTTGCATTGTCGGCCAGGGGCCAAGATTCAAAAGATGTAGGCAGTGGCCACAACAGACGGATCGCATTCAGCATCCCTCGGCCCGTTGCATTGAGGCCCTGGAAACTTGAGGCAGGAACATGCAAGTGCACTGCAATCATGATAGCACCGACCATGAACTGTCACCAACCTCAGGTCATTCCATTATACGGATTACACGGTGCTGAGAAAAAAGCGGAAGGCGACATGAAACTGAAACAAGGACCCCGTCTCTTCGATCAGAAACAAGAACAGAACCAGAGCTGAAAGCATCTTGTTTGATTCCACGGTGTGATGCACTCGTAGACCTGCTACACCCCTGGGGCTTCTGTCGAACTCTTTGCAAGGAACGTTCTGCGTGCGCGTGCTTTGTCATCAGCCAGCGACATTGAGCAGGGCAACGGGGCCTCTGCTTTATTGCCCGCTCTTCTCGAGCTTTCTCAGCCATCCTGTTCCATGCCTCCAGGGGGAGGTTAGCATTGGTAGGACTAGTCGCAGCAGAGTCCACTCAAAAGTGTGCTCAAGGGGAAGAAGGGCAAGGCTGGCTTAAAGCCCTTTGTTGACTTGGACTGCCTCATCCTGCTCGGCGGCTGCCCGCTGCGCATACGCTAGCTGCTTGGCTTCCCTCTGCTCCCACTGTGCCTCGCAACAGATCTCCGCCATCACTGCTACACGAGTCTATTCAGAATGCCGCCAATACCCGCGCAGATCTGTCCAACATGTCCCAGAGCAAAGGGAACGGAGTGGAAAGGCAGAGTACTCGAGCGGAGCACCTGCTTGCGCCTCAGCTTGAAGTCGTAATCTGCAGCTTCTTGTCGGTACCTCCAATCTGGGAAGCTCTGAAAGTTTGTCAGTTTTTACTGCTCGGATCTGGATCAACGGCACTGGGCCGTCTCTGCCAGAAGCCAGGCGAGCAAGTCCTCTTCCCTGTGGAAAGCATCTAAATGGGCTCCTTATGCTCCTTCACAGCAGGAAAAGCAAACCCGAGAGGGCTCCGGGCTTCTTCTTGGCTTCAACGGCTGCCTGGCGATTGCACGCAGCGCGCAGGCGCAATTGAAGCTTTAGCCCCCCATTGTGTGCAACTTGCACAACAAAAAGGGCTCTCAGGGCCATAAAACAACTGGGATGCCCGGCCGTGGTGGCTGCCTGCTCGTACTGTACGCGACGCTGCCGACGCTCCCTTTCCTGACCATGGGTATTTGCCGTGTCACTTGCGCAGACACTGCTTTGCTTATTTTGTTGGAGCCCTGCGTCCGTCTCTTTCCTCGCACATTGGAGTGAAGCGAGTCATGGCTCTTCCCATTGGCAGCAACACTGTCCCGCCGATGCGCCACAACTGCTGCAAATCTGCAACGCAGCGGGTTCCAAACACGTTTTGAAGCGCAAGCTGTTGCCCTTTGCAGATCTATTCAAAAAATGGGGCAAGGTTTCTGAGATTTTTCTCTTGACAGAGCCTTCTTGGACCTGGCATTGGCATCCATCTAGTCGCCAGACCCACGAATACTTTGTTGGCATACAACAAAACACTTCCTCTATGCAAGAACTCATCGCACAAGATGTCACAACTTGCACAGTGGAAGCACTTCGATTCGAATGTTCGACCGTGCTTTATACACTGGACGGCGCAACCCTGCAAGGCATGGGAGTGGCAACCGGAGCCGCCTTGCGAGCAATATCTGTCTGCCGCTTTGTGTCTCGAATCTTCTCCATTCCTCAGTCGGTGGCTGTGGGTGGTTGCAGTGTTTGCCGGAAGTTACTTACATATCCAACTTGTCCGAGAAGGCCACGTTTGGCAGATTCGATTTGCAGGCGGGCCTCAATGACTCGAGGCAGGGTCCCATGCAGACGAAAGCCGGCCAACAAACTCTCCAGCCTTGGAGGGAAGCTTCTCACTCATCTTCTCGTGAAGCTCCTGACATATGGAATCTTGCTCTCAAGAGCTACAGCTTCAGCATGCTTCGGCCAAAAAACTGTATGCGTGCAGGGATCGTACCTTCAGAGTCGCAGCCTCGATCGTTGCAGTGTCAGTTCCTGAGTGCTCAGACCTCGGACGGGCAATGCGTTCCATGGTCGTCTCTCACAAGCCGCACGACATGGCCTGGCATGAGGTGGCAAGCACTGTTCCCGAGGACCTTGCGTATCGATGCCAATCCGCTGGAGGTTTTTTTCGAACCAGGCAATGCCATGCTCCTGCCAAGCCAGTGGTCCTTCTTCCGTCTAGCGAATGCAGACTGAGGATTGTCCTCATCTCCTTCCCTGAAGCCGCAGTCTTGCGCATGAAGCTCGCGGACTGTAGCTATCCTGTTGAGGACGCAGGCGAAGCTTCCTTGCCCAGTGTCCTGCGACAGCTCCTCTGCTGATCTCTGCGGATCATTTCCTTCTCGAAGTTTAGGTCCTCCAATCGACAAATCAATGCGCAATGCCAGCCCTGTTAGGTGCAACATGGTGCAACAGGACTCTGGCCTTCTCGAGCAGGTTGTACTTCTTCTCCTGCACACCCTGCGCGCAAGAATGCACACGAAACATTCAAGCCGTCCCCCTGCACGACTTTGGCTGCGCAGGCTATGCCTGCCAGTGCTGCTCTCCAGCTTTCCTTGCAAGCTCCTTCTGAGCCTTGCTGCTCTCCCTGGCAGCGGAGAGAGCTGCATCAAAACCGAACTATGGAGGACCAGCACAAAGGCATGATGAACGGACACAATCTAGCTGCGCCGACATTTTCTTGATCTGGGAGTGTCTGAACTCCTGCACATTGGCGCTTCTCTCCACCGTCTCCTGCAGGAATGTGCGAGAAGAACGCAGAAGAATGCCCAGGACCCATCTTCTGGCACTGCTATGATGCTGCCTGATACTCTCTTTCTCGGGCGCTTCGCAGCTGCCGGGTGTGTTCGTCTACGAAGGCCTCAAAGTCTTGCGGCGTGGGTTGCTCTCGTTATTCTCTGTTTTATTGCAAGACAGATGTGCCAATCTGACCGGCCTTGTTGTGCACTTCGTAGGGATATCGCTGATCTATCGGCCGAAGCGCTTTCACTCTCTGATCGAAGAAGTTCTCCTTGGCCGCACGACACTTGGACTCCAAAGGCATGATTGTTTTATGTGGCGCCTCCTCTTCACCTCTCACCTGCTTCTGCAGCCGGGGTCGTCCATGACGCTCTGTGCCCTGCAGCTGATGCCCATTGCCAACGCTGCGTCCCCAAAACGGCTGAAGCAGCACGGGCAAAGAACCGCCCCGCCTTGGACAACGTCACGGCCCCCTTGGCCTCCAAGAATTCAGGGACTCTTCGTAAAAGCATCAGAAAAAGCAAGTACAAGGCTCGTGGTGGCCTTGGTGCTAAGGACTCTCCGAAGCTGGTACAGGATTCTGGCGGCAAGGGCAGACTCGTCGCGGCACGTCTTGTGCATGGTCAAGCCGAGTCACCGAAGAGAAGATCCGCGGTCTTCGTCCATGATCTCCTCCACCTCACGGTTCCGACATCTGCAGTGCTTTCCTTTGTCCTGGAAAGCCCCTTCCTTGCCCCCCTCCCAGCACGAGCACGGCCTGGGCGTCGGAAAGCTTGATGCTCAGCTCTTGGACCTCGGCATTCAACACATTGCAACATATCAACGCCGTCAGCACGGTGTCTGACATCGTTCGAACAGGCTGTGCAGCAGGCCGATTCCCGAAGTGCTTTCTGCACCATTGAGAAGTTCTGCCTGTAGCAAGTCGAACTACCACATCCCTAGGCCGCATGTTTTGACACCATATCAGGCCTTTTCGCAGCCAGATGAGATTCATCCACGAATTCCTCCTGACACCGGCATCCGCACCATCCAGTCTATTGCACCAACCGGACCGAAGCAGTGCAGCGACACCAAACGGTTGCCTCGAATGCTTGCAAGAGGCCATGCTTGTAAAGCAATTCTCCGAACAGATACCTGAGACAGTCGCTGATCAGGCGTGATTTGCTCAAAGGAATCCGAATCCCTTGTTTCCACTCCTGACTCTTCGCTACGGCCACCAAGGTCAACGGAAGAGGCCCCAACCCATTCGCGAAGTCACGCTCAAACACCTTCACCTCGCACAGCAGAAGCTCAGCACAGACTACGTCAAAGATTGCGGGAAACCGTCAGTATTCCACCACCGGCCCTTCCAAGACAAGAGTCGACGATGCTATACTACCCCCGCTTTTCATGTTAACCTCCCTTTGGCACACAAACACGAACGCCGGAGCTACTGGGCTACCAGGTCATGGCAGAAGCACACACGCACACACGAACCAACGCGCGCACACCCACACAGACTCTGTGAGTGTGAGTGCAAGTGCGAGTGCGAGAGTGTGAGTGTGTGTATGTGTGTTTACATGATATCAGCCCTCTTGCCGCTGCCTTCCGAGACAGGCAAACATCTTTGTTCAACCTGCACAGAGAGAGTCAACTGAGCAACCACATAGCATGTCATTGCAAGTTATAGAGGTGCAAAACGAACGAATGCTGATCCCGCACCAGGCGCCCTGCCAATCAAGAACCAGTTGCGACATGCCACGGCTTGTTCAAGCCGGCTAAATTACAGTTGCAATTGGATTTCTGAAGGTTGGACTTGGGGAGAGTAAAGCTGCAAAGCTCCGATGCAAGCCGTGACCTAACTCTGCCAAATGGACTGGGTATGCTTCTGGAATCCAGGCTTGCAGTCCTCTTGCTTTGTAAGGAAGCTGTGACCGGCAGACAGGTTCATGAGCGACACATGCAGTTGCAACGGACAGAGCACAAGCCCAAAGACTGGGGATGATTCTCTTGTCGAGCTTTTCACCGACTTGCCTTACGGGCCTCCCTTTGCTTCCGTCAGCACAGGGAGGATGGGCATCTAGTGTCTGCCTCCGTGTGCCTCGCATGAGCAGAAGGTTCGCAAGTGAAACATGATCTGAAGCACTCGAGCACGCGCCTCAGTGTGCTTTGCGAACATCTGCACCGACCGCCTTGAATGAGCTTCTCAACTTCAATGAACCCTTCAAACGGTCAAACAAACAGGAGTGCGAGGAGAACCTCCTGGATACAGCTGAAGCCGTCTCTTTGCAAGCGCCGACGCAGACCTGACGCCATCACCGCACTACAACCGATTGACAGTCACACTGACTCCGGCACAGCAGAAGTCTCGTCAAATACCCATCGGTGCAGAGTGCTCTCAAACGTCAGACGGGAAGCGCTCGAGCTCTCTTCCGTACTCCTTTGCATGTCCTTTCGATTCTTCCGCTGGCGTTCAGCACATTCGAAGCTTCAGCCTTTGCTTCTGCGGCCTGCTTCTCTTGCAAAGCCTGGAAGCCTTGAAGTGGCTAGTCGAACTGGCTTCATTAGAACACCACAGCTGCTACTGTCGCAGCTTCTTGGATTGGATTTGATTGGATTGACGAAGTGCTCCAGCGCATCTAAGTTTATCTTCAATGAACTGCAAACACCCGTTTCTCAACGGCCTATCAAAGCACTACCTGGCGGACCGACCAGAGTGACCAGACTCTGCAAGAAAGCTCGGACGGAAAGCACAGATCACAAGGCCAGGCCTGTATTGATGTCTGTGAGCAGCCCAGGGCCTTTGTAGACCAAGCCGGTGTAGACCTCTCCAAAGCCCATTGCTGGCCACGATGGCTCTTCACGAATTGTAATGAGTGTCCAAGAACAGCTGACACAAAACTTTCAAGTCACATCTGTTTCGTCGAGGTCTCTTGTCGTCGGCGTGAAGATCAAGAGCCAATCAAGATGGCATGTTCCATGCCCCAAACCACCTGGCTTGGCCTCCCAAAGCCCCAAAACATCCCAAGTCTCACATTCTCCCCCAACAACCGATTCAGTCTGCAAAAAAACAGATGCCGGGGGAGTCAGAAACCTGGTCGGGAACACGTGAAGAGGGGGAGAAGCAAGAGTTTGAGTCGGGGATGAGGGCGGCCCTATCGAGAAAGAGGGGGGGACGAGTTGGAAGCACACGTAAGCTGTGGTTCTTCTTCCTACAAGAATTTCTGTGAAATGGCGAACCCTTTCGCGGAACCCTTCCGCGTTCCTTCCGCGAGTACTGTTTCTACGCGTCCGCTTCGTTGCTTCCACGCTTCCGCGAACAGATTTGCGTAGTTTCGAAAAGCTTGCTTCCGCGATTTGGTCGGCAAGATATAACCTCGAACATGCGCCGGCTGGTCCAAAGCGAACGAGCTCGACGAAACACTGCTGAAACTTGGAGGGGGTTCGATCGCTACACGGACAAAACAGTTACGCACACCCATGAGGTCCAGGTGTCGGTTTTGAAGGCTGCAGGCATCCCAGGTTCCCACGTCTACTACGCATGCGTCAGTATACGTCGCGTCATTGACCTCAGCGCCGCAACGCGTCATGCAAGTCGCGCCTCGACAAGACTTGCTCCGGCACGAATCTTCTCGTACGCAGCCTCCAAGCTGGGCATGCTAGAGCATTGGGGCAGCGTTTGAAGTGCAAAGACTATAGCGTGCCTCTGCACTATCAGTGCCCCCAACGCCAATGATGGGAAGTCTCCCACCTTTCATGGGAAGTTCACACAGTTGGTGAGTTATGGTGAGTTGGCCAACCTGCCTGTGGCTTCGAAAGCTGACCGTATGGCAGCAACGCTGCGGGCATGAATGACCCTGCCACTGACGCCACCCTTGCCAATGGCATCTGCAGCCTGTCGCCCGCTGCTGGACAGCTGCGCCTCTGGGTTCTTGATCGTGTTGGAGATGACCAGACCATCCACGACGTTTGCATCTTCGATAACTCTCAGAAGCTCTCGCTGACAAGCTCGCCCGTCTTCAGAGTCCGGGGTTGCCATGAGCTTGACCAGCACAGGCGGCGGAGCCTTCTCCCATTTCATCTCTTTCTTTTGTCTGGCAACAGCACTCAAGAGATCGGCTAATGCACTGGGCTCTTCAAATGTCTTTCCCTCCGCCGTATTGGGACACGAAACGTTAATCACGACAAAGTCGGCAAGGGGAGCCAAGGTTGTGAAGCTCTGGACAAAATCATCCACAGCGGCCGGCCCCACTATTGCAGGACTGTGTGTCTTGGCAATGTTGATCCCTATAGGCGCACTTCCATCCGCACGAGAGAATGTCTTGAGGCGGGCTGCGACACACGCGGCACCCTCATTGTTCAGGCCCATGCAGTTGATCACGGCTTGGTCACTGGGGATTCGCCAACATCGAGGCTTCTCATTCCCTGCTGCAGGTTCAGCAGAGATGGATCCAACTTCTGCAAAACCAAGCTCCATGAACCCAAGTCGGTATAAAGGGACCTTGCCAACGTTGTAGAAACACAGGTTGGAAGTTTCCGCTAAACTTTTACGACATATGAAGTCACCCAAAAAAAAGGCTACTCCAGCAGCAGTGTCCAGCGCGGCATTCTTGTCAAATCCTGCCGCGATGCCAACCGGCATGTCCTGACACATCGAGAAATACATTCTACCCGCTACGAGTCGCGGCACTATTGCTAGGAAGCCGAGGTCCTGACAAAGGTCAACCGCCCTCCAAACAAGCTTTGCCGCAAGCTCGGTCCAGGCGGAGTCGGCCTTGCTGCGGCCGGGCGTAGCAGCCAGTCCTTGGACAGCACGGGAAGCATCTAGGCTCATCTAGGTGCTTGCCCGACAGCATCTCGCTGAGCAGCCCGCCAATGGCAAGTTGGCGGTGGATGGCTCAAGCAGCAACCGACACGCCTTTGACACAGCATGACACAGCTGAACTTGGGTCAGGGGTTTAGGGGGCGGGAGTGTGGCCTGGCATGCCCTGTCTGGGATATGCAGGCGACAAGGTCTGTTAGAAGGTGTAGCTCTTCCCAACACTCGTGCGGTCGCCAGATCCTGTGCTCTGAAAGAACTGCAAATTCCTGCCTGCAGGAGCTCTCCTGCTCGTAGCGTCAAGTTGTGCGCTGTCTCTGCATCCGTCTGCCTCACAGACCGATTCACTGATCTTTCGATAAACTCATCTGCTGGTGAACTGCGCAGCTGAGCGACTGGCACTACCATCGGAGCTACCTGCTTCCACGTTCGCTCGCAAAGAAGCTCTGCAACCCCAGCATCCAGCATCCCCTTCCCAGGCTTTTGAGCTCCTGACGAAGGTTGTGTAGAGCCTCGTGGAAACTGACTCACGCCTCAAGCTGCGACATGGCGACACAGCGACGCGTCTGCGAAATTCTGCGAAGCATTGTCAAGCTTCGGGTTGCAAGCGTTCTGAGAGCGAGTCCAAGCCAAGCGGTGGTCCTCCTGACGTTTCGGAAGACGCTGCAAGTATGCCTGGCAGAAGTGGCATGACATGACGTGAATGGCTCGGCATGGCTTAGCCAGCTGAAGTGGGAATGGGGCTCGCACCCAGCCGAGAGCCGCCGCACCTTCACGCACACTGTGTCCATGCCATATTAGGGCTTTCCCATGCTTCCCATATCCCCAGATGACCACCTGTCACACCAGCTGCACGGAATGCTGCCTTGCGGAAAGATGAACCTGCGAGGATCTGAAGAAAGGCCGGAAGGACAGCAGTTAAGTTCTCAGGACAATTAGGCGCCGGCTACTGGCCGCCATGGCCAAACTCGGGAGAAGAGAGAATCTATCCGAAAACCCTCTCAACTCAGGATGTCGGCCATATGCTATCACGCAAGCTTATGTTCACCATCTTGCTCTCTGGCTCTCTGACTCACTGGTGCTGGACCGTGCATGTCCGTTTTGCTACGCATCTCCTCGACGCTGGAAACACCTTTGCGAGCACAGCCACCGAACAATCCGAACAGCATCAAAGCTCCTGCACTCGGGCACTCGGGAGTCTGGAGGACCGACACACAAGAATTGATATTTGCATGTTGCGAAGAGGCACGCAAGTCTCACAGCTCAAGCACTGTCGATCAACAGTGCGGTTAATTGGTGCTCTTACTTAAAGCACGGACACCATGGGAATGTGAAACAGAGGCATCAATTTGTCCACAAACCCGTTCTTCATACATCGGTCCCCTATGTCTCATCATGTCTCGTAGCACTAGTGACAGATGTTTCTCCATGATTGTTTCTTCTGCAACTTGCTACGCGCTACACTGCGAAAGGCCATACATGTGTCCTTATGGAAGTGGCCGAAAATCTCCCCACGTGTTTGGACAGGAAAAGCCCTCCCGCAGGTAATGTTAAAACAGTACCTGGGTCGCTGTGAGGCATCGTCCACAGGACGTGCTGCTCTGACATTTGCTCCCGGAGCACACACGCTTGGTGTGGCTCTCCATCAAGGGTACAGCAAAAAAAGACGAACACTCAGGCGTTGGTCTCGCTGTCCAACCATCGAACACGCCGGCCATCTTGCCATTCACCTGCTAAAGTTCATGCTGCAGCTACCCCCAAGACATCGCAAACTTTGCATCTGCCAAAGATCTAAGTGATCTAAAGCGCCGAACCTTTGCGCTCCTCGCCTTGCGCGGTGACCTGGGGCTGTCTGCTGGGTACGATTCCCACGAGTTCTGCGACACGAGTCCTCGTTCCCTCTGGCAAAACCATCGCCATAGATAGCTGCAATGGTCAAAAGCTCCGAAACCACAGTCAGCAACAACGCGCCCGCACTCACATTCGGCATCACTCGGTCATCTACCTCTGTTCCGCCTATCAAATGTACAAGACCTCTACACCATTACTGCACAAAGTCGAGTCAAAAAGAGGGCGAATATGAGCACGCTGCCTAATTATCTTCGAAATCCTCCCTCCATGTTTGTGAAATCTCTAGCCTTATGCTTCATCCTCCGTCTGCGTAAGTAGTGTCATTCCGATTCGCGGGTGCACTGCATGCTGAGGTCGTTGCATAGACTCCAACACCGTGCTGCTTGCCCTCTTTCCTGGCTTCCGCAAGAGTGATCTATTAGTTATCTCATGTGGAAACAATCAACCCCCGGACTAGGGCAAAACATTTCAGGACCACCACTGCCCCCTGTACTTCCGTCCATCTGGCCAGTTGAACCTGAGCAGAGAGGTATTGCAGCGTATGGGAAGCCACTCAATTCCACAACATGAAACTAAGCTCTGTGCGTTCCTTCACCATCCTTTTGATCGTTCTTGTACTCCCCTTCGTAGGATCGACCATCCACCCAGGTGAAGTTTCCATGACCTTGAGCACAGCCGCTACCATCAAACTTGACCCCCACAACCCCCTCCCACGATCTGACAACGCTTGGGACCAAACCGTGCATTCTGTTCTTCATCCACTGTCCCTCGAACTTTCTGCCATCACCCTTGCAGCAGTAAAACCATCAATGATACAAGACAAACTATGTTGTCATCTACTAGTACCCTGAGGGCAGTGCCCATTGGTACACGCCGACACCGTTGATGTCGTTGTCAACAAACTCTCCCTGACATTTAACTTCATCATGTCGTGCACAGTGCAAGCCACCGCACCATGAAAGATACAATGGGAATGGATGAGAGATCTAACATCGTGCAGCAAGGGGGTTGCCCTCGGCTTACTGCGTTTCCTCAATTTGGCCAGAACTCTCTTGCCGAGTACACTACTACGATTGCTTGTCATTGAAGCCGTCTTGTTGTGAAGCAGAACTGATACGCAAGATGCGGCTAACCCAAAGCATGGCCGCCAATCAACGGCCCTCAAAATGCGTCAAGAAGCGTTCTTCTGTTCCCCTGGATGTCTGGCCTGGTACTTGGAGCCATCTGACCAGGAGAAGTGCCCCTTGCCGCTCTTTCTACCAGCCTGACAACTTAATTTGCCTGCACGCTGTGGTTCAAGTAAACATTGCGACACTAGTGACGTTCAACAACATGCCTCGTACTCACCTTCATATTTGGCACCTGCAATGGCGCAAAAGCAAAGAGGCATACTCAGTGAACGCGAAAGTCCACTGAAGCAACGTAGACTGAAGGCGGGCCATCTGGCCAGATCTCCTTGCCGTTCCTGCGCTCGTTCAAAAATGCTCCCTTCATCTAGCTGACATTTTAGCTGCATGGCACTAAGGCATTTGCCCGTGCTGCTTGTCATCAGCCTGAAGTGGTCGAGATTGTAGCAAAGTGGAGCAACCACGCCTCCCTCACCAGCCGCTCCGATCTGCTCTGATCTGCTCTTTCCACAAAGCATATGATGCCGTAAATTGCCGCAATATGCCGTACAACAGAGCTCTTGGCCCAGTTGCCCTCGTACCGGGAACCATCGGCATGATGGTACCTCATTGTTACAATGCGCTCATTTTCTGGGCACTGCGAGCACAACTTCGAGAGAGCACACTCCGTAGCCGTGGGCTTTGTCTGACTTCCACTCGCCTTCATAGACCTCACATGGATCTTCAGAAAAATGCTGTTCTGAAAACAAGGCATGCCAGTGCGTATTCTCAATCACTCGTGATTTCAGAGCTCTGAGCAAGGCTAGAGCAGGCTTGCGATCGCGCGCTCACTCTTCTTAGTCTTACAAACCTGCGGGTATAATTACAAGCATTCCTGCCTGTGGGACATTTTAATGATATTAACACACCCTCGTATCTTGGGCTAAAAACATAATAATACACAATACAACCGTGTGAGCGAAGAACACAAAAACTCAGTAAACATGCGTGCTCGTGCGTAAAGGTGTTCATTAGGAGCACGTCTATATCAGTATAAGCATGAGGTGAGTACAATGAGCTCACGAATGCAATTAATTGACTGTCAGGGGCTCTCTCTGCTACAACTATCTATATTTGCGCAAAGTCCCCATAATTTTCAATTAAGGTGCGTGTGTGCTGACTATATGTTAAACTAGAAGCATGAGCATGACATGAATTCCTTTCCAAATACTTAAAGTAAAGAGTATAATGCAAATACCGGGTGATACAAGGACAGGTATGCAAAATCCGTTCATAAAATCATTCACGTCATCTCAAATTTTAGAAACAGGCTTATGAAGAACAAAGAATCTTGCAAGTTTTGTTCTTTTCATCGCTGATTTTGATTGACGAAGATTATCTGTTGAAAACCCAGAATTGCTAACATTATTCATACGGGCTAGCAAATATAAAGCCCGTCAAAGACAGTCCTCAACCATGAGTAGACTTCATGCATGACCTATATGAGTGTCCCAAAAGACCCGCTAAAGTAGCATTACTAACGGACTTTGGGGTACTCACTCAGTTCATACATGCGCAAGCTCATGTATTCGCTTCATTCACACTATTATGAACGAGGCCAGTGAACGAGTGCAGCTACTTCGTATGCTCACTTCCTGCACTAGTTCATCTGTGAGCGGATCAGTATTTCTATAATGGGGCTTTGGGCCCGTAATGTATCAACATGAGTGCCAAGTGGTGCCATAACTTCTTCTTGTGCGCATGCATCTTTATAGTAAAAAAATGTCGCCCACTACAAACGCATTATAGTACTAAGCGCCCGTGCAGATAAAGGATTCATGGCGCGGAGGTGATCCGCCCACCCCCCACTCAAGCGGGGGAGGCGTTAGTGAAGACCCCCCGCCCCACACCAACCCCCCTGCCCTTCCCTCCCACCACCTGGCCCCTGCCCCAGTGTCTGAAACGGCTCCCCTGCCCTTCCCTCCGATCCTCCCACCGGCCCCTGCCGCTCCGATACACGCCCTCACCGCCCCCTACCCCCCCCCCCCCCCCCCGCCTCAAAGCAACGCCCCCCTGTGTGCCTGCCAGGGCAGAAGCCCTTGCCTTAGCAATGGGATGGGCATGCAGGGCCGCCGGCCGGCAACATCCGGCCCCCAAACGCGGCTTTCGAAGGGCATGATTTTTTGAGGCGCATTTTTCATGGCGAAAACGCGCTATCCCCCCCGGAAATGGGGGCCCGGAGAGCATCAGCAGTCACCCCAAAACAGCGCGCATCATCAGCATCAGCGGTTCTGGCCTCGGGTTTCGGAAGCGGCTGGGGCTTCGAAAACGCAGAAACCATCGTAAATACCGTGGTTTTCGTGCTGTCAGGGACATTTCCGTGTGGAGGCCGCCATTTCTTCGCACAACCCACCAATGCTTCGAGGCCGGAGCCGCTGATGCTCATGATGCGCGGTTGGGTGGCGGGCTTGGGTGCGCATCATCGAGGCTTCGCTTCTATTTGTGGATCCGGCGGGCGAGCAGCAGCAGCATCAGCAGGTCCTTGGTGCTGCGGGGGCGGGGGGGGGTTCAGGGCAGCAGGACCTCCAAGGCCCTGTAACTACACCGCTATCGTGGGCATTCCCGGCGGCGCGTGCGCGCGCGGCGCGCCTTCGTTTCACACTCCCGTCCTCCTAAACCTGCTGGGGGCGTTGCCCGCCCCTGGGCGCAGCCCCTTTAAATAAGAATAATACTAATAATAATAATCTGGTGGACACAGCCAACACGGAAAAACGACTCTACAACCGTTGTTGACGCCAAGCAGCATCTCCGTCGACGTGCTCGAATCGTCCCTTGCCGTGCGCTTTGTCATTCTCCTGGCTACAGTCCCGAGATGTCCCGAATCAGCCAGAAGGGGACACGAAAATAGAAGAACACAAAAAAGGTGACACAAAAGGAGGACACAAGAGGAGGACACAAGGAGAACGTTCGCCGAGCATGTGGCCCAGCTGCCGGTGTACTTGGCTCCATCGGGCCACACCTTTTGGGAGTTTGGGCGCAATTTGGTTCCATGGACGAGCCTCAACTAACTGACAGTGTGGAGTTTGGGCGATTGAGGCAGTTGAGGGGCAGAGCATACTTACAAGATCAAGGGAACGAGTAGTAATCACTCTCAGCAGAGGCTGGAATACTGTCTGACATGCCCCCCAGCCACGAACCAAGGTTAGAAAATATCTGGACAGGCCGAGGAATGTAGATAAGCACTCAGCCTTACCCTCTAATGACTCTAATGTTTGGCTCATTGTGGCGGCCGCTTAGAGAATTTTTGGGTCCCTTATCCACATGAATCATGATTCATGAACGATGTACAACATCCCCACTTACGCCAGCGCGCTCTTAAGACCAACTGTCCACCTTGGTCCACCTAAACATCGAAAGCGAGCGAGCTGTTGTATCTAGTGCAAAGCTCCGATTGTGCTTGAACTTGTATGACTTGATGCCCGCACAACACACATGATCTTCTCTTCTGCTGCGCAGCGTTCGGAAAACTGAGGTGTGGCCGACGGGAAAGAAATGCGTGCCGGAAAGTGTCACCCATTGAAGGCATCTTCTATGTTGCCGGATTGACAAGAGCCTGTAGGCATGGGAAACATAAGCAGGGTCGGCAACCTTCGCAAAAATCCTTTTCGCCGATGAACCTTTGGATTCTGACATCTTGTATTGGTACAGGTACATGCAAGATCCGCCACGGTCCCTGCCTGTTCTCCTTGTCCATGACGGGCATTGCCTAGAAGGGACTCGTTCGGCACTGATTGCGCCATGAATTGGACTGAAGGTCAAGACTGTCAAAGCTAAGCCACCCATCCACTCACCAGTGTACGTAGCTCCATTCTCAAACCTCAGTCAAGAGCCCAGTTGCGGCATTGCGCAAACGAAGGGCTGCAACATGGACACCTAAGAGGCGAGACTGGTGTGGGCCACGCTTCTCCAGCTTGCCATCGCTGGGAAACTTGCCCTGTACAGGCCCAGGGCATCACATCACTGGGCAGGTCACTAGTCGCTCGTTTGTCGACACCCTGTGGTCAAGCGTTGATTTGAGCGCTGGGCGTTGACTATGTTTGGCGAAAACCCAGGCAAGACGAGCACGGCACACAGCACACAGCACTACGGGTGAGGGCCCGCCTGAACCTCGACAGCATTGCCTTCCGCACCAGTGCAGAAGGTGCATCCCACGTTGTTGTTCCTCGGCACATGCATGTGAACTTTATGACTGTATGCAACATGTCAGAAAAACACACACTTGGAACTTCCAGGGCTTGAACCCCATCTGGCTGGCAGGGGGCAAGTGTTCGAATCAACTACCAGCCAGAACTCGCACGAGTGGACAAACATGCATGAAGGTTTCCCACAAGGACTTGCAGCATGATCACACAAGTTACGGGTGAACAGTCAAAGAGTTCTCTGCATCATGCTCACCAAATGCTCGTTTGCCAAATGCACGTTGCTTCCACGCCAAGGAACCTGCAAGCTGAGTACGATGTTGTATGCTTCGTGCGTTTTGTCCTGCATTGGTTGTTTGTGTCTGCTGCTCTTCTTATGGTGACGAGATGACCAGGGAGAGAGCTTTACTAATACTTCGTGCTGGGGGCTGGGGGCGGGGGGGCTGGCGCTCCCATTTTGAAACTTCTGTCACACGGCCTCAGTGACGAAAGTAGTGAAACAATTGGCGAGCTGTAGTACTTCGCACTACGGCGCAGTCTCCGACAAGCACGCCTGAGCTATGGTCGAACCTCATGTTTCCCCGACGATATGGCCAAGACGGAAAGCGATGAGAAAGTCTTCGAAAGCACAACACCCAGCTAGCCGGCTTCAACATGTTTCAACAAGATAGGTCGGGGCTCCACAGAAAAGCCCTGAGCTTTCACAGGACCAAATGCTGCATGGTACTGGAAAGAAAGCCTTCCAGAGATGTATGCAGCGAGCTGAACGCTTGCTTCAGCACGATGCCTGGGACCATTAACAAATGCTAACCATCCTAACCCTAAGCAAGAGCAGATTCTCGAAACTCTGTAAGATCCTGCAAGCAGAGTCTCTGATTCTCTTGAAAGTTTCGAGAGCTGCTCAGCGACTCACAAATGGCAAATCAGGGGCCCTGTGTGTCAGTCAATGGATACGTCTCCCCATGAGAAGGTAGAGAAAGCAAGCCATGGTGCAAGGCATCTAGACACACTGAACAACTCAATGGACACCGCCTGAGATTCATGATATTCGTTGTCTGCTGGAGAGTGATCCGCTTTTGCGTCATGCCCATGACCATGTTCGGATGCTGGCACGGGGTCGAGACTCATCAAGGGCTTCGACGGCGCAGGATCTGCTAGCCATATCTGTCACATCTCAACTGTCAACAAAGCAGGAGTACGGTCTTCGGGCTCCAGCGGCAATCTCCCCAACCAGCAACGGATAGTCGCAATGGAGCCGCGCTCTGCTGGAAGCCCTGTTAGGTGCAAGAGGCTTAGCAGATGGCAACAGCATGGCTCAACAGCATGGCTCAACAGCATGGCTCAGCACTTCACTTGAGGGGCCCCACCTGCAGCTTTGACTCGGTCTTGGCAAACTGCCTGGCAGTGCACTGGCTGAGAACTGAAACGGGAGGCTCAATGGCTCAATCATGCCGTCAGCGGCTGAGAGTTCGAGTCAATCCCGTACTCACCTGGAGCCGGAGGCGTAACTTACAGGAATGTGCTCAATGTTGCACAATGACCATGTTAACAATGCTGCTCAAACATGTACCACTTCCTACAACGTGGTACATGCTTGCCTTTAGATTCACCTCTGAGGCCTGGGCCCGTCCAACCTGCTTGAGAGCCTCTGTTGTCGAGAAAATATTCCGAGGATGCTGGCACTCCGTTGTTCGAGAGTCAGGCGGGCCGAACTAGCACGGGACGGAGGCTCTGAGTGGTTCCTGCTCGACACATTGATGCTGACACACCTTCCAAGAACACAGCTGCGCAAAGAAACCCTGAAACCCCCTGCCTTGTTTGCCGCGCTGGCAGCTCCGAGAAATCACGAGGCTTGGGCCGCGTCATAAATCCTGGGCCCGCACTCTGCCGGCAACAGACTTCCTTCTCAAGCCAGCCATCGGTATGTGTGTAGACAAAATATGACAGCATGCTTGGCGGGCGGGCCGAAGTCGTGCTCGTAGGTGCTCAACATCTCGGGTCTATCGGCCATCTTGCGCAGGTGGTGCTTCACTGCTGCAGTCCTGAAACCCGACATGGCCCAAGTGTCAAAGTGTCAGCCTTAAGCTCCGTTGACTGCATCCTGGTGCCGACACGTATAGGTCCTGCCTGTGCAGATGCTGGTGGGTCTCCGTCTCCCGGATGTGCCGCGGATACACCTCACAGGATCACAAGCGGTCTGGGCTTAGCGGTATGGGACTCACTGCGAAGCAGAACTAAAGATGATCTGGGTGCACAACCTGCACGTCGCGAACAAGGCGGCCGCCGCCCCGAACATCATGCCACTCACCAGCCTCAGAGAAGAAAATGAACACCGGAGCACATAGAACACCGAGTAAATGAGTACATGTGGGTCCATCTCAGCCCAGATCTGTCTGTTGATGATCTTTCCCTCTGGGAAACAGCCTAGGAAGCAACTTCGCAACAGCCCTAGGCTTCGAGATGGCCACCCCTTGCAGTTCAGCCGAGCTCGTGACGGCGCTACCGTGTTCACACAGATCTGAGAAGGCAGCTGAGAGCAGTTCTGAAAGCAGCTGAAAGTAGCGGACTCTGGAAGGAGCAAACAACAGAAAACCAACGGAAGCATGCTCACACGCTCGGCTTTGAGAGACTGAGCTCAAGGCTGGCTGGGGTGCAAGTCCCGACGGATTTGTCATGGGAGCCTTCTGTGCAGAGCACTGCAGGGGCTCGGATAGGCTCGGAAGTGAAGGCTTCTGGCCGAGCTTGCGGCGCAGCGAGAAGAGGAGTCACCCAACTGGGCTCCCTCTGTTACGCTTTGGACCTCCACATGTTTGAGCCAGAAGCCTGCATGAGCGGGAAGCGACTGACAAAGAGTTTTGGCAGACCCGTCCGCAGAAGACCCTGGAGCATGGAAGATGTAACGAACGCAACGACCCTGTTCTCACTGCTTCCCGTACCTTAAGCTGAGATTTGCTGAGTCTGTGCCAGCGGCGGGAACTGTGCTCGGACTGCCGCTCCGTGAGCCACAGATCTGGGATCGAGCTCTCTGGACAGCTCTGATCGCCTGATCGCCTCCTCTTTATGCTCACAGGGACCAGGCTCACAGAGAAGGCGCGCACTTCTCGAGGGACTTCGCACTTCCTACTTCGTCTGGGTTTTGAGTCGGTGAATGGCTGAAACTCTGATACAATGAAGTGCGCGAACGAATTTGAAGCGATGTGTGTCACTGTGTGTCAGAAGGTAGTGTACGGAGGTTGAGCAGACTGGTCAGCTGCTCAAGCCCGTGGTCCTGAACATGTTGGCAAGTTCAGAACAGTTTCAGAACACTGCACAAGACACAGGATGGGCCTCAAGCCAGGTGCAGCTCAACCTGTCTTGCCAATCACCTTGTCCTGAGCCAGCGCAAATGTCTTGGTGCACGACGCCCATGTGCTTCCGTTCGTTGCCAACACTGCTTAACATCAACACCTCGGAAAAAGGGAAGCGTACCTGCCAAAGCTGCGCCGATTTGGAGAACACCATGTCATAGAGAGGCTTGATGTTGGCCTCCTATACAATGGAGCTGACACAATCCTCATCGAGCAGCGAGAATGGCACTCTGACGAGTCCTGGTATGTTCCAACACAAATACCTGCACAGCTGCTCAACAGTGATGAGGCAAAAGAACAAGGTAGAGCCATCTCATTGGGAACTCAACTTGGTGTCACGCCGGTGCAGAAGCCCAGAACCATCATGGTGAACATCGCCTCCATTCGTGCAAGATCAGGCAGGGCAGTCTTGCACACGGCACACGCCTTCAAGCGGGACCAGCCCAAGGAAAACAAATCAGATCTGACCTCTTGCTAAAACCCACTCACTTGAGGCATACATTGCAGACATTGCAACACGGTATTATGCAAGCGCGTGGACCACTTGGATACGAAAGCCAACGTGACCTGCTCATTTGTTTCTTCCACAAGCGAGCCCCCGTCTCAATAGTCGCGATCCCAATGCTTCCCCGAAACTAGACCCTGTAAGTCAGCAGCATCAAGCTGCACGCATCTTCTTGCAGTGTGCATGATTTGCTCATGCCAACTGAGATGCAAAGCCACATTGGCGGAAGTCCATCATTCAGACAACCAGAAAACACACTCTTTGGCAGCACTTGCTGCGGCACAATTAGCAACGTTGAGCGCTTTGAACTGCGCCATTCTAAAGCTAGTGAGCTAGACCATATCTCCTTCGACGTCCTGCATGGCATCCTCCCCGCCTCGGCACATCAAGCAAAACACACCGCACTGCAGTATGACAAAGAAAGCCAAGGATTGAAAAATTGTACTGAAAATAGTACTCAAAGAGTGCTCAAACACCAGTAGTACTCACATAGCACTCAAATAGTACTCAACTAGTACTCAAATAGAACCTGAATAGTACCCAACAGTCGAGACTCGACAAGTGCCATGCTCTTCGTTGAACGCTTTGTGTCTCAGACCCTGCTCGGCATTGTGGGTCGGCTTCACCCTCCGCAAGGCACCTGGTCATTCGCAACACATGCACCACATGTACCAGCAAGAGCCACTGTTGCAGCTGAGACGCAATCGAAATCACGCTTTGCTATATCTCGCAATTCCCGTGTCACCTTGTGAGCAAAGATCGCAGAAAGAACGTGCCAGGCGGCTTTTGCCAACAGGTTGTAGCAACTAAGACAACTTGAGACCAATCTGAGCAAAGCGACCTGAGAGCCTGCACGCGCAGAAGCCATGGAAGCCACCTCCCGTACTGGACCCATGGCTGCCTCACACAGCAGTTGCTGCAAGTCCGAGCACGAGAAGCCTGCAGGGGTGCAAAACATACCCGCAAAAACATCGGCAAGGCATCACTATATAGACTCTAGACTACAACACATGTTTTGGCACAAGCACAGGTGGCGAATGCGCTTTTCTTGCCTTCGGTGCGCTCCACAATGTACTGGATGTCCGACTCGCTTATGTCTCCCCGAAGCCCGACTTTCGAGTTGTGCTTCTTCAACTGAGCCGCCAAAAGGGATTGGCGGGCATGCTTGCCAGGCAGCGGAACATATAGACGCTTTGGCAGCCTGCGGAGCACAGCATGATCCAGGTCCCACGGCATGTTGGTAGCTCCAACCAGCAGAATCTTCCTGGATTGGTCTTTGCTTTAAACCGCTTTCGGTATAGTGCCTACGAGCTCGAGGCTTTCGAAGGCACCGTGAAGGAATTCTAGTAATTCTAGAGCCCCCGCCCTTGGAACCCCCAGCTTACGCAGAGTCTTGAACGAAGGCTCAAATTCAAACATGAGGGAGCTTTCGTAACCTCATAGAGGCAGTGGCGTGCACAGCGAAGCTTATCTACGAATTGTACATACGCCGAACAGAAGCACCTTGAAGGGCGTACCTGGCTACTGCGAATGTGTCGATCCTGCTAGTTGTTACTCGACTTCGAAGGCGGCACGTCGATCCAAACAGGACTTCAGTGACTGAAGGTCACACGTGTGCAAGGCGTCATGGATGCAGAAAGGCAGTCACGATGCCTACAAAGATCTCGATATTCACCGACGAGTGCTAATGTTTTGAAACGCATAATTTGTGGGCATTCTGGGAAAAAAACCGACACTGGAGATGCCAGAATCCAGGATGAGGACTGCACATCGTACATGTTGATTCCCATGAATGTCATGGGTCAACGATGACTTGAAACTGGTCGAGGATAACACTGGCGAGAGGAACGGCGAGAAGGGCTCATGCACATGCACATTTGTGTATGCACATCGCAGTTTCACTGGTTCCACAAACACTCAGATTCACGAAACCATAACACATCCGGGTCTCTCGTCAGCTGCTGTATCGGCTCCTTCCAAGGACGTGAGGAACTCGTTTTTGACTCTGCGTGAGGCCTCGTTGTCTGCATCTCGACGCTGGCTTAGCAAGGAATCGATCTCATCCAAGAATATGACGGAGGGTTGCCTGTCCGCAGCGAGCTGAAACAATGCTTTCACGGTTTTTTCTGCCTCTCCAATCCATTTGGACATCACGGTGGAAGCGTTGACATTGAAGAATGTCGCCCCGCACTCTGCAGCTATCCACTTAGCAAGCAAGGTCTTTCCTGTACCAGGTGGGCCAAAGAGCAGAAGGCCACGGGCTGGCTTTGTTAATGCGGATTGGAAAAGCTCAGGATGCAAGCGTGGCAGAATCAAAACTTCTTCGATCTGCATTTTAACGAAGCTTAAACCAGCGATATCGTCCTTCTTGATGGCATCTGCGGCATCAGTGCGATGAATCGTCGCCTCCAGCGCGGGCACAAGCCGTTCAAGCTGATCCGCATCTGCAATTCGTAGCCAGGCATCACTCCATTCATGTTTCTTGTCACAGGCATCTTGATGCAAGCGCTTCGGAGCCCGACATCTTGCATCTCGCTTTAGAATTGACTGGCTGACTTCTTCCAGTTCCAGTGGAACTTTCTGTGTACTGGGCTGTGGTTGTTTCTTGCTGGCTACCTCTGGAAATAGGTCTGCAGCACTTCGGAAGCTACTTGGGGCATCTGCTCGTTCGGGAGCCTCTCGACCATCAGACCCGAGGGGTTCAGAGCGCGAATGGATTTCTCCAGCTTGCCCCAAGGCGGTGTGGCTGCGTGCCACTGCAGTTTTTGCCGTCTGTGAATCTCTCACGGGCCCCACGGCCCCCAATGGGATGCGTGCTGCGCTCCCTTCCGACCCTTCCTCACTGGCAAGTGTGGAAGATCTTGCACACACTGGAGGAACGATGGGAGAGAGTTTCCAAGCCTGCGTTTGAACAAGACTCTGAAACTCTTCCAGATCGGCTGTGTCGTCAACGAGCTGGGCAACCTCTCCAGGTTGGATTCCGGACATGCGTGGCAAGGCCTCGACCTGTGATGAGAGCGAGACCAGCTCATCCTCGACGTGATCCCAAATCTCAGCAAGAACTTCAGCTGATTCCTTGGAGCCTTGCTCGACTCCGGTACCTTTGCACACCTGGCCTAAGATCTCCAACTCTTGTTCAAGGCGGCGCTGCCTGTCGCCCAAGTCATTGCCGCCTGACCGCGAAATCGAGTCCTTCATCATCAACGCAGCAAGCTCTGAGTACAGCTTGTTGATTCCATCAATTCCATCACTCTGCGGGCACCGGACATTGCTCACAGAAGCAGCCATTGATGCCAGCGAGTGAAACGAGTGTGTATCACGACTCCCTCAAGTCTTTGCTAGACACGTGGGAAACCAATCCTGAACGTGGAACAGCTAGCACGACCCTCGGTCTTCTGTGTTTCCACTCTGTGAGCTGTCGGGATGGGGCAATGGGCGAGAAGGAAGATCGCTGCAAGCTGCTTAGTCCCTGCCGGTGGTCCAATCCTTTTTAAGCTTTGGAGGCCAGAGCGTCCATCACTCACCACTCACAAAGCTAACACTAATGTCACTAATGCAGTGATGCAGTAACGCAGTGTAAGCTTCGATGACGTTGGAGGTGTGTTCAGTTCTGGTCTCTGTAAAGCAAACCAACGCTGCCACGGCAGGTTTGGCTTGCAGCTACATTCCGCGCAAGCAGACGACTTGGAGTTGGCTGCAAAACTTGCCCATATCAGTCACGGGATGACCTGAGAGCTGACAAGTCAACCATGTGTGCCCTTTAACAACGCCAGCTTTAGGTCGGCACCATTAAGGGGAAAAACTCCGAGCATCGCTGACGCAGCCGCTGCCAAGCAGCAGAGTCCTCCAGAAACGCAGGCTCACAATTTTCACAAACATGGAGTTGGCATTTGCACGGAGTCAGAACCATAGTCCTTTCCGAACTCTTGTGCTAAGTAGTCGAGCAGCTTTTTGCTCTCCTTCAAGCAGATGACCTGCACAGTATGCACAGTGTGGGCTCCGACGGCTCCGGGACACTGACATCATCTGACATCGCAGTAGGGAAACGGCCCCAGGAGGAGCCCATGCCTTCGAGGCACATTATGGTCACATTCTGGTCACATCATATGGTCACATCACGGTTTTACGTCACGGTTTTACGGCAGGCCTCCAGCAAGGCCTTGCAGTCTCTGCCAGCACTTCTCAGACACTTCAGACCTTTGCTAGGCTTCGCTGGGTTTTCACGGCATTGTGCGTCTCTGCGTGTTCTCGGGACACTTCAGCCCTGAGCCATAGAGCACCTCCACCAGGAAAAGATCTTGTGACTCCTGATTAGAAGTCACAAAGACCACAATCAAGGAACGATTTGCTTCCGTGGACGGCCCGCCTTTATTCGGCGCTCCACCTGGTCGACAAGCTTCGACGCTGCCTGCAAGGCAGTGGAAAGCAATCAACTGGAAAGAGGTCTTGGAGCTTCTTGCCTGTCTCATCTCGGAGACACTGCTGAAAGGCTCTGCACCTTTTGTTTCGAGCACTTCACGCATGTCGCATTTTCGTACAGTGCAGGTTGGTGAGAAGCGAATGAGGAGGGGCACCATCTTTGCCCCTCAAGATCGGAGCGATTTCCGCTAGCACCTCGTATGGAGTACGCAGCCCACCAAGAGCACTACAATACAAATCCTAGTCACAGCGTGCTACAACGCCGACAACGGCTAGGCCGGCTAGGCCCGGGTAGGCTTCCAACCACTTCGCGCACCACGGAGGGAACTGAACTGTTCCTTGGCTGGATGCGAGGCAGAAAAGTGTCCATGGCACACTCAGCGATTTTTTGCGCAGTTTGCTGACTGAGCTGGCTTAGATTCCTGCTCCAGATCCTGGGCGAAACAGAAGTTGGCAAGCCTGGACAGCCGCAAAACTGCATTGCTGCACTGCGGCCGCCACACCCAGTGCCGTGATCCGGACGGGGCAACGAGCTTGTAGTGAAGGTTGTCATGTCCGCCAAGCTCCCAGAGCTTTCTGAGGGCCTGGTTCGCGAAAGCACTGGCTGCAGCAAAAGCGCAACAGAGAAGGCGCTGAAAGATGGGCTGAAACGCAGGTTTCCTAAGACCGTTACGCAGGTCAGAAAAGCATCTCATAGCATCTCTGGACTGTGTACGGACAAAGCGAGGCATCAGACTAGGCGAGAACTGATCAAAGATGCCAGCCTTTACATGTGTCTATTCCACGGTGTAAGAGTTGAACGGGCAACTAGAACTGCGAAAATCGAATATCAAAGCAGAAGAGACCCCTCATTCTCTTCACGAAGAGGAATGAAAAGAATAACCGGCCTGCAGGCAGTGGATTACCTTCCCTTGTCGACTGAACACTTCGTAGGTTAGCACCTTAGACAGAAGTGTGCGCAGGGGACGTCTTGGCAACAACACCTGACTCATGAAAGACCTAGAGCTTTTCCACTGAACGATGCTGGCAGCTTGGGTTGCGACATGCGTGGAAGCATCCAAGGAGCTGTGCTGCACCAAAGTACGAACCTTAGACTTCATATTTGCACAAAAAACACAGCTTTCGGGCAGAGGTCTGGACAATCTTGCCAGCCTGTTCCATGGCATCTTGCTGCCTCGAACACAAGGCTGTTCTACACAAGAAAGCAGTGTTGTACTAGTTTGTAGTGTGACCGAAAGAAAGCCGGCAAAAAAACGACGAGCAGGCAACTAGCTGTAACTAGCTTCACAGCTTCTCGGATCACGACAGGAGTTTCTCACCATCCGGGTCATCGTCTACCTTTTTCGGCTTTCCTGTGGACCTCGCAAACTCTCAAATCACCCTGTGTGCCACAAGACCAAGGCACTAGACAACGCAACACGTTGTCAAAGTCACATCTGGCTGCCGCAGGCAAACTCTCTTTCTGCAATCTTCAATATCTTCCATTCGCTGCAGAAACTTCCGACACCAAGCCACGGCTTGTCGGTTGCCTTCTGCGCCTCCTTCTGCGCCTCACAGCAAGGAGATCAGATAGAACCAGCAAGACAGAGTGGCCATGTGCGGCCAAGTGCGGCCATGTGCGGCCATGTGTGGCCACATTGCCGACCTCACGTTTCTTCTTGTGCTTGAGCTTCTTCTTTTCCTCTGCGCTCAGCTCCGTCTCTGCGCCTCAGCGGTCGACACGACACAAAAAAGCAAAAAGGATCCATCAAGCTGGTGGGCGCCACATTCAATGCAGAGAGCTTGCCCTCCGAAACTCTTACGTCAAGCAAAGCTAACTTCTAGCAGCGCATGTATTCACAGAACCGGCATGATTCAGGAACCATACCCGCACGACTCAGCAGCTCGAAAGGTGCAGCTCAACTTTCTCCTTTCAGCCGTAATCCCTAAACAACCCTAAAAGCCTTCAACGCTACAACTTACAACCCAAAACCCTTCAACCCGAAACCCTGAAGCCCTAAAATGCCCTCAAAACTTAAACCCTAAACCCGAAGAGCCTAAACCCTAAAACGCCCTCAACCCGAAAAGCCCCAAACCCTAACCGCCCAAAACCCTAGAACCTCCAAACCCACACCCTGAACCCCGAAAAACTCCATAAGCCCTGAACCCAACTCTAAACCCAAAAAAAACGCCCCAAAACCCCAAACTCAAGTTGTAAACCCTGAAACCCTGCGGCCTAGCAAGCCTAAAGCACAAACACCCCAAATACTTTAAACCATCATAACCCGGATAAAACCTTAAGGGGAAAACCTCAAACCTTAAACGCCCGTAAACCCTAAAACCCTCAACCCTAAACTAAACCCTGACAGCCCTAAAACCTCAAACCCTGAAGATCCCAAACCCTTTACTTTCTGCTCTAAACCATAAACAACCCAAAACCTTCAACCCTACAACTTACAACCCGAAACCCTTCAACCCCTAAACCCTGAAAACGCCACAACACGCCAACAACC
This sequence comes from Symbiodinium natans, assembly GCA_905221605.1. Classification (NCBI taxonomy): domain Eukaryota; class Dinophyceae; order Suessiales; family Symbiodiniaceae; genus Symbiodinium; species Symbiodinium natans. The sequence goes on from CAJNDS010002094.1 coordinate 252,462, forward strand.
AAACCCTACACCGCAGAAACCCTAAAAGCCACAAAAGGCCCTCAAAATTTAAAACCCTAACCCGAAAGCCCTAAACCCTGAAACGCCTTCAACCAAACCTAAACCCTAAGAGCCCGAGTTGGGGTTCGGGTTCGGGTTTGGGTTCGGGTGGAGTTTCCATACGTGGGGGGGAGTTCGGGTTCGGGCTCCGGTTCGGCCTCATTTGGGATTAGGTTCGGGGTTCGTAGTGGATTTCCCCCTCCCCGTTCCCCCCCTTCCCCCCCTCTCCCGGATCCGACTGGGGCTTGCACTAGCAGCGGCACCTGCAGGCTCTGAATCTCTGGGCGACTTAACCAGACCGTCACCTAACCTTTTGTAACCTGTCACCAACATGTCACAACTGAGTCACAGCATCTCACAACGCACGAGCCTTCGGTGGTTAGGATCTCGTCACCACGAGCTTTCGCATCCTCAGAGGGATTGGCCGAGAGGCCAAGGGGCAGAGGGGCCGAGAGGCCCACGCCCGACATCCAAGCAAAGCCCTGACAGAAGCTCTCGGGCTGCTCCGGGGTCGACGCAAAAAGCTCAAGGTAAATGTTGACGGCATCCTTCACATGGCCGTCATGTCATGTTCGCCATACAAGAGGGCACATGCGCACACACGCTGCAGGGAAGAGAGAGAGAGAGAGCGAGAGAGAGAGTGGGGGTGAGAGACAGAGAGACACTCTTCGGACGTCCTTCGCAGCACGTCGATAGAATTTGTGTGAATATAACCTGTCCAGACCACCATGGTGATGCAGAGTATTCGGACTACTTATAGCAGGCATACGCTGCATGAGAATGCAAGCGGGCTGGGCTATGCCACTATGCAAGCTGAGCGGCCGCTCTTGCATCCGTAGCATTGCAACGTACGCCTGCCCGGTATTTAAATTGGAAAAGACATCAGGATGCTTTGCAACTGCTTCCCCAGTGAAGGCTGCCCCCTCTGCCTTAAGCGTAGTTTTACGCAAGCAATAGTTGTGAAAATCGAACTGATCTTCTGCAATGTCATGGAAGTGCTTGAAGGTCTCGTGGAACCTGGGATGGATGTACAGGCTGCAGATGCAAGATAAAAGCAGGAGACCTACGTCCACGTACATGGCACTGCCGTCTTTTTCGTCCTGATGTGCGATCTTTCCTGGCTCTTTCTATGTGAGCCCCTGCCCACGTGATTCACATCCTGACGAGCAGTCCTCGAATGACAAAGCATCGCGCCTGCTGGGAGTCCAAACTGAGTGCAACTTGCCTTGACCAGGAATGACCAGCCGTGACGTACACGCTGCGCTCCATGAGCAATGCCCTCTGGCAGAAGCATCGGCTCAGCCGCGATGAAGTTTCACAAAAAGTGTGGCTCACCTTCGCCACTTTCGGTGCTCGATGCTGTTGCTGGCTTCTGTTTGTGTGGCCAATGCACCCAGACTGGCAGCTTTGTCAGATGTGATGAGAAAGCCGTTCGCCGTTCGTAGGTGCAACATCTTTGTCACCTGGATTGCAGGAACTCTTCGGTCTCGACATCTGCATTCACCTCCTCGACATCGGTATGCCCGATTTTGGCAGCTCGGACGACCCCAAGATTTCCAAGCTGCTTGTCAGACTCTGGAGAGCTTCCACCACAGGATGGAGAAGTCTTGTCTTCGCGGATGCGGATGTTTCGCCAGTTCCAGACACTCCTCAGGATGAGCCCAAGGAACAGGAGAGCCAAGCCAATCGACTGCGTCCAGGTCGCAGACTGCGGGCGAAACGCATAGGATGCAATTATCGTCGTGATCTGCCTTGCATTCATCGCCGCTGCCAGAGCAAGGGCACCAAACTCTTGGATCATGGAGAAGATGTAAAACTGCCCAGCAGTAGCGGAAAAGGACAAGGCCACAACATCAGGGGCGAAGTATTTATGGTCTTTCAGAAATCGGAAGCAGTACCATGTAGAGTCAGTGACCAACAAGGATGCAACGGCAACACTTGCTGAAGTCAGGTTCATGTACAGCATCTGGTTGTACTTGGACATCCTACACTCTGTGAAAAGCTTCTCTTGGAACGTGCTTGTGAACCCGTCGAACACCAGGAAGCCCGTCAGGAGGAGGATCCCATACCAACTGGATGCTGAAGCATGTTCCGACTTTATGTCCCCTCCGACCGCGAAGATCATGATTCCAGTAGTGATCAGGACTACTGTCAAGATGTCCTTCATCGAATGCCTCTTCTTCGACACAATGACTCCCATCAGCATAGTTGGAAGCATCTTGAAAGTCTTAGCCATTGTCTGGAGAACTAGGGATACGTGTCGCAAGGACTCGTATTGGCACCACGTACTGAGCATATTGGAGAAAGACACTGCTGCATACTTCCACGGCGGAGCCTGTGTACCCCAGCTTTCTCCTGCCCGCCAGAGCATGAGAAGTGAATACAACACTGAAAAGATGCGATTGCACAGTACCAGGAACATGGTAGCCTTGAAGATCTCTCCATCGTAGGGCTGTGAAACCATTCTTTCTTGTAGAAAGCTATATATGCCAATAGTGACAATTATACCAAGAGCCAAATACAGACTTCGCAAGAGGCTGCGGAAGAAGCCGGATGACTTCGGTACCGCACCAGGAAGCATTATCGAAACTGCCATCCGTGGCAGCTTCCAGGCATCCTCAGCATCCACAGCCACCGAAGTGCCTTCGCCGTGTTGTGGCCGGCATGGATGCACGTGTTGGGACGCTGTGCTGTGTAGACATGCTAACGATATCTCGCAGAAGGCAGGATGAAACACATCTTGGCTCACAGTTGCTGTTTCGATGGTGTAGTTACGGACGGCGACTGAAAATTGCTTGAAAAGGCCTTGGTGGCTCTACGAGTCTACAAGTACCAGCTGACGAGAGCTGAAAGCTGTTGCAAGTTTCGAAGAGACGCTCGGCAATGACATAGCAAGAACAACCCTCGCACATAAATCACCGAGCTCTGAACTGCTTCAACGCTTTTCCATATTTCTTTTGCCGCTTGTAGCTCCGACCAACCTCACCGACCAAACATCAAAGCTGCAGCTCAAACCCACAGCTCACCAGTACGCAGTAAACATACAGAGTCCGACTGGGGTTCTGACGGCAGACTCATACCACATGCACTGCATGTCATGCAGGTTTGCTGCCTTCCACGGTTGGCAGTCGGTTGAGACAGGCGCCGGCCATCCGAAAGAATGAAGGAACAAAAGGCAACGACTCATGTGAAAGCAATCCAAATCTTCACCTCTTGCGAGTCTGGCTCCTTGGAGAACAGCAAGGCCTCGCCACAACGCATGTCCGCCACGATCTGCAATTCCAGAATTCTAAAGAGTCCGGTACTAGCGCAATGAGCGCCTTCTCCATCCCGCCCTGCGTGTCGTCGACCCTAAGAAGTGCCCTGCAAGTGAGCTGTCTGCAAGGATCTCTCAGTGGATTGCTACTGAGCTTATACCGCATTTACGCAGTGTACGCCCATGAAAAGCCAACTTGCCTGACGCACTGTGTGTTCAAGTATCGATCGGCCAAGTCCATCTGTCTCACCTGGCTCTGTCTAGAATAACCTCAACTCAGAGGGGCCCCATGCCTCTGGACCGAAACCTCCTCGTAGCATTGTGCCGAGCTTTCCAAGTCACCCGCCTTAGGCACAGATTGATGGGCAGCCAAGGCAACTCGCAGTTGCTCCAAGGCTCGGGCATGCTTGTAGATGCGGGCCTTGCATGCGTAGACCTGGGAAGGTGGCCCGGCCCCACATCAATTTACGAAGAGAAGAGGAGATGCACTAAGATGCACCCCCTGAAGGCTGCTCTGCCTCCACCAGAGTAGGCGTGTGCTCAATCGCTTCATTCACGTACTCCAATGCCTCAACAAGCATGCCCCAAGGGGTCGACAAGCAAAGGCAAGTGTGCCCCAAAAAAAAGGGTTACGCAAAACGATGTCTACTCTGGTCGTCTCCTTGTGGGTGTCGCCCATGAAATCGAAGTGCTCAGCGACCGTCTCAGTGCCACAAGTGGGTCAAGCCAGGCCATCGCCCTAAAGACTTAAAACCACCAGAAGCCCCAAGCCCACCCCTACGACCGCTCCACAGCCATGACCCTAAAACCCGAAAACCCTACAGCCCGAAAACCCTAAACCCCCAACAGCCTAAAGCCCCGAAACCCCAAAACCCTAAACCCCTAAAACCCCAAAACCCCAAAACCTTCAAACCCCAAAGCCGTAAAACCCTAAAACCCTAAACTAAGCCCTAAACCTATAAAACGCGAACACCCGAAACCCTCAAACGCTCGGCCCTAAAACCCTAAATCTGTAAAACACCGGTAACCAGCCCACAACCACCCCTGTTGGGCGTGGACCCTCCCGCCCAAAACCCTAAGCCCAACGCCCTAAAAACCCAACCCACAACCAAAGCACGGGTTTAGGGTTCTGGGGCTTTTCGTTTTTTACGCCTTAGGGTTTTGGGGTTTAGGGTCGTTTTGGAGGGGGTTTCGGGTGTTTACGGCTCAGGGCTTTAGGGTTTAGAGGCTTTCGAGTTCAGGGTTTTAGCTTCTGGGGTTTCAGGGTCTGGCTTGTCATGAGGCTCAGGCCATGAGGGTGAAGAGCAGCGCTGAGGGTGGCTCTTCGTCGCTCATCTGGCAAGTCATACAAGGCCCAAACCACACGCAACACCACCAAAAAGTCCGTTCGCCGTTCGCCTGCGGCGGCTCTGCCTGCTCTCCGGTGAGGGGTCCGAACCTAGGCCCAGAACGTCCGCTTGCATTGCCTGGCTGTCACCGCTTGGCCTCACCGAACCCGTTGGCCGTGGCCCATCAAAGGAGGGGTGGTTTGTCAATTTGTATTCGATGACGGATAACATGATACATAATGCCTATCCCTTCCACGGGATCTTCAGCAGACCTCCCGCAGCTCGAACGGTAGCTTCTGCGGGGCGCGATGATCGCACATCTTGAGGCTACGGTTACGGAACAGTTTCGAAATGAGGTGTGGTTTCGAAATACTCGTTGAAGCAATGCAATGCAAACAGCGAAATCGGAGTACAGCCACAAGGACGAAAAGCCACTTGCAAAGACGGATGGATGTTGAACGTAGCACATCCAGCCCTATAAGATCCTCGGAGGCCAAATGAGGCCAGCTTGCAGAGGTTTTGACGGGTTCGGGGTTTAGGGTACTAAGGGCCAGGTTTTTTCTGGAGTTGGTTTTGAGGGTCGGAGCCGTTTAGGATTTCACCGGGAGCGCTTCCGCGGAGCTTCCGCGCGAAGCTGCTTCCACGAAACCTTCCGCACGCTTGCATGCCCACAGCGCAGAGCCTATTTTGAAGCGCTGATTCAAGCATCATTTCTCAACTCAATACGAACTTGGACATCAAGCGCCTTTTGAAAACCGCGGCTCAAGTGCAGGGACTCCAAGCATACTCCATGACTTCACGCACTGCAGATGCTGGCCCCCCTTGTCTCAAGGATCCGGGCCATGACACCTTCTCTTTCAAACAGCGCACGTACTGCAGCAGCAACTCTTCGATCCTGCATGTTGTTTCATGTTGCTGAGCGGAGCTAACAGTAGCTAAAGCCATGAAAACATGACAGGCTTGCAGCAGTGGCTTTCCAGACCTGCGGGTATTGCCGTGAGTGTAAGTGTCAAAGATGTGAGCGGATGCTTGCATCAACAAGGTTAACCCGTCTGCAATCTCAGAGGCTCGACTGAGGAAAGCACGAAAAGTAGTAGGAGCGCATGGTTCGGAACAGCGACGGAACACCTATAGGCTCAATGCATCCCAGGAATCAAACTGAAGCACAGCCGTGTTCGATGCGTCTGCCTTTTCGAAGCCTGCTTCGCAGGTACTCGTCTAACTTCCGCTTGAACCGCTGGCCCGTCAGAAAGAAGAGCGGAAGCCTGCCGATGCTCGGCGACAAGAACACAAGCCTGACAAGCCTTCCACAAACAACCTGAACGACACAAGGGAGCCATTTCCAACCTGGCCTTTTCAAGGAGTCCGACTTGGGATAGTCGGCTTTCAAGCCCTCGAAGAACTGGATTACCTTTTCCGCTTCGACAGCGGCAAACGGAAACCACGGGGACGATGGAGACGACGAGACTTAGCTTTGGCTTTTGATTAAGGCCGCTCCTCCTCCTCTTGCTCCTCGGTCAAAGGCACCTCAGACTCGGGCTCTTCCAACGTCGAAGTAAAGGACAAGGGCACAATCCGCAGAACTCGAAGGGCGAGAAGGTTCCTATGACATTTCTGAGAGCATCATAGAGCATCTCTAGCGGCGGGAAGCCCTTTCGCATCCGGTGCTTTGCCCTTTACAATTACACAGCAGCAGTTCGTTTCTCTCTTGGGCAACCACGGCCGGCTCGAGGGTGTCCACCCGCCGCTTGTGCCTATTCGCACAGAACAACATCGCACAACAAAGGGTCAAGCAAGACATAGCAGGAAATACAGCCTTGCGACTAGCACTTCAACAAGAGCATGCAGGGAGCACTGCTTCCGACCGATGATCAATCTGCGCTGTGGCTTGAGCGCATGCTTCGGCGGCAGCCAGCCAAATACGGGCATACCTGCTTGTGTCTGCTTGTGCACTCTTGGGGCTGCTTTGGCTACATCATCCAGGCACAGCCAGGGCCCCGGTTCCAACCTACCTCAAACAACTTTCCTAGAGACCAGGTGGTAAACGCATTGGAGCTGGAGAGTCCAGACCTTCTGGATGCAGCGTTGATGGGAAGGACAAGATGTTTTTCGGCAGTGCCTCGGTTGCCTCAGCTGCCCGCCAAACTTTGCAGGACCCCCGACCAAATCGACAACCTTGCGGAGCCTCTTCTAGCTTGGTCTGCGGCAGCATTCCCGTTGCAAAGGTCGCTCTGCTCGCCAGGCGCGATGGGCGCAGGCAGCGGAGGCCTTTTGTGTAACAGACTGAGTAGCAGAGACTGTAGAGAGACAAGGCAATCTCTCCGAACTGTGGCATCTCAAGCCACTCTGCCAGACATCTTTGGGGGCCGCACCAAAAGGAGCTAAACTTCGGCTGAGAGGCCTTGACACACAGAGGGGAATTTTTGTGGCATGACTTCTAGGCGTCGAAGCACTTCTCCGCAGAGTAAGGACTACAAGCTAAGTCTGGTACCATGTATGCCAAAGCATAGACATGATGCTCGGTGTTGATGTTGACAAGCCTCCGCGGGTCTTGGCAGAGCTTTGAAGTGAAGACGACTGAAGATGTCTGAACTGGCTGTTCAGCGGATTCCTGGCCTCTTGAAGTAGTCAGCTGCTTCTTCATGCAGAGACAGGAACATGCAGAGCCTCCCCTGCATCTCCAGCAAACCGATCCTGGAAAGTGACTTGGGCACTTTTGGGGTCCTCTGGCGCGCGCTCGTGCACGCAAGGATTAGGGGTTTCCCAGAAGGGCTGTACATGCTTTAAAGGAAGACTACAACGTCAATCCAGCACAGTGCACCACCGGAAGAAGGCTGAGGAAGAGGCTTGTCAACAATCTTGCTCTCGTTCTCTTTCAAGCAGCTCAGCGACTCCTCTCAAAGACTGCCCAAAACGTTGAATCTGGGTGGCAAGCTTCGTCATCACCGTTGACTGCGATCCTTGAACTTGCCAGCTTCCTCCATGATGGATGCCTCCAATGGGCTGACATCTCAAATTTACCCGGTGTTGAACTCATGTGCTCCACAAAGACTCCTTGCGTCTGTTAAGACAAAACATCCAGGCGAACGTCCGCTTCATCTGCGGGTGACATTTCTTCCTTCCTCACTTCTGCTCCGACACATCTCTGCTTGTCATCATCAGCATCTGCGTCATTGTCATCATCCTCATCCGGGTTCAGCTCAACTGCCTTTCACAGTTGCTACAATTTTTTAACAGCCAGCCGTCACCCCTTGACGAAGACCACAAAGCAAGATCTGACGGTGCACTCTCTCAAAAGCTACAAACACACCAACCTTGTATAGATGCAGCTCTGAGTTCTCGTAATCGGAGGCTGCGGTAGTATCCTGCTCCTCGACATTAACTTCGACATAAAAGGAACAACAGACAGCGCGACAGCAACAGTCGCCACAAAATCTCCTTGAACGAGTTCTCATAGTTGTCGATGCATTTCCAGGCTAGCTCATAGTTCTCACACAAGTGTTCTGCAATGGCATATCCGACCTGTGTCAACGGTCACAGTCCAGATCATGGCTGGGTCGCTGGGTGAGTGGGCTGCCAAGACCCTCGCCCAGTTCAATCTAGCAGACGACTTGACCTTGCACAGAAGCAGAGCCAGTTGCAGAGCCAGGCAGAGAGCTTATTGAATTCATTCAACAAAGCTGGACACATCGCCTGCAGCAGTTTGCGGCGAGTCTCGGCAAATCCGTGCACATCCCGTCCTTAGGACACGACTAGTCACATCGAGCCATGCCAGTCATCTGCTAGGTGTCCGGCGATGGATCTGCAGCAAGGATAAATCTCTCAAAATTTGGAGGTTCTCCTGATCGATCCGCAGAGCCTCCGATGCCATGTTTCTGCGGGCGGCACTAGCTACAACAACCTCGTTGTAACGATAACCGTTTACAGGGGACACATCGTTGCTCCCTTCCAGGGCCTGCCGGTAGCACTTCACAGCCTGCCAAGGTCTCTCTCGCAACAAACCCCGAATGACGACACCAATGTAATGTCCAATTCCCTCGAAGCCTCAAAGTAGTCTCGGTCTTGCCGGTAAAGTAGTCCATACACCTTGGCCAGAAAGGTGCTTGCCCGCAAGTTGTGAGAGCAACATGAGATCATGCCTGCACGAATGCCTCAGGCAGCCACATGCCAGCAAACGTGACTTTTGAGATCGCATTTCAAGCCCTGCCCGGCAGGCACAGAACTGACACAAATGGCGACCTGTCGTGCCAATGTCACGTGACTGCCCTGCCTTGCGCACAAGCTCATAAGCTTCCTCTTTCCGGTCTAAATAGCTCACGGTGAGACCCTGTCGCAGCTTCGCAGCTTCGAAACTACTCACAAACACATGAGGGGGCTCTCTAAATACTGCCCCCTTTCGAGGTTCCCGTTGTATTGCGGAGCCCTATATTGAGCGTACCCAAAAAAGGGCCCCACACTGTAGTGAATCCCGGAATCCCCCACATAACATCTGCGCACACCACGCAACCCAGGCCTTCATGCACAAAGTCTCCCCATGGTCCGGATGCTTTTTCAAAATGGAATCAGCCGCTTTCAGGCCTGAACATAGCCCAAGTGCTCTCACATTGCGGTGGCACATTGGCAAACATGGCCAAGAAAACCTTTCTTGTACTGCTTGGTTTCGTAGAACTTGACGATGGATCGAAATACTGCCTGCGCTCGGAAAAACTCAAATACAAAAGCAAACGAAACGTTCGTGGAACTGTCGCTCACGGCAAAGCACGGATTGATGTGGCCACGCCTGGTCCTTTGCCGGGAGGGGTTGCGACATGGCCGCTCAACGTCGCAACGCGAAATGAGGGGCTGTTCAGGACACTCAGCTGATCTTCTTGGGGGGATACCAGTATTGGGCTTGCTTTGGGGGGTACTAAAGCGGATCAGCACAGTATCTATACGCATAGGCTTTCAGCACATACTATCAGGGTAATAGTCAGAAAAAGATACACCACATGTGAACTCAGGCCATTTCATGCCAAAGTTATTACCTACATGGAGGCCAACATCAGCAGCGGAAGTCAATATACCAAAGGCCTGAGGCGTTTAGATCCAGGTCTGGGGCCCACGGGGCGTGTATCGGCCGAGCTTTTTTGCCCCCCCTCCAGCCATAGTGCCCCGACCCCCCCTTACCACTGCCGGGGTGGGCTTAGGTCGTGTAGGGTCCTGACGACCCCCAAAGCAGACCGAACACAGAACGAAGTCGGACAAGTTGCCAACGACAGAGCCTAAATCCGACCCTCATAAACTCATCGCAAACCCCCTTTTAATGTGCAGTTGGGGGGGGGGGTGCTTCAAAAGGTTTCTCCTGGCTTCAGACCTTTGGCTGGATACCCGCAGGTCCCAAGGTGTCTAAAATATGCAGACGTCGATTGCAAGATGGAATCCCCTTGCGGCTCCTTGAGGCTTAAGATACTAAAACAAAGAACCTGCCTGTAAGCCCCCACCTTGCCGAAGCTGGCTGGACTACCAGAATAACCACAGGATTGCTCGGATCTTGTCTCGCTCGCACCCTCATTTACACCCTCGCTCTCACTGTTCTCTTACATGGACTATCCAACAACTCACAACATGCTCATCGCTGAAACTCTCGCAGCAACACTGACACTACCTCCAGTCACCATTGAACTCCCAACCACCAAGCACGAACAGAACCAACTTTTCAAGCGACGAGACATCCATGCCAAAGCATGAATATGCATGAATGCAGGCGAATATGTCAGGCATCGCTGTGGGATCTGTGGGACATGGAGCCGGCGATCCGGGGAGAGGCTTTCGGTTGTCTGGACGTCTCGGCGCCATATCTGGCGCTGAAGGTCTCGCCGTAGAGTTTAAGGTACAGCTTTGCAGTCTTGCGGCAGTTGCGCATCGACGGGACTGCCTCCTTACAACATCACCCCATCACATGACAGGAGGACTCCCAACGGTTTCAGGCTCGCCTTAGAAAAGTTGCCGCAGGGTTTCAAAGGTTCGGGCGGCTTCTCAGCAGGGTGCGTCGTTCAACGCCAGGCTCAGAGGCTCAGAGGCCGGAGCCGCGCAGACGCGCGCGAAGCGAATGCAGAATCGGGCCTGGGAAGGTTTAGGAAATTTTCTGGGTTCTTTGACCTTTGTAATCTTGGTAACCTGTTTGGAATCTTTCGGTGACGTTTGTGCCGGAGGTTCCAAGAATTAGGATCTCACGGTTTTTTCAGAGCGTTCAGGTGGATGTACTCTGAGTTACTCAAGGCCAGCTCTTCGTGCAAATGCTGGGCATAGAGCCGTCTCAAGGACCTTCAAGTGCACAGGCCAGGGAGCCGGATGGCCCTGTTTGCGCGCCTTGTGAGGTTCTTGGCTTTTGCCATTATGTGACCCGGAGACATCCGGAGAACGTCTGCCTTCAAAGGCTCCCAAAGTCAGCTCTCGAGGACTGGAAGGCCCGGTCCTCCGCCTCTGGCCACAAGGCCATCAAGAGATTCGACGAAAGGTTTGAAGAAAGTGAGACAGCAAACTGCAGAGACCTCTCAAGCTTCGAAGGAACAGAGAAAAAGGTGCCCAAGGGACAGCGGGAGCAGAAGCAAGCACAGGCCCCACACTCCCCAAACTCCCTGCGAGCCGAACTTTCCGAGCGCAACGCAGGAAACCTTAGGCTTCATCTCCGCTCAGGGGAATCCAAAAAGCCCTACATTCAACCCCAAGTCCGTCCAGCCAACAGAAAAGCAGGAGAGCTCGGACAGCTCCGATTGCAAGAATGTGCTCTCCTCATATGGCCAAAGCATCCCAAAGGGGTGTGTCCAGCTCCAGATGTTGCTCTAAAACTTCGGGGTTCGGAAGGCCATCGAAAGCCTCAGGCTGACGGAGGCACTGACGAAACGGTTCCTGAACTCTTTTTCAATTTCAGCCCACGAATCCACACGAAGTCTCAAACGTGAAGCCCGCACAGGCGTGGCTCGCGCATAAGGACCGTTTTACACCGATGCGCCGCTGCACCGACCCTAAACCATGAAGCCTACACCCTACTTAAAGCCCGGAACCCTAAAATTAGGCTTCTTTTTTTGGCTAACTTTGCAGACAAATAATGTCGACCCTAGAACCCGAAGAGAGGAGGGAGTAGAGGAGCACAGCAAACGAGCTCCGGAGCGGAGTCGATTTAGCCTGTGCCCGTCGGGCCCATAAGGAAACGTTTTTTCAAGCCTTAAAGCCCCAAAACCCCGTGACGCATGCGATGTGGCCTCCCGCGGGATCTGTTGACGTTGTGGGCAACATGTCGTGTTCCGCTGCATTTGCTCAGTTGTGGACTTTTGGCGCCAAGGCCCAGAGGCGAACTTGGGCGAACTTGGGTGAACCTGGACCCGAATCCAAAAGTTTTTGGGCTTTGGGTTTGCAGCCCGATCACTTCACGACTTGAAGGCGCGCGCCTTAACTCTTGGAGTGGTTCGTGTGGGCAGAACACACGGTCACTTGCAGTTTCACAGCCAAGGAACTAGACGTGACGCCCTGCGTCTTCGACTTACATGGTGCTGGCTGCTCCGAATTGTTTCGGATGTGCCAGCTTAAGACTTCTGAAAAGTTGGCAACCGGTAGAGAATTGCGTCTGGCCCCTTCCACTCGGAACCGTCGAAATTAGGCGAGTCGGTTCCTGAAACAGCTCTGGGTACCAGAGATAAAGAAGCCTCGCAGCCGCCTTCTGCGACAAGCTTTGTGCTTCTTGCGCGTGCTCACGCGCTTCGAGAAACAGATGCGCCTCACGCATGCAATACTCTGTCAGCGACGCTAACGGCCCAAGCTCTTGCACCCTTCTGCAGCCCCAAACCGAAATCATGGAGACAGCATGGACCTGCGGCATCCCGACTTCCCCTTAACCTCCGGGCAGGACAAGGCCTGTACGTGGGGCATGGACGGCTGCAGGGCTCGGCCTTAAGGTCTTCAGAAACCTTGGGGTGTAGGAACCAAAGTGAGTGCTGGGGCAGGCATTAGTGCATTAGACATTGCACGTGCTGGTGCGATCGCAGCTGCAGGTGCGGTGTCTCAGGGGCGTATTTGCCTGTGCAGCAACATCAAGGCTTTCTGAGCGAACAGCTGCAGAGCATTCTCGGCTGCAAGGCGAGTTATCTGGTTGAACACTGAGACTGGTAAGAACTCGAGCTTGAACATACGGCCGCAGAGCTCAAGCACGGGCCTTGCCAACCTTGCCGATTTTCAGTAGCTGTGTGGGCTCTGGATTCGGGATTGAGACCTACGCTTGGAGCTTAAGGCATCCACGTTCTACGCCTTGGGAAAAACCCGGATATCCTTTTCACACCTCCCTCGCGAATCTTCATCGAATCTTCAACAAGGCTCGATTGGAAGTCACTGAGCAAAGATGCGAAACATGAAACAAGCCTGGGCCCGGCTGCCGTACATTCTAGAACCTAAACCGCCCAGGTGGCGGAACCACCTGAAGCTTGTGGACCATGCGAACGGCGCACGCATGGTTGAGGGCAGCAGCTTGTGGCCCCAGAAACCCGAAGTCTTAACGCCATGTACAGCCAACAACAAATTCTTCAATTCAATCGGCTTCGGGTTGAAACACGCTAGGCCCTGCGTCTACCCTTCGAAATGTGCTGCTCAAATGCAGATGAGGACTTGGGCTTTGGGATTTAGCAGCACGTCAGGCACTTCAGGACTCATCTGAAGGCTTTATTTAAGGCTTTAGAATCGGATTTTAGGATACCCCAGCATCGCCCTTTAGGGCGACCATCACCCGGGGACCTTTCCATGGGGGTTAAAGGTATGAAGGAACCGGATGCGGAGGATTTGGAAAGGGCATTTCTCGCAAGGGGCCATATGTTTAAATGGGTCGGGTTGTCGCAGGCTTCATCGGGAGGGAAATAGGGTCCCTCCACAACACAGCCGTCCACCTGGCCCTCTGAGACCCAGAGCTCGAAAGAGCACAGGGATTGAACTTCTGAAAGATGGATCCCCCTTCGATGCTTAGAGGATTTTAAGCTCAGACTGGGCTTAGGGCATTTGGCATTTGGGACTCAGAGCTTCGGACCGTTTCGGGCTCAGAGTCCGTGACGGTCCCTAAGCACTCTGGGCATGCCTCCATACTGCCCTAGCCAGGGGTCGGTCGGATCTACAGGTGCAAGGCTGCGACAGCCAGGATTTGGAGCACTTGGAGCTTGTGGAGCTTGGGCCTCAAGGGCTGAAACGGCTCAGATGCCTCTAAGCTTTCGCACTAAGGGTGGAGCTCCGAGCCGGCCTTCACAGTTCTCGATTTGGGCGAGTGCATCATGACGAAGGCACGACAAAAACAGGGACAGACGGGAAAGCACGGACGGAGGATTGGCAAAGCACACCTAAGACTTTGTTAGACCCTGGAGCTTGAGGCTTCTGGTTTCTCAAGCTTCTGGTCAAAGTAGTGAGAAACAAAAAGAAAGGACGAGCAGGGCCTTCAAGGTCTCCCTGACGTCTCCGCTAAGGTCGCCTTTCTGACACTTGGATGCTCTCGGCATCTCTTGGTCATCTAGGCACGCCACGGTCTCCGGACGTGTCGGAACGGGTTCGAAAGGTCCGGCGTTCAAGTTTTGGGCACAGGCAGGGTGGGCAGGGTGGGCAGGGTAGGCAGGGCAGGGAGAGCCAGCCCAAGACTCTGCTGCACTCTGACTCCGCCGAGCACACCGAGGCAACATGGTGCACTAGTTCGCGAGGTCAAGGAGTCAGATGGTACGTGGTGGTAAACCTCCATCAAGAGTGATCACCAGCGGCCAAAGCATCGGAAACCTAAAAACATCCCGAAAGGGGCAACGGTCACAAATATGCGCTAGGCCTCTGCTAAGCCTGTGCTATGCCTCCGCTACGCTGAGCTGGCACTTGACGGAAGGGTGTTCGCAAAAGGTAGGGACTGTATGCCACACAGACAGCGCTTGAAGTAGCCACACCATGTACAGGGTGCCTGCCACGCAGCATAAACCCTTGGCAACCTTGCGAAACCTTTGGAAACCTTAGAGCCTGCTTCGGAGCGTCAGACTTCAGATCTCACATCCGCTGCAAGACGAGACGTCCGAAACCTGAAGGCACAAACGCTGCAAAGAAGCCGAGGACGTCTTGTGGCCTCAAGGCCACTTCAAGCCGAGCTAAGGGGTCCACAAAGATGCACGAGTGTCTAGACATCAAGACCTGAAGGAGGCCGAGGGGCTTAAGGTTTGAGCTTCGGCTTCGGGTCGCAACCCTCAAACACAACTTGTTTCAATCTCCCAAGGTTGGGAAGGCATGGACGAGAGGAGCAATGACGGTCAGAGCAACGGAAAGCCTAACATGGCCTGGGATTTAGGACCGTTGATCCAGTGTACGAGCTTCGCCTCAAACTGTAGGGCCAGCCTGCGCTTGTGAGCCTCTCTTCTCGCGCGCATGATCAGATGATCTGACACGCCGGCACCGGCAACGCGCCAGCCACGAAGGAAGCACCGTGGAATAGTTTCTTGCAAGTTGACGTATTGCAAGTTCACGCAAGTCTTGACCTTTTGCGCCACCAAAGATCCGGGGTTAAGACAGGGGCGGCGCAGAAAAGTCGACGAATTGAAAGGGATCTCCTCCCTCGACCAACAGCGGATAGCACATGCACGCAAGCATCATTCTGTGCTGAAAGCAGTCACGGAGCTGCCTTGCAAGCGTGCAGCTTCTCTCTCACCTAAGAACATAACAACGAAGTCACGGAGACCCGCACATCAACCACATTTACCGAAACCAGATCTGTCACGCCTATGTCCGCTGCACGCAGAACGACGACGGTTGACTTTGATTTTGCCATGGGTGCGGGGCCTAAGCATGTCTCCGCAAGTCTCTGCAGGTTTCCCGGGATGCACCAAGCCATGTGCGACGAACCAAAAGGAACCAAAGCACAAACGAGAGCAAAGCTTGAAAAGCTCGAGCGAGTACACGATTAGGTTGAGGTTCTCGCTTGTGCACTGCATGCCTCGGCCTGGCCATGAGGTCATGTCTTGGCATCCGATCAGGCACGTAACGCATCCTTAGAGTTTTTCTGCCATCCTCAGTTCTCTTCCGAAGGACTGGGCGATGATTGAATCTGTAAGGGTGCGCTGATGTGTACTGACGCTGGCCCCGGGCACGCCCAAGAAGCCGGAGCTCAGAGAAGTCAAGCAATTCTGGAAGATCTCGAGCCCCCACACCGAGCAGCACCGGATAGCACAAGACTAGCAACCATGCGAATGTACGGAGCATTGAGCAACCGCGAATCCTACTTGCGACTTGGGGTTCCGACGAGCTGAACATGTTTCGACGGTTACACTGCAAGTCTATCGATCTCTTACCCGAACCAACTCCCCACCAAAAAAGCCACCTCGATTTTCTTGATGGCAGGCATGGCCCTTCCATCAATACGTGGGAGCTCGTGGGGCCTGCATGTTACGGCTTCCCAGGCATTTGCAAAGAAGGCGAAGTCTGAGAGCAAACCATGCAAACCACAGGTTAGCTTTCAGCCTCCGGAAAAGACGCGACAGCACAGCTCAATGCACATGGACAACAGGATGACAAAAGGTGCGGTTCATGAGAGAGGGTTCAAGGACTCTTCGGGGAACCTGAGTTGTCTGAGCCGCCCTGCTTACCAGCTCATCCTCTCGCGTGTTCCTCGAACCATGCATCAATCCCACGGCGACAGGCGAAGCTGGAATCTGCATCATTCGCATCCTCATTCCAGCACCTTTGCAAGCCGCAGGGTAGGCCACCGCGGCCGCAACGTCCGCAGCATCCGCAGCTCATCGGTAGGTTAGGCGACACACACCTGAACCAAGCCTCTGGAAAAGCGCCTTGGATGTGCCAATTTGCGGTTGAGGGTTCAAAAGGCTTTGGGCTCAAACGCCTTGACGGTCCCTACCTCCTAAACCCTATCAGGGGACGGAAGCTTGATGTATCAAGGCCATAGGATCAAAGGCCGCCCGCCTCAGCCCCAAACCCGTTTGTCCGAGCTCCTACTTCGGCCCAAGTCCGTAGTTCAGGGCTTGCTTTGGGATTTCAGGTCCTGTGGGCTGTGGGCAACGATGATTGCTGGTGAGAGCTAGGAGGTCACCGAGGTCTCAAGAAACCTTGAAACCTCGAAACTTCGAAAGCTCTGTACCGCAGGCATTCTCAAACCCTCGCAGGCACACGACGGCTATTCTGAGTCTGACATGAACTCTCCGCTCGCCCGGAGCCATCCTACGTTTCTAATCCCCAGCTCGAAATGCCCCAGTCGACCACAAACTTCAACAGCCAGTCTCAAGAGAACGTACCGGACAAGAACACCTCGTGCGGGCCCAGAAGGACATCGAGCCCCCCCTCAGGCACGGCCCCTAGGGCTGGATTTCACGAATTCTCACCCAGCACATCCCCAGCGCATGTCCACATTGGGCCCAAACATAGTGTGCCAGGACAGCGACTTTTGAGAAGCTTGCAACAACTCTCCATCACATCGCTTGGGGGATGTCTCCGGCAGATGGTGAGGAGGACAAGTCTAGCGTCACCCACCCAGAATCCCAGGCACAAGCACAGCACCACACCTTCCCACTGCGGTAACTACCCCCTCAGGGTGAGAAGAGTCTCTGACAAAAGTCTCATCTCCATGGCTTCGGCGCACACACCCTCCGCGACATGCGCGGTGAGCGTAAAAAAGGCTTCTCAGAGGGAACTTTGGGCAACCAGTGTGCTTCACAGACGGCCTGCACAAGTCACATACATCTTAGCTGCAAAGTTGGAATAAAGAGGCGATCGCTTCGCAACCGGCGACAGTGACATGGACACGCTGGGCACAGCATCTGCAATCCTCGAGCTTAGTCACCCTAAGGCCTAAACGCGAACTCCTCAAGCGGCTTACGCCAAATCCCTACCCAAACCCCAAACCCCTCGGGCCCTAAAGCTCTGAGACTCTAAGCCACGCCGAAGCGTGGCAAGGCTGGGCATCTGCCTACTGCAGCTTCAGTCTGAGAATCTTCCACAAGGTCTCAAGGGCATCAACTCCTAGAAAGCACCCGACGTCAAGGCGCCAGAAGCTTTAGAGACGCGGCAAGTTAGGGCAGAGAGAACTTCAGGATTCAGTGTCAGATGCGTCTGGAGCATCATCTCGGCACTTCTTGCGCTGACCCGCGCATCCCGGATTGCAAGGCTCGGGTGCGCATGTTGCCGGGCAAAAGGGCCGCCTTAAATCTTAAAACTCCAAGCCCGAAACCTTGCAGAACCCCCAGATTGCCCATAACCCCAAGCCCTAGATCGCCGAACCTTGAACTCCTTCCCGGTGCGCCCAGTAGCTCCAGCAGACCCCTTGACGACCGAACCCTGGACCCTGAGCTGCAAACCTGATTGAGTTGCCCACCTCTGTGATGTTTAGCCTCAGCCCGCCACGAGGCGGCTGCCCGAGTGGCCGTCAAAGACGATGAGATCGTTATCCTACATCTCAACCCAAGCAAATCACTGACCAACGCGGCCGCCCGGAGAAAACAAGGCTTTCGGAAGCGACGGGTCGGGCCAAGTGATTGAACCTGATTGAACGGGTTTCTGATTAGGTCTTCCCTGCAGTGCCAGACCGGGCAGCAGAGCCTCGGGGTTCCGGCGAATGCCCAACCGTCAGCCTAGACTTTCAGGGAACCTGCAAAGAGCCTGGAACAACTACGGGTCCCGAAGATGACTCTTAAAGGAATATGGGGCGCCTAGCCGTCGAGGCCCGGGGAACCGGCCTCGAAAGCACAGGTTGGACGCGAGCTCTAGGACTCTAGGAGCACAGGGTGGCGATGGAAGGCTCTTGGGGGGCAACGAGGATGGTTCGTAAGGTTCTCAGAGCCAAGACAAGCTGTTTCTCAAGAAGTACTCGGGAGCAAAAAGGAGCAGGCCCGACACGATGAAGCGAGCCTCTGAGAAACACCACCTGCAGTTTGCCGTCGTTGAACTGCGGCCCACACCGCGCCCCCAAAGAACCATCGAGAACCGAAAGATGCCTTCTTGCGGCCGCGCCTCATGAATCATTGCAGCGTCTATCCTTCATGGAATAAGAGTTCGGGTTCAAGCCACGCTAACTCGGCATAGACTCAGTAGCCCGAAGCAGACACCAAGATGGTGTCGGTGCCTGAAACTTTGGGGCATCGGGTGGGGTATCGCTGATCGGCCCGTCTCACATCGGCAATACGCAAGCTGGTTTGCGCAGCTTGCGCAGCATGCGAGCCGACCGTTGCGACTGCTGCATTCCCTGCATTCCCTGCATTCCCTGCATTCCGCGGTACTGAGAGTACTCCTGGCCATGCAAGGTGGGAAGCCCAGGCCAAAGGGACTTGAATGCGTCCCAGGCTTCCATGTTATCCCGAAGTCTGCCTAGCAAAACCGTCAGATCTTGTCTGTCACCCGCGCTTCACCGCCAGGAAGGGCGCGAAGGGCCGTGCGACAAGAGATTGACGAGCTTGCGAATCTGCTGCCCCCACCGTATTCAAGAGCACGGGTTTGGGGTTTCGGGGTGAAACCCAAAAGCTTGCTACGGGCGCTGCACCTGACGCGAGGAGACAGGCTGCCGACTCTGCGAAGCTTTGCTCGAGGCACTTTTCTCACACAGCCGAGTGCTTGTAGAGAATGCCAGCATTTACGACTTCAGGACTTCAGGGCCCCAGAAGAAGCGGAGACCAGACTACTACCGCGTTTTTTTTGCCCCAAATTTGAAAAACTTTCCATGGACCCCACAAATGCACAAATGGACCAGTGGACCGTGAGGCGGTAGAGCTCGGAGCCAATACCGCCTTTGCGGACGCCTGCCTTGGCTCGAGGAGTCAAAAAGAGTGGAAGCCAAAGGTGGCAGATCTGCAAGGACAGCAAAGGACTTCGCAAACTTAAACAAGCCCTGTAGGAAGTACTCCTGTAAATCCCAAACCAAGGCATAATCCGCCGACCCCCGCTAGAGCGGGGGAGGCGTTAGTGAAGACCCATTATCGGTCCGGCCTTCCCCCCCCCCACCCCCAGTGCAGCCTGTGCCCTACGTGTTTTAAGGGGCTCCAGTGCATGACCGCCTTCCCGCTCTCACCGCTCTCACTTCCCCCACCACCCCCCTCTCCACAACCCACCGCCACCCACCGCCTCAAAGTCTTGTGTTGGGGGTCGGCGGCACTGGCGGTAGCCATTACATCATCTGACTTTTCCATCCTGCTCAATATTATCATCGCCCACAGGGCACCTGATCGTTAAAACTCCGAAATCTCCACCCAATAGGAGTTCTGAACGAGAGAAGCCCTGGAGGCCCCAACCTTGAAAGGCCCGAAGTTCTCAGCCCTACAGCAAGGTGCTCTCTGTGAGGCCGTCATCCGATGTGCTGACGCCCCATGCGGCGCAGGCAACCGCCTCGAAAGATCACGCAATCTCAGGGTGTAGGCTTTAAGGAGCATGGGTAGCATGGTGTTAAAGTTGAGGCTACAATGTTAAGCTTTGGGATATTGGCCCAACGCACAGGCTCGTCCCATTAGCAAAGCCACATTGAGGGCCCAGATAGGGACCAGCCTCATCCAAAACCACTCCTACTCTTGAGAGCGACGCGAAAACAAACTCAGAAGACACAGAAGTCCAAGAACAAGTTCAACTCTACTCCACCAACACATTGGCCCGTCGCAGTGCACAGTCCGGCATACCCTAGGATGTAGAGGTTGAAATTGCGAGATGGCGTTGCGGCTTTACAAGCCCAATGCCACAGAATCCGACATGATAAGCCCAATCCTTCACGAGAACCATCGAACCCCTTCAATGCCGGATCGAGCCCGGCGCAGAATCATTCTGCGGATTTACACGAGGGAGCGCAGGTTCAGCCCTGAAAGCCCTGAAAGAACCTCAGCCGTGAAGCCCTCGGCTTCGGAAGCCCTAGACATGGCCGCAGATGAGATGCCTTTAAACAGACTTTAGGAGTTCATTCAGAGGGGCCAACCTTTGACAAAGGTATTTGAGTCGCTGATTTTGGAAGTCCGGGGAATTTCGGGGACGAGCATGCAGAGATTGCGTGGGATGCAAGCTTTGCCGGTTTATAGGG
The DNA here is from genome assembly GCA_905221605.1 of Symbiodinium natans. NCBI lineage: Eukaryota > Dinophyceae > Suessiales > Symbiodiniaceae > Symbiodinium > Symbiodinium natans. The sequence goes on from CAJNDS010002094.1 coordinate 273,115, forward strand.
CTATGGCCTAGATACCTCAGGGCTTAGGGATTCAGTCTGAGAAGCCATTTCCCAGGCTGCGCTCGAGAAGCGAGGTCATCATCAGAGGGTCGTTTGGCTCATGAGACCCATGAGACCAATGAGACCAATGGCCTGGGCATGGGTTTCAGGTTGCATCGTTGTCAGGGGCTTAGGATGGTTTAGGCTTCAAGGATCACTATTGCCGCTACTGAATCTATGGTCCAATGCTTCAAGTTGAGGTTGTGGTTCACGCGTGATCGCCTCACACCTGGCAACCACGTCTGTCGCACGGGCACTAAAACCAAAACCCTAGACCAAACCCGCAACGCCCTGGAGGCGGTAAGGTTTAAGAGACTCCGCGCCTCTTCCGGTGTGTCAGGCCAGCGCGAGCGAAAAGCGCCTGATCATCAGGGAGGCCCTAAACCAACGTGTATCCTCAAACGTCAAGCCCCATAATCCTCTACCCCCAATGTCCTGAGCTGTAGGAAAACTGTAGCATGGTTAACTAGCATGAGTTCCAAAGAAAACACCAGGTGCGAGCCTAAGTTTCGAAGTCAAGCTGCGGGATGAAGTATACACTCGAGATGTGAGGTGTGCCCAACAGATGTAGAAAAACTCAGGACTTCACACCTTGAACCAGAAGTTTCAAGACGCGGGCTGCGAAAAAGGGGGGAGTTGCGTTTCCTGGCGAAGATTGGGGCGACTCCTGAATACTCCTGGCTTTGCTTTCGCGCAAACGATTGGATTTTGTGCCTGCGCCAACATGGATCACTTCAGTTGGGCCGTGGGGTACATCGACAACGAATGACAACGATGCGCAGAAATTGCACACAAGCTTGTTACCGAGACACATGGACTTGGACTCCAAGGTTCAAGGTGTGAAGTGTGCAATCGTAAAGGAATGCTACATGAAATCAGAGGGCTCCCGCGACTTCAGCACTTTGATGAACAGTCCCAGCGTATGTGCACCTGTCACCGCTGCTAGTCGCTGCCTGACCACCTAGAACCTTCTGCATGGGAAAGCGACTGACAAGCATTTGGGGGGCGAGCCCTGTGCCATTCGCCAGCAACCTTGGGCCGAAAATTTTCCCGACCCATGTCGTGCACCGATCGAAACTGATGCCGCCACCCAGATCGCAGATTCTCTCACGAAACCACAACAGGGTGTACAGCTCTCGGGTCAAGAGCAAGCTGCAAAAGGAGCAGGCCCGGGCATGCAGACTGAACATGTTTTCCTCTTGGAACATCTGGAACCCGAGGATCGCAATTTTGAAACCGCGCAGCCAGCCGTACCTGAAATCGCATACCTATTAGTTGTCACGTTCTACCTGCTATTTTTTTGTGCCAGCGTGTGTCAGTAAATTAGATAGGTGCGAAAATCTGCTCGTTCGAACATGTAGTGCATGAGCACACGCCCGTCTGTAGGAAACCGGTGTGTGTCTGTCGTTGACTCACCGTTCTGTCTGCAGTGCCTTGAGCTGATACTGTAGGCGAAATTGCAAGTCAGATTGCGTTCGTTGCTCGACAAAGTCGAAGCAACTGTATGAACGCCCCTTTGGAAGAGGTCGAATCTTGATCGAATTTACATGTCTTCTTATAAGGGTTAATTATTTTGTAAACTAGGGGGAGACGTCTGTGTGGGAATCCTTGTCACTGCGACCAACGCATTTATAGGGTTCATGAATACTGTAGTCACTCTTGTCACTCTTGTTTTCTTGAAAGTATTTGAAAGTCATACAGCGCCCCAAAAACAAGCAACACGTAACCCCAAACAAAGACACACAGATCATGCCCTAAACCACCCTACACCCTCTTAAGCACGCCAAACACAAACCCTGCCCAGCTCGACCTGGCTGGGCTTGTCGGGATCTATCCTTACAAGACTTGGGCTCGTACATGGTCACCGAACTCCCCGACACTCATTGCAAGACTCGAGTTTGCATGACATCACCCCTGTCGAAGTTTGTTGGGGGAGGCGGGGGGGGGGGGGGGGGGGGCCGAAGCTTTTTAAACCCTGGAACTCGAAAGTGGCTGCTTGGCGCTACTGCACTCACGTGTGTCATTTGTATGCAAGACATGTTAAGTGGATGAGACATGAGAACAAGTGATAAGTTTCGGTACCCCACAAACTGAAGCTCTGTCCCGTGCACTTCGTACACATCCCGCCTTGGCTAATGTGAGCGTGAACTTCCTGCACTGGTCGCGGCAAGCCGCCGGGGCAGGTGCGCGGAGGAAACTCCATGGTCTGGTCGTCAATGTATTCGACACGTTTCTCAATATGCCAGGAATTGCTCTATGTCTTGTGTCAAAAACACCAACCAAAGTTCAATTCCATCGACCAACCATTCCAAGCTGAGATGAATTAGCTTCGGCCAGAAAGTTGCCGATCAAGATCGGGAGGGGTAGGGGGGGACTTATACAGGGCTTTTTCAATCAGAAGTGGGCAACTTGCATGCTCTTCGACGATGGCTTGAAAGAAGCGGCGCAAAGGCAGCGGGCACAGCCATGTCACAGCCACAAGTGAAAACAATCTTGTTCGGCTCACCATGCACAAGCCCGACCCGGACTGCACATTCCCTAGTCGAAGGTCGTAGTACCACCCTGCCAACTCAAACTGAAACGGGCCCCCGACCTGTGGCCATCCCCACTCCCTCTTTGTGTGCGCCATGAACAGCATGGCCGCAAGTAGCCCAGGAGGTTTGAAGCACACAACTGGCTCTTCCGGGAAAGGGCGCGCTTTTTTGCCATCCAGGGCGCGCTTTCTTTTTGCCTCCCAGGGTGCGCCTATTTTTGCTGCGCCTTCACAGGCCCGGGACTCATTCACCGACTCCCGCTCTGGGTTGGAGTTCCACGCCCTCTTACACAAAAGCAGCGTGCGAATGCGCAGCATAAACACGGCTCGCCCCACAGCGCGCGCGTTTTTCTTGCCGCACTGTCGCGGGCCCGGAACTCACTCACTTCCGCCCTCTCGGCTACACAATCACGGTGGCCGACTCCAGAGCAAGAAACACACAAGGGCGGGGTTTGGCCGCTCTGAGCACCCGCCTCTGTGCCATTCTGTGCCTAGGTCCTACGTGGAGTCTTGCTTCAGCCTTTTCCTGAGTGCGGTCGAACTCTGTGTGACACCTTCTGACGGCAGCTCAGGCTCAACTGACCTGGACCACCGAAGGAACACGAGCAGCTCACGTGCCACATCATGCGATTCGGGCTGACAAACGACATTAAAACGCCAGGGCCCTGACGTCATGTGACGCCTAACGCAACATGGCTCTCGTGTCACCTGGCGCAAAAGCATCTTCCTAGCACTTGGCGTGCAAGGGGCCTGCCTCCTTCTACCAGCTTTGATCTTGGAAGCCCACAGTCCCCATCAGAGACACGGAACGGCCACGTGGCCAGGCCATGCGGTTTCGGCGCCCGTGGCCGGGGACCACTGAACTTCGCGTCCGGGCTAGTCTACAGGTGCTGCTGGCATGAGGAGTATGCAAGAGGTGCGATGGCATCAAGAGGACATGACAGCAGGCCTGCTCAGGGTCGCACTTTGCGCGCGCAGGCACTCAGCAACACAGTATCTCCAGTCATCTTCCAGAAGCAGGTCAGGGGCATGAGTGCTTTGCAACTACCAAACTTCCGGGAAGACCGGGTTTTATCTTGCTCCGCCTGGTGCCTCATGAAGGGGCAACTTCTACATGCCAGAAAGACGACAGCACACGGACTAGCTCCTACTAGCTGGAAGGCTGGATACAAACATGCCGGGAACCTGACGTCATGCCAGACGATGGACTGCGGAAGCGATCATGCCCAGCGGTCTCGTCGGAAGTGCGCTTTGCCGGGTCTGCGCATCTCATCGAATGCCAGTATTTTGGGTAGCCCTGAGATACAAGGTAGATCCACTCTTGGAACGTGCTTGTGAAAAGCACGTGACACTGAGACTGCTGCGCCAGGTCGTAACTGCTGCGGCATCCCCCTCCGTGGAAGCTGAAGGTTTGCCTGGTTTGCCACTGCATATTCCAAGCTCCAGTTGTGTGCGTGCGACCTACCCGAGAAGGCAGCATGACAGGTATCCAGTCGGAGGCAAGATTAAGATTGGGGTGACCACAATGCCCCTCATGCTCTGATGCACATGAACAGGGACGTGGGGCGGAAAGGTGCTCTTACGCACAGGGTTGCTTGTGGCCCGACGTTGAAGAGACCACAAGCAGTCAGCATTAATGGAGGTTTTGCATTTTTGAGGTGATGGGCAACCCACAACAAAAGAGCATCCTGCCTGCCGAGGCCCGTGATGTTGGGAGGGTTTCGGGAGTGGGATGGCGTCAGGAACCCCGCTCATAAACAGCCGCTAGTTTCCCGAGGTCTTCTTTTCTGGGCCGTCGGACAGCCTTGGCCTTGGTAGGCTGCTAGGCTATAGCTGTAGCCCTCGAAGAGGATCGAAACGGGACCAGCTCGCCATTGGCCTCAGGATTTCTGATGAGGCCTAGAAGCCAAGCAAGAAGAACACACGAAAGGAGATTGTTGTTTCGCGGCTAGTGCGCTTCCTAAATTTCCAAATGGCAGACCAATATCTTCACCTTCAGCGGAAACAACGGAAACGAAAAAACTGCAATCTTCGACACTTCAACGTCTGAACTTGCAGGTTTGCCTCCACCGCTGCCAGATGGCGGACGGCAATGTTGCACTTGGGAAGGTCCCCCCCCTCATGTCGCGCAGCAAAAGAGGGGGATGCTGCAGCGCTCTCGACAGCTCCTTTGGATCTGCAATGAGGCCCCAGTCGTGCTGGTAGGGTGATGTTGGTGGTCAGTATTCCGCTGCAAAACACAAGGGCAAATGGCTTCACTGGCGGCTTTTGGGGTGTAGGTCGGTTTCGCTTCAGCCTCGTCTGGCTCAACTTCCGGCCTCAGCGCCTGGGAAGCACGCCACCGACGAGGTTCCACTCTAAGCCCTAGACATCCCTAGACCGGAACCCAAGTCCCTGCACCCTATAGACCTCTATAGCAAGTCTAGAAATCTATGTGAAGTCTGTCCATGTATCCCCCAGAGAGCATGAGGATGGCAGAAGCCTTGCGAAGCCGGAACTCCCTGAGAGCACTTGGCCCGTGCCCTCTCCATGAAAACAACGCCATGTGCAGTGTGTGCAGTGGCATGTGCCGGGCTGCCATGTGCGGGCTGCCAGCAACTGCCATGTGCAGGCTTCCGGCTGGTGCTGCTGTGAGCCCTGGCTCACAACGACCTGGCGCTTTCGAAATGCCACGGACCTCTTCACTCGCCGGCATGCCCAAGATGCACCTTGCCACGACACGGCGCAACCTTTCGCAGTCGCCAGACGGAGTCGGAAACAGCGGTCACAGACCAAGGAATTGTCACAGGCGCCTGCAGGGAGCAGAGTCGACTTTGCCACTGCAGTTCTGCGGTTACACGGAGCCGCTCGAAGCAACACACCACCGCGGCCCATCAGGAGGGGATGTAGCCTTGCAGAGCAAACCAGCAAGCCATTGGAGCGGCTCAGCAAGCTATGCCAGGTGCCGCAGCCGCAACAAAGCTGCGCACCTCTTGGACCAGCAGCCGTTGGAGAGCGCTTTTTGAAGAATAGCCAAGAGAACAGTTTAGGGCAAAGCCTACGAGTATGCTGCCTTAGCGCGGATCCTGACAGCTGCATCCCAAACCTGCGGTCACAGGCCAGAGGGGAGTAGGGCAGGAACCTCGGGATTAGTCACAAGTACGATGCCCAGCAACGTGCTTTGCTTTCCACTGGGCCGCTTCCTGCACTTGTGGGAGATCATCTTCTTTGCAACCTGGGGGGTCGTATGGGCAGCGCGGTCAAGGGATCTTGGCAAGAGTCATCTCCTCGCGCAGGCAGCCTTGAGGCATCCTGGTACCTTTGCACGGCAACTGACCCTATTGGTACAGGAGCAAGAGAAGCCCGCCAGGTTAAGCTGGCTCATTTGCCTCACGGGCCTACGCTACGCATCCAGGGGCCGTGCCAGGACTGCACAACACAAGAGTCCTGGGAACAAGCCTCCCAGAATCCATGGAAGCAAGCTGAAGCCCGAGCTCAGCCCACAAGCTGGAAGAGAAGCCGCAGACATTGAGGACTACGGCGACATTGGTCGCATCTTCGCTGATACTGGCAATCACTTTGCCACCTAAGAGGCTGCATGCGCCAAGAACTGACGTGACACACATACCCGTGTCTTGCTGAACACTAAACGTAGTCTCTCACAGGAAGCTTGCAATGCGGCGGCAGGCCCTGAGGTCCAGGGATTCCAAGCACCGGAGGTCAGAGCGCGGGTACTCAAGCAACCTGCCCCTGCATGTGAAGACTAAGGGTTGGCATGTCTGACAGGGACCCCGAGAACGCCACCCTGATTTTGAAAAGCCCCCGGGCCCGCTCTCACAACCCGCGCCTTGGGCTTTACAGGACTTGAGTGCAGAAGCAGGGTGCGCAGCTTCAACACCCCCAAGGAAGGGGGGTCAGGCAAACCGAGGCCATGACAGAAGGGCGCAAGCACTGCTGACGCGCAGCCCATTTGGGCAGTGCGGGCTCACTTCAATGATGAGGCTGCCCTGGCAACGCAGCACTGTGGAGTCCACTTGCGCGAGGGCTTGGATCTGTTTGGAGATGCTCACGGACTGCCAGTGCCGCGTCAAAAAAGGGGCTATTCACAGGGCAACAAGAAAGTAAGGGTTCAGGTATCTTTGAGGTTTTTGATCACAGATCTCTCTGAAGCCCCTTTTCATGCACCAGGTCTGGGCTGTCTCGCTGAGGAGCTGCTTCATGTCTTGAGGGCTGATGAAGGCAGGCACTGACAATTCTGCGATGCCGGGGCAGAGCCTCTTGCTGCCAGAGGCTTGCCCATCTGCGGCCCCCGCGCGTAAGAGCCTTCGCGTGTCGAAAGGAAAGGATACCTTGACACCTCTTCTCGCATGGCAAAGTGTCTTCGGAGCTTCCTACTTCGTTTCGGTGAGCATTCAAGCAGAGAAGCAGTAGGCCATGGCATCCGAAGGAGGACAAACAGAATGCTTGCGCACGAGCACCGCTTCAGGTGAAGGCACCGAGAGCCCGGACTGGAACCCACTAAAGCCACTTCTGCTGGATGCCAGGCTCTAAGTGTAGTCGTCTGCCCCTGAAGCAACGGCACAAAGATGTTCGCCCTTGGCCGCAAGATTCGCACAAGCCCCTGCAGTGTGTGGCGTGGGTCGAATGCAAATAGCCTCAAGCCAAGGTGCGGTCCGCAGCATGACTACATCTCTTGGGACCCCAATCCTTGGGGGCGCGTACATTTGCAGGAGGCGACGGCGCGATGTACAAGGCGTATGGATTACTCGGAGGCGGAGCATGCTTCAAACATGCTCTTTTGGAGTCAAGGGACCAACTCATGCTTTCGCCAGCAGGCTGCCCCTGACCAGCTGTTCGTCCTCTGCGCTCCTGCCCAGCTCCCTCCGGGCGCTAAACGAACGATTGACACAAAGACTTCGACACTTCAAGATATCCTCAGGTGCGGGGAAGCTCTCATCCACTTGCTCGTGTCTGTGGCTCCGTCACAGGGTGTCTCCTAGAGCCGTCAAACCACGAGAGGGTGTCTTAAATCCATTCGCAGCTGCGGCTACCCTGGTGCAAAACTGCAAAGCCTGCGCGTGGCACCATACAGATCACTGGCAGCCGCAGCTGGTGCACACAGCTCGGAGACTGCGAATGCCGTACAGCAACAGGTACAAACCCCATCAAAAGTTTCAACTCCGGTGTCAGGCCAGATCTCTTCAAAATGGCCGGTATCTTCTTGTCGCAATCAACACTCGCACGGCCAGAAAGGCCTGCCAAAGGATCTGAGGGAGCCTTGTACTTACCTGGACAGAAGGCTGCACCTCCGCAGACCCACAAGTCCTGCCAGGGCTCACACGTGGCCGTTTAGCTGGGACGGCGCTTGACATCGTGGCCGAGGCCTCGCCAAAGAGCAGACGGCCAGAAAGGCCTTCAAGCGACAGGAGCTCTGGTCCGAAAGGTGCTGAAGTAGGCACCACAGAACCCCGCTGTGGCTCGGGGAGCGCGCGGTCACTTCAACCAAAGCGGAATTGGGCATCCAGGGTCAAAGCGAAAATGGAACAACCCGGAACAAACTGGGCCTGCAGCAGCGTTGGTCTCATAGCTTTCAATTTGGGCTTGGCTCTTCCTCAGGCCTTCCAGCCTCCTCAAGAGCTTACGGTTAACAGCAAACCCTGACGCAAGATCTCTGTGGGGACCTGGTCGGAAACAGCAGTCTGACGGGATTCTTTGGCTCACGTGTTCGACATACAGCGACATACAGCTAGACGTTGCATTTGCTGCTGGCCAGCTGTAGGGTGCACTCTGCGGAGGCAGACCCTAGAGGCCCTAGAGTCCTAGAGACCTTGCAAACAACAGGGTTCGTAGTCTCTAGACCACCCCAGCAATAACCCCCAATCTATAGAAACCCCCGCATGGCATGGTGCCTACATCAGGTCTGCAACCCCGCTTGGGGCCAAGATGAAGCTCCCCATCATCCGAAGATCTCAGGCGGGCATGCGTGGCTGCAGCCTACCAGCCTGGACATGATACCGATACAGCCGGGCCACAAGCCGCAGACTCGAAACCTGGCACTTGAAAGCTGCCTTGGCAAGCTTCGGCGCATGACGTGGACTTCCACAGATCTCCAGATCACAGGCGCCAGCCTCGAGGTGAGCGCACATGCACAGGCCCGTCTTCATGAACTTCAACCGACGTTCTTGATTACCAATCCCCAAAATAACCCTGCAGAAGGAACCCTACGTAGTCTCTGCATCTGAAAACTCAATGAGCAAAGCGAGAGGCTTTTGATGCCCAAGGGAAGGATGGCTCAGATCCCTATACAATTCTGCACTCCAGCCATGACAGGGAAGGAGTGGGATGCGCGCCAACCTGTCCAGCTCTTTTCTTCAATGTGGCCATGGCTTCGGAATAACCTGAGGCAGTTCACACTGCAACTCGGGAGGACCAGAACCCGAAGGATCAAGGCGAGCGGCAAAGGAGACATCCTTGACAGAGTCTTGGTCTCTCCAGCTTTTGAACACACTTCGATAGAGCAGGCAGAGGTGAGCCGAGTGAGCCGAGTTTGCCACGGAGCAGATGGTCCGCACGTACTGCGCTCTAGTAGCTTCCTTCACTGGGGATGATTCGAGACGCCACGCAACAGATCGCAAAGATGCCGGAATTTTCACGCAGACCGAGGGCCTGCTGTCGATATGCGTGGATAACCACCACTTTCCACGGACCAGCAAGTGAGCATGAAGTGAAGAGATGCAGCAAGCTTCTTGGCAAACGTAAACAGAAACTGCTAGCTCGCAAGATGTGGACTTGGGAGGCAGGTGCTGGACAGCCCTATCTCCTCTCGCTGTTCTTACAGCCTATCGCTGCGCTGTTACATCTGCTGCTCAGAGCACAGCGTGGCCCTTGCAACCCGGGTGTCCTTCAGCTTGTCGCCCACTGCTTTCACAGGCTGTCAGCACTGTCAAGACACAGCCCCGGCCTTGAGAACTTCTGAGGACAGAGCGGAAGCCTCAGCACTTTCCACGTTCTCAGCTCCCTTGGGTCATCGCAGTCATCGCTCCTTGAGTCCAGCGTCCCACCTCTGACAGCGTGGCATCTTCAGTGGTCAGGTGGAAGGCCTGGACCTTTGGAACCTAAGACTTGAATACGCTGAATACGCCTGGCACTCCGTCAAATGGCCCTTAGAAAGTTGGCAGAGAATCACGCAGGCATCCGCATCCAATCACCCCGAACACAAACCCCTCGAAACCTAAGCTGGAACCACACCCGAACGAAGGAGAAGAGCTCTCATCGCTGCGGAACTCTGAGTTGGGAAATGCTCAGCCTCTGTGGAACAAATTTCCACAAGGCTAAGGCCCCATGACGGCTTGGCAGGATCAGGATGGCTCTAAGGGCTGAGTCAGGGCCTTGAGATGCCCTGACCTCGCTTACTTCGCTTACATCTTGCTGTATCAATGAGCAGAAGGCCCTCTGACACGCAGAGCAGCTGAGCTGAGTGAGCCATGGCCGGTCTCTACAAACAAAAAGACAAGGCAAGTCTCCATCGGCCTCGTGGACACATCAACCTCTTTGCTGTTGCAGCAGATGCACTTCGGTGCGGATGAAAACGCAAACATCCGTCCGCATCCATGCACTTGTCTCTGGCCAAGGGCTTCCATGTACGGATGAGAGATTTTTGGCCACACCGACACACGTACAATGATTCAGACGTTACATGGTGATGGAAACACAGGCTCAACGTGGCAATACCAGCACTGCTACTAGGCTACTGCGAAACACACACGGGCGTGCCATATGCATCTCCAACACTCGCAATGTGTCCACAGTGTCGGCGCAGCGCCATTTTGGGAATGCGATCATGTCTTGAAGGACTCGGTATCGTGGCAAAGCTCAACAGCCATTGCACCTTTCCATCTCATGCGCCAAAGAGGTGAAACGTCAACCTTGGGTCAGGTCGCTGTCAGTTCAGCCCATCACGAGCTGTCATTTTGATCGCCTTATTTCGGGATCCCCCGCATCACTGCACAAAATTCGCGGAACGTTCTCGGAAACTCCCCTGCCATATCTGCAATTGTACAATCCTGACAAGCCGAGCTGTCTGAAAGCAAGGAATGTCCTCCGAGGTGAGATCTAGACCGGGAAGGTTCCAACTTTGGCCGCACAGGTAGGTCCAGAGGTTTCTAATTCCGGCCGCTGGAGGGTTCTGAACATGAAGTGAACATGCTCACGATGTGGCACGTGCACAGATGTCCGCACTTGACCTTGCCTGCAACGAGAAGGTTCTGTTGAGGGTGCCTACGCGCACAGCTTATGAAAATCCGCAGCATATATGAGTTGAGCCTCCCAAATTTCGAAACAAGCGCCGAAGCTCCGGAGCCTCACTGAGCAGCATTTACTAAGCATCTACTGAGTATGACACTTCGACTCGGCACAACGCGAAGCTAGCCTGACGGGGACACTTCTCCGGGAACAGATCCCAAAGGCAATCTTGAAGCCAGTCCACTGAGAGGCCAGGGCCCCTGCAAGTGGAAGGCCAGACACCCGTCATCCGTGGTGGACACGATGCCTAGGCTACTTGCATCTACTTGCAGAGCCTGCGCCGGCCTTTTCTGAAACACTGCCAGAAGGGCTTGGGATGTTGACACTCAAAGGGGTTGCATGTAAAGCTGTATTGCGGATGCTAGTCATCCCAACTGCACCATGAGAGCCGACGCTTGGCATCTTCGACCCCGCCCTGCATGCGGGATGCTGCGCATCAAATCAGCGGCTGCACAGGCTGAACACAGCCGAAGCTGCTGCACACACCATAGCTCCAGGTTGCGCGCATTTCGGACGAGCTTATCCACTGGCATGGTGATCTTGGCCAGTTTTGGGAATTGCGCGCTGGTACAGGAATCAGACATGTAGTGTACATGACAAGGCAACCTCGGTCATCACAAACTGCAACGCACGCCGAGTTCCATCCCAGCCTTGTACAGAAGCCACATCAACCTGGATACAGTCGCTGCGACCCATGTACCCATCCAAATGAGCTGAGATTGACGCGGGCTTCTTATGCACCCGACTAACCCCAAGGCCCAAAGGCAAAGCTATCTGCCGATGCGCGGGGCCCTGACACTGCACATTGGTGGGCAAACAAAACGTCGCTGGCCAAAGTTCACCTCATGATCCAGCCGGAGCCGGACGTCGTCTGCGACCTGGCCCGGGCTGGTGTCAGCTGCGATTGGCAGTGTGCAGATTTGTCCTCCACGAAGACTTCATGCACAACCTCGACCTGCAGTAAGACCCTAAGGACCTAAGGTTGGGACGGGTATAGTCTCCAAGTCTCAAGCGGCTCCGTTTGGCCCTTACAGGTGGCTGCCTGGTAGACGGCGATGAGAACGGACTCTCACGGAGCCGTTGCCACAGATCTCACCATGGCAGCCTCACCCAAGCCCGGACCACGTGAGGCTCAACGTGCAAAGTGAGGTGGAGCCGGTGGAGCTTCCACTCCGCCGTGGAAGCTCCGAAGCAAGGCGACCAGCGCTCTTCCACATCTGGACACCGGCTGGCAAAACCTGCTTCAGAAGTTTCTGCTTGGCGGTCCAAAGGGTTGGTGCCTCACTTGTGTACCTTTCTGCACCATATGCCCAGCAGCTGCACGTGAAGCCGAGCAGCGGTGGCAGTGTTCGTGGTGGCAGGGGTGGCAGTGGTGGCTGATATTCTGTTCAGGTTCATGTTAGAACCGGAAAGGTGTCTGATCATGTCTCATTGCGCAGCCGACATGTCAATCATCCTGCGGTCTTCCCGAGGCGTGTGACAACAGACGCTGTATTTCGCCCTCCATAAACATGGCCCAAGCTCGATAGCACCACATACACAACCTTTCTGCAAAGATGCTCAGCTTCTTGCAAGATGTACACGCTTGCTTCGATTGAAAAACTGTGTTCGGGCCGCCTTGCTTTAACGATGGCACTGGTGCCAGCTCATCGTTGGCGCAGCTGTTGAGATGAAAACTGGAATCGATGAGATTTCAACACTGTCTCGTCAGGTTCACTGCAACTGTCGTCGTGGCTCCTGCGACGTTTAGGTGCTTTTTGCTTTGCTGAACACAGCGGTTGACCGTTGCGCGTACTGTTGTTACATTCGCATTAACTCAGCGCCAGAACCGCACCAAAGGTGCGGCTTTCTCAGGCTACTACCTCAAGCAAGTTGTGCAAGTCTACGACTCACCAGACAATTATGACTTCGACGTAGCGGACCTAACGGTGGAAGCATAACCTTGCCCTCACGCTGCGCGACTTACCGGCACGGCGCAACAATTACAGCCTGCATCAGCCATGCGGGGCCCGAGTCTCAGCTTGAAAGGCGTGTCAAGCACCTACCTGCTTTGAGCTGCACAATCTGTTGAAGTGTACACAAAGGTTTCCACTTCGAATGCCTAGGCGACGCGCCAGCAAAATTCGCACTGTCGGCAGCCATGGGGTGGGCCGGCGATGCATCATGGCCTACAACGAACGATGGGGTTTCAGGCTTCTGTTGGACCTCACAAGACATGCAATGGTTTGTGTGATCAACGCATAGCCTACCGGAATACAGATCTTTTGTCAGAGGCAATCAAGTTCTATGTGTAGCTCGCTTCAGGCAACCAGCATGCCAATTTCTCAATGTCGGTCCTGACTGATCCTAGAAGGAAAAAGGCTGTGGGATGATTGCAACGATACGAAGTCACAGCAATTGAGGCGCTGAGGTGCTTAGAAGTGTCTAGGCTGTGTCTAGGGTGCAGTAGGTCGCTAGGTACTCCATGCGACAACGAGAATTATAAACAGTTCTAGAGCGACTATACAGGATAATTTTATGTCATTCGGCTCCTACATTATCTCATGCTTGACTCATGCCAACATGAACATGCTAAACCCGCTGCCTCCCGTTTAGGCCTTGCATCGCGAGTATGCAAAGCCATGCAAAACCCCTCACTTGACTATTGAACATGTTGTGTAGCTTGCTCACGAGCTGGAATTCTCTTTGAAGACACATTTTTTCCCAACGAGCAGCGTCCCTGTCATCGTTAGCTCTGCATGTTGCGAGCCTTGAATCCGGGTGCGTAAGGTGCTCTCCCTATCTGTGGGCTCCAGAAGCCTGTTCAGAAGCGCTGCCTGTGCGGACAAGAGGATGCCCAGATGGCATCAGATCTTTCTAAAGACATGTGAAGTCCTTACAGCTGACAGCAGTTCGTGGACGCTGAACTGCCATCAGGGGTGCGCAAGCTCATTGCAGCTCGAGCCTTCCAAGCAGCTGTAACACGGCGCTTGCCCCGGCCTCGCTGGCGCGTGGCTTGCACGTACAATACTTGAAGGCGAAACGGTGGGAGGCGAGTCTGCATGCGGTAGTGCTTAAGCTGATTGCACAATGTGCAGAAGTTTCTGCTTGGTGGTCCAAAGGGTTGGTGCCTCACTTGTGTACCTTTCTGCACCAGACATATGCCCAGCAGCTGCACGTGAAGCCGAGCAGCGGTGGCAGTGTTAGTGGTGGCAGTGGTGGCAGTGGTGGCTGATATTCTCATGTTAGAATCGGAAGGGTTTCTGATCATGTCTCATTGCCTCATTGCGTTGGAGCCCACGGTAGATCTCTAAAGTACGCCTCCAGAGCACCACGCGTTGTGGCTTTAGGGAACTCCACTTTAGCTGCTTAGGATAATGCCAACGCGAGGGATTTGGCAGGATGCGCGTTCGTCAGGCCAGCCCGACAGGATTGTAGGGCAGAGGGTCAAAGCTTCCAGTCACATGCATCGTCTCGGGCATGCAACTTGGAGCTGTTGAGAAACGACCTTAAACCGCCTTCCTCCGCCTCGGACACCGGAACGGCTTCACGGTTTCACGCTTAGGCATATGATGCACTCAATGATGCAGGAATCCACTTACACCCACTTACACCCGGGCATGAAGCTTCCACTACAAGCAGTGCAGGAGTCCAGGAGGTGCTTGTACGAAGAGTGAACACTAGGAAGTGTCCATGCCAAGTGGAAGAGGCTTAGCAGGTATGCTTTTGATGCTTCCGCGCGCCTGCTGGCATGGTGACGTGTGACAAGGCGATCCAACTTCTGAGGCCAAAGCCGCAGGGGCAGCCTCTACAATACCCCTACAATACCATGGAACCTGAAAACAAGACAATATCTTCACCTTCAGCGGAAACAACGGAAACGAAACTGCAATCTTCGACACTTCAACGTCTGAACTTGCAGGTTTGCCTCCACCGCTGCCAGATGGCGGACGGCAATGTTGCACTTGGGAAGGTCCCCCCCTCATGTCGCGTAGCAAAAGAAAGGGATAGACTGGCATTCAGAAGCACGTTCGGCAAACACTGCGTTCTCCAAGCTCCCAGCATGTGTGTGCGATCTACCCGAGAAGGCAACATGACAGGTATCCAGCCAGAGGCACGATTAAGATTGTGTTGACTGCATGCTCCGATGCGCACGAGCAGGGATGTGGGGCGAAAAAGTGCTGACACGACGAGCGGTCAGCCCTACAATGGCAGACCAACAACGCACGTCCGGAAAATCTTCGCCTTCAGTGGAAACGAGAAAAAGACTCCAATCTTAGGCGGTTCAACGTCTGAATTTTGCAGGTTTGCCTCCACTGCTGCCAGACGGCGGACTCCCCGGCGGACTGCAATGTTGCACTTGGGAAGGTCCCCCGCTCATGTCGTGGAGCCCTGTCCAGAAGGAGCCTAGATGGGGCCTTTCGTTGGGGGATGGGGGTGTCGACTGTCAGGCAGGTGAGCTCGACATGAAGCTGGAGTAGAGGAAAAGAGCCCTACTCTATGTCTAACGTCTATTGCCTAAAGGGTCCTTTGGCCTTTGGCCCAGCCAAACTTAGCTCGCGACTCCTTGTTCTAGTGGCCTGGATTGTGGTGTTGAGTTGTAACTTGTAACTTGTAGCAATGGGCGGGGCCCGCGAGTCTCAGATTGAAAGGCACGCTAAGCACCTGCTTTGAGCTCGTCCGAGCTCAGTAAGCCCCCCTACTTCTGAGGGGGGCGCGAACAGTGTGCAAGCAACAAGTGGTGCCAGCATCACTGAATCGCTCAACAATCTGTTGAGATGTACACAAAGGCTTCAACGATGTCATCGTGGACAGCGACTCAGTGTGCAACAGGCGCTGAACTGCCATCAGGGCTGCTTAAGCTCACTGCAGCTCGTGGACAGCGACCCAGCAGTGTAACAGGCACTGAACTCCCCATCAAAGCACAGTTCTCGCCCTTCCAAGAAGCTGTTGACAAGGCACTTGCCTGGGCCTGGCTGGCACCTGGCTTGCACGTACAATACTTGAAGGCGAAACGGTGGCAGGCTGCCTCCAGATTGCACAGAAGGCACCCCAGAAGAGTCGTTGGAGGTGGGGTTCGCCGGGGCTATAAGAAAAAGGCCCTGAGCAAGTAAGCCGACGGAGATGCAATCCTCAAAGATGGCCATCCAGCTCGGAGAACTCCTTGGCCCACCGGAGTGGATTCCCGACCAGTGGTTTCGCGTTCTTTGGCACCCGACTTGCTTTGCTGAAAGTGAAAGCCAGAGAGTGCCGTTGTGCCTCGACTTCCGGACTGGAACCGAAAGCCCCTGGCGGCGGGGGTGGGAGTCTGCATGCGGTACCTTGTAAATGGGATTTCCCAGATGAGCAGGTGCTAGACTGGGGTACGGTTGAAACCACCTCTAAACATGGCCCAAAGTATGCGAAAGGATCAAGTCCCACCATGCCTACTTCTGAGGGCAGCAACAACACTGGACAACACACAACACTCCTATTGGTGAGGGCAGTGTGAGGCAGAGAGAGAGTGGCGGCTCCTGCTTGTGAGGGCGAGAAGGCCAGCCTGATCAGACTCATCAATTGCTCGTGCCGGGAAGGCTCGCATGGAAGGCGCGCCTGATCTCTGTCAGGGCCGCGTCTTGATCCTTCCAACGCGTCGTCTAGAAAGACCATCACCCGAACTGGCGGGTCCCCAACCACTGCGAGTCGGCCATGAGCTCGTGCAGCTCAGGCAGGTCACCATCAGCGCAGCTTTCACCAGCGAGCAGCGCACACAACCAACACGTTGGCCCCGGAGCATCCGGCGGCCAACAGACGGACCAAAGGCGGCAGGGCGCAGCTGAGGCACATAGCACCCAACCAGCCACGCCTCCCACACCCAGCGAACAGCCGCCTGACTCCTCCTCCCACACCCGGCGAACAGGTGCCAACAGCCGAGACGGAGGCTTCCTTGCGAAGGCACAGGCTGTTGCTGGTGGCTAACCTAGCGCCCTGCCGATGTCGTGAATGGCATAGATGTATTGCCATTCCAGTAGAGAGTGCAACATATCGCCGCATCTATGCCTCGGAACAACAGCTTTGACAGGGATCTAACAAGTGGCCAGCCGCGGCTCACGACGCAAGCCTCGTGAAAGGCACGTCTGCTTCAAAGAAATCCAGCCTTCAGTGGTCCACGGCACTTGGAAAGGTTGGAACCCGCCTCCTGTTCGGGATAGGTCTT
Organism: Symbiodinium natans; assembly: GCA_905221605.1. Taxonomy (NCBI): domain Eukaryota; class Dinophyceae; order Suessiales; family Symbiodiniaceae; genus Symbiodinium; species Symbiodinium natans. The sequence continues at coordinate 290,142 of CAJNDS010002094.1, forward strand.
CAAGTGAAGAAGCCAAGTGGAACTCTGTGCTACAAGTCGAGGGTTGTGCTCTGCAAGCGTAATTTCATGTTGAACCAACGCACAGGCGTGCTTTGGGTCCGGCCATGGTCAAGGGCAAAACAGACGGGGGCACACGGATTGCGTGAGCACGAGATTGCTATCGCGAAGGGCTACGCAAAGGCCCGCGGGGCAGCGCGAAGCTGCGCGTTACACGAAGGGGGGTTGCACGAACGCTACCCGGCTGCGAGCGAAGTCACATCACCCCGCGTAGAGTCGCATCACCCAGATATATGTTGAAGCCTTTCCTGCAAGGTGGTACCGCGATGGCACAGCCAGTTCAGCTTTGTGTTTGTGCTTTCTTCATACAGAAAGTCCTCTAGGGTGCGAGCTGTCGAAGATTCGCTGCATTTGAGATAGTCGGGCTTTTACATGTTCCGAGAAATCAGCGCTGAAACCCGAGGCTTCATCACACGAACTGTTGCTAACTACAGAACCATGTCAGTGACATGTTTAGGGCGCATCCAAGTCACAGGGTTCAGGCGGCTTAACTCTCCAAATGAGCATCCTTTTTGGGGTCCTTGACGGAGCCCTGAACCCTGGAATCAAGGACAGGTGACTAGCAGGCGGACCCTAACCCTAAACCCTGAACCCTAAAACAGTTTAGAGGTTTGTCCAGGTCAGGAACAGCGAGATACCAACGTGCTGGCAGTTGAAGGCTCTAGCAGGATATGCGCATTCCAAGACAGGCTCAAGCTATTCTTGATCCCCTAGATGGTCTCGGTCTCGTCCCAGGCGCTGGCGAAAAAGCCAGAAGTGGAAGCTTCAGAACGTCTCCTCACCAAGCAGGGTACTGTCGCAAAACACCTCCCCGCAGATTTCGAACACCTTCCCGCAGATTTCGTGCTGTCGCCCTTGTGGATAACCGTCGGTCGGATATGTCCACCCTCCTGGCCTACATCTCCACTTGCCGGATGATGATGGAGAAATCGCAGTCCGAATCGACAAGCAAGGAGCAGTCCGCTCGGAGCTCGGGACTGCAAATAGCAAACCATCTCAACCTGTTGGAGGGTCACGCATGGCAGACAAGGACAACTCTGAACATCACCAGGTCATGGTGTAGTGGTGAAGTGTGCATTGTGTGCATGTTGCTGCACGTAAGTCAGCTTGAAGCTGTGGTGCCCAAGGACTCTTTGGCACATGCTGTGCTGGCGTTGGCATGTCTGCAGAGGCGTGCATGAACTTGCAAGCTGCCCTGACTATTAGCCGGCAGCCCCGCCGTACTGCACATTACTTTTGCGGGAGGTGGTTTCTGGATTCTCAAAACCTCAGAGTTCGAAGCCAACTTGAAGATGGACAAAGGAGCCACAAAAAAATCCTGGACCTGCTCCACCGATTGCTACTCTAGGAGTTCAATGTAGCTGTGAATGTAGCTGTGAGCTTGTACCGCAGCTCGCAGGGGTATCCTGGACCTCATCTCCCCACTCAGCATGTACATGCAATGCAGAGGCACTCATGCGCTTGCGCTGTCTTGCAGAGACCTTGCGGAGACCCTGCGAACACTTGCAAGGCTGAGAAGGGGCTTGAACTGGCCCAAACCCACATTTGGCCTGAAACCTGGGATGTGAAGGAGAAGTGGTCCGAGCAACGATTCGCTTGGGCCGCTGCGTCTTGAAGTGAACCTCCTTGCTTACCTAGATAGCTAAGGCTGCAGCCAGCGTGGGCTCATAGTAGACACCGCTCTACTTTTGGCATGGGCCTGCCGAGTATCTGCCACATCAAAACACGCGGGCCCATGGCGGTCTCTGCCGTGGGACTTGGGCTCGAGATGCGCTCAACCGGACATAGCCACGCATAGCATTGAAGAAGGTGAAGAGAAATGGGTTAGCAGCAAGCGCTGTGGAATCAATTCCTTGCCCTCATGACTCATGAGGATGCTGAAACTGCGGGGGCAAGGGCATGGCCAAACCCTGAACTCTACACCACCTAAACCCCTGGAGTGCACATGGGCACACCCGCCCAGAGACTTCTCCGATGCCCTGAGACTTTCGCGTGCGGCCGCAAGGCAAAAAGCTTGGGCAAGCATGATGATCAGTGGTCCTTCAATTGTTGGCGGCCTTCTGGCACCTACTGAGTGGTCAGATTCATGTCAGGGGGAGGCCAAAGATGGGTGGCTGCATGTCCGGCATTCAGAGAGTCTTCGACCTCGGAACGAGTTGGACTGGCCGACTGTTGGCGAAAGGGCATGAAAACGCATTCCAAGCAGGTGGAAACAAGCAACTACAGCTTCAAGCACTGCGGCAACCCACACCTGTCAAGCTGTCCGCGACAGCTTGGTCACTTGTTGAAGCCGAATGCCTGGCACGTTTTTTCATGCCTCAGGCCGCAAGAACGGATCCTCACTTGTTCGAGGCTTTTGCGCCTCTGCACTGAAACCATCATCATTCCTGTGGTTGGACCGATACTTAGGCCAAACTGACTTGGAAGAGGCACCAATTTATTAACATCAGCGCCAGGAAATACTGCCAAACATAGACCACCGATGGCCGAGGACAGGGTGCTCACAGGCATTCTGCTGGAAGCTGCTGAGGGAATGCGCTCATGGAGACACATCCGAGATCACACAGCCCCGGCAAGCATGGAAGCGGCAAGCATTTCAGTCTCCAGCTGCAACACAAATGCTATTGCATACAGGGGTATTGGAAGGCAAGCGTGTTACTGCCACAAGGCTACAGCCATTTCCAGCTGCACAAGACGCTAGTAGGCAATTTCAGACTGCACGTCTTCACAGTCTTGTGGCCATGCACACACACCTCTCACTTCCGCATGTTATCCCGGCAGTGCACAGACTTCACGTTTGTGTTCGCACTTCACAAGTTGCTGGCAATCCATAAGACCTACTGCGTGGAGGCAGTCACCAATGCCACTTCTGCGTTTACCCGCGAAAAGGCAAGGCAGCTATAAGGGTTGGCGCTTGGAATAGAGCGGCCTTCGGGCCTGCCAAAGACGTTCTCCCAACTCTCCAAGGCGTCACCAAGTCCATCTCAAGGCTTCCCTGACCTCTCGCGCAGCCACATGCAGCCACTCACCACTTCCAGGTCGGAAACCCTTTCCGGGGGCCTTACGTTACGGAGCAATCCAAACGCCTCTGGCTTGTCGAACTTGAGCTTAAAGTGGGCCACTTCTTCGTGTATGGTGAGGGTGGAGGGCCTTGCCAAGGTGCCTCGGGATCGAAAACGGGTTCCATGGTCGGGTCGCTTTAAAGGGTTCTGGAACTTGATGCCGCACCCTGGCTAACTCACAAGAACCGAAGTTTAGACAGATGCTCACATTCACAGTGCTCATGCGCCAGCCCGTCAGTGGGCTTTGAACACAACTCAGGTCAGGGGTTTCCTGCACAGTTGCACTGGATTGCTTGGGCGCAGGAACAAGCTTACCTTCCCCTAGGCTTGGCCTGCTGTAAAGTATCGACACGGCATGAGGGAGAACGCCGCACAGCGTCGGCAGGCTGCATGATAGCGCTGACAAGTGACTAATTCAGAATGAGGGTTGGCTGTCTTCTTGAACCGATTTCCCTGAAGGTGTAGACTCGCCATGGCAAGTAAGCGGCACGGCCAGGATGATGGCAACAAAGGCTCTGCCAGCCAGGGGGTTAGACAGTCCATGGGTGAAAAGCCAATGCTGAGAAGTAGCCGCAACTCAACGTCTGCCTTTGTCTGCCTTTTATGGCCAAAACTGTGAAGGTGTCTGTTCCGAGACGCCACAGAATCCGCCAAATGTTGGCAGAATGTTGGATGGGCTTGGAAGTGAAAGCCTGCCTTTTTCTCTCCGAATTAGGCCTTATGACATGGGGGAGGGGAGGGCGAGGTCAAGGAATCATGCAGCAGGTTGGACTTGTTTGGGATGACAGGGCATTTTCCTCACTGATTAAACCCCCCCTGGGCCGAGGACATTCTGGGGACCTTCTGACTGACACTAGCAGCTTGCACATGGGTTTCTGCCAACACTGGGATGGATTGCGCATTTCAACTGGACGGCGCGGGAGTTGTTCGCTGGAGGGGCACCGCCTGGGCCCGGTACCGCCGGCACTACTCACATTTTGTGCAGAGTTTATAGGCAAAACCGTACTTTATAGGAAGAGGTCTAGAACTAAGTGAACGTAATTCTAATAAGCGAGAATCATGGCTACTACCTGTTACAAAGTTTACAGGTCGGATTAGTTTTTGGCTCATACAAAGGAAGGTTGAACAATGCACTAAAGCAGGAAGCCTTTCAACTCAACATTTTTTCGATGAGCACATGTCAAATGTTGGTGCAGTATAAACGATGTTACTTGTGAACGCGCCAGAACAAACCACGGCATCGGCGAAAACCTCCGTGTCATGCCCGACACTGCTGACAGTCCTACTCCCGACACCCGGAGATGCAGGATGCGTCCACCCGACAGTTCTCATCCTAGCATTATCGGCTGAAGCACTTCTGCTGCTTGCACTGATCTTGGCCTGATATTCCGGAATGGACTTCAGTGCTCCCTTGGTGGTGAGCTATGGTGTGACTTTCTTCCAAGCCGGTGCTGCAAATCTGATTCAGCCATGCTGAGATCTCCGCTGATCGGGATCGGCATAGCCAGGAATGATCTCTGCTGGGGAATGCAGTCTTCCACCTACCGCGCAGTGATGCTAGCAGTAAGGCAAGCTCTGGGCCAGGATTGTGACCAAGCTGCAAAGAGAAACTCCTCGTTTGCCAAGTAAGTGCTTGGCGAGACGCATCTGATCTGGAAGCAAAGTCTTGCCTCGTTGTAGTGCATAGCAGCATACCCTTAAGTATCCTGATTTAACACTGCACAGGCAGTTGGACTTGGAGGTGCAAGGTCCTGGCCTTGGGGTCTTGGACTGCTTGGACTTGAGTTGGTTTCTGAGGGCGGAACCTCAAAAAGAAACCCCCTTGGTGCTGCCAAAGCTTGTCGTGAATGCCTCCGCCAGCTGTCATATCAACCACTATGACATCCGGGCTTGCCACCCACAACAAACATGAAACCCTAGAGCATGTGTATATCAGCTTGTGTATGCTCGGCTCTGCTGGGATATAAGAAACTGTCGGCTTTGAACAAAACTGTCAGAAAGCAGATAGACAGATTTTGAACAAGGATTGAACGATCCTATCGCACATGGGCGGTGTTCGGTACTTCACTTAAGCAAGCCTCTGACTGCCGAACTGAGTCGGGTTACAATCGAAGGAGTTCTCAGACCCACCACTCTTCAAGGATGTTCTGGGTTCAAGGCCGGGTGTGCAAAGCAACTTATGGACGAAGTCACACTTCGAGCTACGCAGCTATGCTCTGGCGTGGCACACCCTGGGTCAAAATGTCCCATATGAACGCGGAATCTGATAGGTAGGTCGAACCACGGGTCAGATCAGACTCTTCACCCGCAAACTGCCAGTGAGAACTGAGATTCCATGGTCACAACGGTCACAACGGCCGCAACGGTTACAGCGATTGCAACGGTTGCATCTAGGATAGAAACGTGTCGTAGTCACTCTGGCCACTGTAACTGCGGCGGGTCAAAGAAGGCGAGAGATGGGATCCCGGGAGAGCCGGGAGAGCCGAAAAAGCCGAAAGAGCCGGGAGAGCCGGGAGGCCTAACTTGGGCAAGCTCCGCATCCATCCGCGCTTCAGACTGAGACTGCATGATGCCTACCACTGAAGGCTTCTGTGGCTTAAAGCTTAGGCGTTTAGGCTCGACTCTCGACTCCGAAGATCGCAGAAACCGGCAACGCACTCGAATACTTACTGGCCTCATTTCTTTCGGACCTGCACAGCCGCGCTGTGGATTTTGCTAGCGGGACTTCAAGCAGAGAGCACATCAAAGACGCAGATCTCTCTCTGCAAGGGGCCACAGCGGTGACTTGTCAACGGAAGCCCGTGGGTCTGTGAGAAACCTCCTTGGGACTCGTGAGGTCTAGTGCTTGTGTGGCAGTGTGGCAGCGAAGGATGCAGGCTCCGCTGGACCGCTGGACTTGGTTGTGCTGGCTGGTCTCTTCTCCAACATCTGCCACTATTTACCCAACAAGGAAATCAGGGCCACCCCAAGTTGTTACGCCATGTCGGTTGGCAGTGCCAGACGCGCCTGCACGTGTGCACGCAAGTAGTATAAACGATAAACACACAAAGCCTCACTCCAGCAGAGTCCGAGGAGAAGGACCACGACATACTACGAGCAATGATGGCCATTATCCTGCAGTTTGACATTGGGTGCGGCTCTGATGCCAGCCATGCTGATTACTCTGAAGACACTCGAGGTAACAACTGGGACATACTCTGGAAACTTCAGTCCAAGTCTAACGGAGCCCGAACTGAAGCCAGCTGGTCTGATTCTTCACCTGCCTACCGAAGAGGGAGCGATTGCAGCGATGGCCAAGGCCAGAAACAGGTTTGCACCGTTGGCGCGGATGAGGTCTGCAGGGAAGACTGGCTGCTGGCCCGTGGCCCGTTGGCATCGGCAAAACTGCTGCCACGCTAAGCATTCTCAAAGCAAAGGCAGGCTGCACTCGGGGAACTTTCTGGCCCAGCGTCTGGCCCCATGCCTTTGTGCCTGTACCGACTGTCTTGGAGGGAAGTGGTTGGCTTGGAGAGCGGCGTGTTTGGCTTAGAGGTGCGTCTGAGAGAGTCTTGGATGGGGATGTTTGGCTTAGAGGTGCGTCTTGGAGGGAAGTGTTTGGCTTGGAGAGCGGCGTGTTTGGCTTAGAGGTGCGTCTGGAGAGTCTTGGATGGGGATGTTTGGCTTAGTCTCAGCATTCTAGTCATGCAGGGCCACGAAAGCTAGAGTGCGTGAGCGGGGCAGGTCACGTTGAGGCTGTAGAATTCCCTACATCGCCGCCCAAGTTGTCATCATGTTCGGAACTTGCAGGAGTACGAAATGACAAGAGAAGACCTTGTTCTGGCATTGCGACGCAGGCAGCTCAGCTGATGGGGGGGATGGGGCAGGCCCCCTATCCATGAATCAATAAATCACATTATCTGAGCCACTATGTCACTATGGGCGGGGGAGGGTATTGATGCATCGTAAGTGAGTCAATGGGGCAAGCAGGACATTCCGAGGGTGCTGGAAATGTGGGCGACCCCCCAAAAAGTAAATCCCGCATAGTGCCCGAGGCAACAAACCTGTAAACCAACTGCTTGGAGGAGGAGTGGCAGTCACTGAAGTCACAGACTGCTTTGCTTCTGCGTGCTAAGCAGGAAGCGAGCGGGTTCTCTGTGCATCTCGGGTGATCTACTATGCCTGCTCTGATGCGCCTCTTCACAAAGCCGCAGACTGCTTTGAATGGGCGGATAAACAGGACAGGGGAGCGACGTCAGCTTCGTCAAAGAACTGCGGGGTGTGGGCGAGGATGCGCAGATGTTTCAGAAAACAGAGCTTCGTCATACAGTGCGGAGCCTCCCTTGACTGAGCCTTTGCCTCATTTCCCGCCATGTTGTTTCTCTGGCCTGACTGTCTCTTCTGAGGCTGAGATGCATCTTCTCCCTAGGGCACCGCTTCAATGCTTCAACATCTTGCACCCGAAAACGTAGCAGACAAGAAAAGGGCCGTTTTGCATCAGATTCGTGCAGTTGTTGGACTTCGTAAATTTAATATTAAATATGTTATGCTATTTGTGCAGTTCGCCCACTGTTTTCTCTTCGGCCTTGGCCTTGGAGAAAGCTCCATCCACACCTGGGAAACAGACATCCGTGACTGGGCCTTTTGCATATTGGACCAAGCTTGCTGCACACCCAGCTTCTCAGAAAGAAAACAATATGTCTTCCCCGTACTGCTACATATCAGCTACATATCAAAGTGGCAGCGGCATTGACATGGGAGCTCCCCCTTCCTGCTTGGTGACATTATCAGGTCATGCCGGCACTGCGCAGACACAACCAATCCGACTCATGCGGTTCTAAACACCCGACAATCAGAGTTGGTCAGGGGGGGTGCCCTCAGATTTAAGCACTTCCGCTCCTCACATGTGCAGCGAGCTGAGACCCCCGAAGAAACTGGGCGCCACGGCTGGTCCGACTTCAAGCAAGGCCACAACGAACAAACACAGACTACTCTTCACCCAGCAAAACCGTTGGGTCCAGCCCTGAGCGCAGAGCCAAGCAGAGTCCACACAGCTCAGCGTCAAGGGTGCCCTCCTCGGGCAGGCTCAGAGCCTCTACCTCAAAGCCTCGTGAACCTTGTCTACATTCTCGAACAGGTGATCCGGCCTGCGCGGCTGCCTTGCGCAGACTTGGGGTTCGATACCTTTAGCAAAACTTTGCACCTGTTGAGGCTGAACACTGCAGACGAATGAATGGCTGCCCAAGGTAGGCTGGACATGGTTGGCCTCAGGCAGTATTCGTTCATGCCCACACGGACACAAGCAGGTCGTGGAAGGCTAGCGTCGCGAGAGGTTCGGGAACGGCCTGGGTGTGAGTTGAGGATGAAACCGACTCGAGGAAGGCTTCTTGGGATTGTACTCCGCACCTGTGCAGCTGAGACCCCTGAAGAAACTGGCGCCACGGCTGATCCGACTTCAAGGCCACAACGGCACCACACAAGAACAGATTCTTGACGGACCCAGGGAAGCCGCTGGGTCCAGAGTGCAGAGGCCGAAAAGAGTCTACACAGGTCAGCGTCAAGGGCGCCCTCTTCGGGTAGGCTCAGAGCCTCGTGAACCTTGTCTACATTCTCGAACAGGAGATCCGGCCTGCGCGGCTGCCTTGCGCAGACTTGGGGTTCGATACCTTCAACAAAACTTTGCACCTGTTGAGGCTGAACACTGCAGACGAATGAATGGCTGCCCAAGGTAGGCTGGACATGGTTGGCCTCAGGCAGTATTTGTGCACTTCAGACACGTCCAGAACTTGTTTCCTGAACTGACAAGAACAGAGTCGAACTACAACATGCAAGATGCAAGGGAAAGCCTGAGTCTGTGCCGTCTATGCCTCGGCACCTAACAAATGGCCTCAGGCTGCGGCCGTCTGCTGCAAGGTACGACCAGGACTCAGGCAAGACCTGCCTTGGGGCTTGGTGCCTTAGTTGAAGCTGGTCTGAAAGCTGCGCCGGCATTTTGAAGCCACGCTTGATGCCCCGGTCCGTGCCGGGTTGCTGTAGACGGGCCGTTGCCTCATGCTCCCGCCTTGCCAACTTCGACATGCGCGCTGCGGGCTTGTGCGAGGTGGCGAACTGCTACCAGACAACCGGAAGTGGCGCCATGCAGGACAAGTTTGCCCAAGCCTTGGACACGTCAGACTGCACAGCTGCATGGCTAGCCACGTGCAATGCGTTCCAGAGTTGGGGTTGGCGAGACCCCACTGCCAAAGGGCCAAAGTTGCATCGCTGGACGGACAAACTGTGTTCGACGGCGCCGGCCGTGCCGCCATATCATATGCAAACGCTGGCAAGCACAACCATCCGTCTTACGGTTCGCAAGATGCTGACAGATGCTGTACCGAAACGTAGTGGCAGCCTCAACAATGCCGCGTAAGAGACACTAGACGACCGAGGTACTACGTCCTTGCCTAGAGGCAATGACCTCGCGATCATCTGTTGTCGCTGCTTGGTCCTTGGCTGCCAGCCGCGCAATCCCCGAGGAACATGTGGAATGTTGATGGGCTTTCGCTCGTTCTGGTTGTCCAACCGCTTGCCCGCATGCCCTAAGAGGCCCGTGTCACCCTGGGGCCCGGGACTTGGACTAAGCCCACTAGAGTCACTAGAGAATGTTGCCGTCAACCTCCCAACAAACCGAGCCGGCGGTCCGGATGTGCTGGTCTGGCATGCACCCTTACCCTTCTTTAACATCCAAGCACGGACCCTGTCACTCCCTGTGTGAAGGCTTTTTGTTACGGTGCCACTATCAATGACGGGCAATGACGGGCACCAACCACTGCGAGTCGGCCATGAGCTCGTGCAGCTCAGGCGGGTCACCACCAGCGCAGCTTTCACCAGCGAGCAGCACGCACAACCAGCACGTTGGACCTGGAGCATCTGGAGCATCCGGCGGCCAACAGGCGGACCAAGGGCAGCAGGGCGCAGCTGAGGCACGTAGCACACGACCAGCCACGCCTCCCACACCCGGCGAACAGATGCCAACAGCCGAGACGGAGGCTCCCTTGCGAAGGCACAGGCTGTTGCTGGTGGCTAACCTAGCGCCCTGCCGATGTCGTGAATGGCATAGATGTATTGCCATCCCAGTAGAGAGCGCAACATATCGCCGCATCTATGCCTCGGAACAACAGCTTTGACAGGGATCTAACAAGTGGCCAACCGCGGCTCACGACGCAAGCCTCGTGAAAGGCACGTCTGCTTCAAGGAAATCCAGCCTTCAGTGGTCCACGGCACTTGGAAAGGTTGGAACCCGCCCCCTGTTCGGGATAGGTCTGCAAGTGAAGAAGCCAAGTGGAACCCTGTGCTACAAGTCGAGTGCTGTGCTTTGCAAGCGTAATTTCATGTTGAACCAACGCACAGGCGTGCTTTGCGTCCGGCCATAGTCAAGGGCAGAAAAGACGGGGGCACACGGATTGCGTGAGCACGAGATTGCTATCGCGAAGGGCTACGAGAAAGCCTGCGGGGCAGAGCGAAGCTGCGCGTTACACGAAGGGGGGTTGCACGAACGCTTGCGAAAGTGGGAGGGGTTCCACGAACCCCTGTGAACCTCAAACAGCTGTCCTGGGAAACTGGTGACCCAATGCTCATGCGAAGGGTTGTTCAAAGGCCAACATGACATTCAACACACCATGACATGCAAAATGAACTCGGAAACCCACATCTATGCCTTGGCACAACAGCTTTGACAGGGATCTAACAAGTGGCCAACCGCGGCTCACGACGCAAGCCTCGTGAAAGGCACATCTGCTTCAAAGAAATCCAGCCTTCAGTGGTCCACGGCACTTGGAAAGGTTGGAACCCGCCCCCTGTTCGGGATAGGTCTTCAAGTGAAGAAGCCAAGTGGAACCCTGTGCTACAAGTCGAGTGCTGTGCTTTGCAAGCGTAATTTCATGTTGAACCAACGCACAGGCGTGCTTTGCATCCGGCCATAGTCAAGGGCAGAAAAGACGGGGGCGCCAGATTGCGTGCTACTGCCAAGGGCTATGAAAAGGCCCGCGGGGTAATGCGAAGCTGCGAGAAGGGAAAGGGGCTTCTGCGAAAGGAAGGGGGTTGCACGAACCTATTGTGAAGGTGGGAGGGGTTCCACGAACCCCTGTGAACCTCAAGCAACTGTCCTGAAGATCTGGTGACCCAATGCGCATGCGAAGTTTTGTTCGAAGGCGAGACGAAGCTATGCGAAGGGAAAGGCTGTTACATGATGGGAGACGGCGGGAGGAGTTATACGAACCCCTTCGAAGTTCAAACCCAAAGGCCCTCCGTTTTGTTCATGAATAGTCGTTTCTTTTTTGCACAGTGTGCCAACTGCCCATGCTTCGGCACGATTGTGATTTTTATGGGTTCAGCTGGCTGCTTCTCTGGGAGTGTGAACATAAACCTTTCTGGTCTCACCAAGGCACGCATGGATATGGAAATCGGACTCTCGCTCGCGCAGTTTGATGGCCGACTTCTTTCTGCTGGATCAGTGACCGCTCCTTCATGGTTCATTCAAGATACAAGTGTCTAGCTAACACTCTCTTTGAGGGCAAAACGGAAGCGGGCGCCAGATTGCGTGAGCGCCAGACTTCTATCGCGAAGGGCTATGAAAAGGCCCGCGGAGTAGCTTGAAGCCGCGCGAAGGCAAAGGAGGTTACGCGAAGGGACGGAGGTTGCACGAACCGTTTGCAAAGGTGGAAGGGGTTCCACGAACCCCTGTGAACCTCAACAGCTGTCCGTGGAAATTGGTGACCCAGTGCTCATGCGAAGGGTTGTTCGAAGGTGAACGGGGCATCGCGAAGCTATGCGGAGGAAAAGGCCGTTACACGGAGAGAAAGGGGGTTGCACGAAGCCTTTGCGAAGGCGTCAGGTGCGAACGTCAACAAAACTCCCTTGCAAACTGGTGACCCCGTACTTTTGTCCTTGACTCTTGCATCAGAGGGTGTAACCTCATTCCAGACATGACGTTCAACACACCATGATACGCAAAATGAAACGAATGCCCGCATCTATGCCTTGGCACAACAGCCTGTATGGTGGCGTTGCGGTTCCAGACCACGGCAGACAACTTCTCAAGCCTCCACCAACCCGCACCTTGGATGCATTCCCAGCTGGGCTCGTAGCATAGAATGCCTATAATGCCTGACAAGGAGTTCTCCACGCCGCACTCATCTGAATTGTCTTTGGCCCAGGCTAAGTGGCACATGTGGCACAGTTGGATGGCACAGGTTCGATATGTTCGATGGAAGTCCAGTGCTGGGGCGGAGGGTCTCTTAAGGATGCCGGGGCAACTTGCAGACTGGCGCATCGTTCTTCTCTGTTACTCTGTTGTTCTCAGTGGCGAAGAAAGACGGGGCAGACAAGTAGAATCGAAGTTTCACTCCGAAGTTGCGAAGGCAAAAACTCTAGGATCGCGTGTCTGGCAGCCACTTCTCTACCCATTCGGACATAGGCGGGTCGCGATACAGTAAAAGGCGAACTTGCCGCTTTAAGGGCAGCCTTGTTGCTCTTGTTGGTCACCTCGGCAGCCTGCAACTCAAGCTAACTGACGGAAAAATGCCCCAAAACCCTGAATAACAATCTTCTACGAAGGCAGGGGGTTCTGCAAAGCGGGAGGGGTCCCCTCTCCCTGAGGAGGTGGGGGCCCCTGGAAATGCGGAATACATTTCGAGACGTGCGGCAGAAATGCCCGGGACCTGTTCTACTCAAGCAAGTCAGGACCTTGCTATGCAAATCAAACGGTTGTAAGTCACGACGCACAACGTGAACTCGGAAACCCACATCTATGCCTTGGCACAACAGCTTTGCCGGGGATCTAGCAAATGGCCAGCTGCGGCTCACGACGCCAAGCTCGTGAAAGGCACGTCTGCTTCAAGGAAATCCACCCTTCAGCTTCCAGCGCACTTAGAAAGGTGCGCCAGATTGCGTGGGCACCAGATTGCTACCGCGCAAGGGCTACGCACAAGCCCGCAGGGTAGGGCGAAGCTGCGCGTTACACGAAGGTTTTGACCTCGCAACTCAGCTCTTCTGAGTGCTGTCTGTGGGGGGGGCCTCTGCTCACAAGGCACGACTGCCTTAAGGAAGCCAGCCTTCAGCTTCAGCGCTTTTAGAAAGGTCGGAGCCGCCTCGCACGGGACTCCAGCTGTACGGGAAGGGCTTCCCAAAGCAAGCTGGATATGGCTGGCCCCAGGAAGCATTCGTGCAAGCCCAGGCCCACACTAGCCGGCTGAAAGCACGGGGGTCTCACGCCAAGAATCAGGCGAAGGCCCGGGAACAGCAACCTTCTGAGCGCTGGCTGTGGACGGGCCTCTGCTCACCAGGCACGACTGCCTTGAGGAAGGCCAGCCTTCAGCTTCAGCGCGTTTATGGAGCCGCCTCGCACGGGACTCCAGCAGGGCTTCCCAAAGCAAGCTGGATATGGCTGGCCCCAGGCAGCGTTCGTGCAAGCGCACACCCACACTTGCCGGCTGAAGGCACGGCGGTCTTCTGACCTCGCTGCACATCCCGCAACTGTCCGCATTTATGCCTTGGAAAAGATGCCTGGCAGGGGACCTAGCAGACTTAACAAAGAGCCCAAAGAGCCAGCTGCTGCTTTTCGATTCAGGCTTCACAGAAGGCCAGCCTGGGGTCCGGTGCCTTTGGAAGGGCTTGAGCGTGATTTTCGTCAGTGCTGCTGGGCAGAGTCGGGAGAGGGGTCGGAGGTGGGTTTCGGTCCCACTTGCAGGATGGTCATCAAGGAAATCGCTTCGTGTCTGTCTGCAGATTCGTATCCAACAAAATGCGCGGGCATCCTCTCCCGCACCTGGTTCTCAACCTACCCTGGAAAGAACGAACCTTTTGCAGTCTCAAAACTGGCAGGAGCCACAGCGACCCACTGCCAAAGACTTTGTAGCAAAGCCTGCGAACGGCTTAGGCTTCGGCGCCTTTAGAGTTTGCCTTTACAGTGGGCGGAACTCCAGCTGCGAGAGGACGGCTTCCCGAAGCAAGTTGCACGTCGGTGGCTTCAGGCAACACTTGCACAAGCCCACATCGATACGAGCCAGCCTGTGGCCCAGGGTGGGCGGAGGTCGTTTGACTGCACCGCCAGGCACGAGAGCAGCCAAGATATCCTGAGGCACAAGCTTTGCCAAGAAGTGCCCCGGCCTCAAGTCGTTCGCGTGCTGCCCGCAGAGGGACTCGGACGTGTGAGCATCAGGCGGACCACGCAGCACATCATCTAAGAGCTGGAGGGAAGCACAAGCCCATCTCTGGCGCGCCACACGCCGCTGCGCTGCTACAAAGACGCCCTCTCGGCATGCAATGATCCTGGGAACAGAATCTCACAAGCAACGGCTTACAAACCTAAACTGCTGGACATTGCTGGACGGCGCAGCTTCTGCGCTTGTCGTCGTCTCCCTGTGCGAAAGGGAACCCAAGCAGACAAGCAGAGGGCCCCATGGAACATGCAAGGACGGAAGTCAGCGAAGAAAAACTACAGCACTGCAGTCAATGCTGGCAGATACTGGCAGTCTTTCTGTGGCAGCCCGACGCCGGCGCGGCCGTCCTCCGCCGTGCCCGTTGCTTTCAAGGCAACCTGACTGGAGCCAGAGGACGAGTCTGAAGCGCTCCAGCGTGCGGTGCACGAGCTAGCAAGGACACCGTGTGCACCAATTGCTCATCCTACTCTGGACTTGCAAGACAAGAGCGCCTTGGCGCCACAGTTTGGTAGCAAATGACCGGCTGCTGCTCGCGATGAAAGGCACGACTGCTTCAAGAAAGGCCAGCCTTCCGTCTCCCTGTGCGGGCGGAACTCCAGCTGCGAGAGAACGGCTTCCCGAAGCAAGCTGCACGTCGGTGGCTTCAGGCAGCACGAGCCAGCCTGTGGCCCAAGGTGGGCGGAGGTCGCTTGACTGCATCGCCAGACACCGCCAGACACCAGAACAGCAAAGATATCCTGAGACGCAAGCTTTGCCAAGTGCCCTGGCCTCAAGTCGCTCGCATGCTGCCCGCAGATGGGCTCGGACGTGTGAGCATCACACGGGCGGCGCAGCACATCATCTAAGGGCCATCACGCACGGCAACCTACCAAAAAAGGGCCTCCCGGTCTGAGCAGCACAAGCCCCATCTCTGGCGCCGCAAGCGGGCCACGCGGCCCGCGCACACAAGGATCTTGGGAACAGAATCTCAGGAGCCACAGCTTACAAACCTGAACTGCTGGACATTGCCGGCTGCTGCTCACGACGCAGCCCTCATGAAAGGCACGACTGCTTCAAGAAAGGCCAGCCTTCTGTTTCTGCGCGCTTAGAAAGGTTGGAACCTGTGCGGGCGGAACTCCAGCTGCGAGAGGACGGCTTCCCGAAGCAAGCTGCACGTCGGTAGCTTCAGGCAGCACGAGCCAGCCTGTGGCCCAAGGTGTGCGGAGGTCGCTTGACTGCATTGCCAGACACGAGAGCAAAGATGTCCTGAGGCACAAGCTTTGCCAAGTGTCCCAGCCTCAAGTCGCTCGCATGCTGCCCGCAGATGGGCTCGGACGTGTGAGCATCACACGGGCGGCGCAGCACATCATCTAAGGGCCATCACGCACGGCAACCTACCAAAAAAGGGCCTCCCGGTCTGAGCAGCACAAGCCCCATCTCTGGCGCCGCAAGCGGGCCACGCGGCCCGCGCACACAAGGATCTTGGGAACAGAATCTCAGGAGCCACAGCTTACAAACCTGAACTGCTGGACATTGCTGGGCGGCGCAGCTTCTGCGCTTGTCGTCGTCTCCCTGTGCGAAAGGGAACCCAAGCAGACAAGCGGAGGGCCCCATGCAACATGCAAGGACGGAAGTCAGAGAAGAAAAACTACAGCACTACAGTCAATGCTGGCAGATACTCTGGCAGTCTTTCCGCGGCAGCCCGGCCGTCCTCCGCCGTGCCCGTTGTTTTCAAGGAAATCTGATCTGAAGCGCTTCAGGGCGTGGTGCGTGAGCTAGCAAGGACACCGTCTGCACCAATTGCTCATCCTACTCCGGACTTGCAGGACAGGAGCTGCGGCGCATGGACAAGATTGCCAGAAGCAGCCGCAACTGCGAAGCGCGCGAGTGCCACATCGCATGCTAATGTTGCAGCTTGCCAACGTTCCGGGACAAGCATACGGTGTGTCGTACCACAGGCTGTAACTTCATTCCTGACCATGACGTTCAAAGCACCACGACATGCAAAACGAACTGGAGTGCCCGCATCTGTATGCCTTTTGGCACCACAGCTTGGCTCTAGCTAGCATTCTGGAAACTGGCCAGCTGCTTCTCAGTCGTGCAAGCCTCACGGAAGGCACGACTGTTTCAAGGCCAGCCTTCTGCTTCAGAGCAAAGGTTGGAGCTTTGCCCGGGCCTCCCGATGTGCTAGAAGGGCTCCCGGCAGCAAACTGGATATGGCTGGCCTCAGGCACCCACGCAAGCCCGCAGGTTTAGGGGGTTCAGCCTTTAGGGGCTTAGGGCCTTTCAGGGGTTAGCAGTTTAGGATTGCGCGGGGTTTAGGGTTTCATGGAGTCAGGCCCAGAATCAGGCGAAGGGCAGGGAACAGCAAAGTCTGGAGCTCTCGCTCATTTCTTCTGAGCGCAGGCTGCGAAGGCCCTTTGCTCACAAGGCACTACTGCCTTGAGGAAGGCCAGCCTTCAGCTTCAGCGCGTTTAGAAAGGTCGGAGCCGCCTCGCACGGGACTCCAGCTGCACGGGAAGGGCTTCCCAAAGCAAGCTGGATATGGCTGGCCCCAGGCAGCGTTCGTGCAAGCCCACACCCACACTAGCCGGCTGAAGGCACGGAGGTCTTCTGGCCTCGCTGCACATCCCGCAACCGTCTGCATCTATGCCTTGGAAAAGATGCCTGGCAGGGGACCTAGCAGACGTAACAAAGAGCCCAAAGAGCCAGCTGCTGCTTTTCGATTCAGGCTTCACAGAAGGCCAGCCTGGGGTTCGGTGCCTTCGGTGCCTTTGGAAGGGCTTGAGCGTGATTTTCGTCAGCGCTGCTGGGCAGAGTCGGGAGAGGGGTCGGAGGCGGGTTTGGAGGCGGGTTTCGGTCCCACTTGCAGGATGGTCATCAAGGAAATCGCCTCGTGGGCTGTGCCAGGACATGTCTGTCTGCAGATTCGCATCCAACAAAATGCGCGGGCATCCTCTCCCGCACCTCGTTCTCAACCTACCCTGGAAAGAACGAACCTTTTGCAGTCTCAAAACAGGCAGGAGCCACAGCGACCCACTGTCCTCCCAAAGACTTTGTAGCAAAGCCTGCGAACGGCTTAGGCTTCGGCGCCTTCAGAGTTTGCCTTTACAGTGGGCGGAACTCCAGCTGCGAGAGGACGGCTTCCCGAAGCAAGTTGCACGTCGGTGGCTTCAGGCAACACTTGCACAAGCCCACATCGATACGAGCCAGCCTGTGGCCCAGGTGGGCGGAGGTCGTTTGACTGCACCGCCAGGCACGAGAGCAGCCAAGATATCCTGAGGCACAAGCTTTGCCAAGAAGTGCCCCGGCCTCAAGTCGTTCGCGTGCTGCCTGCAAAGGGACTCGGACGTGTGAGCATCAGGCGGACGGCGCAGCACATCATCTCAGAGCCATCATGCACATCCGCCCTCCAGAAGCACAAGCCCATCTCTGGCGCGCCACGCCGCTGTGCTGCTACAAAGATGCCCTCTCGGCATGCAATGATCCTGGGAACAGAATCTCACAAGCAACGGCTTACAAACCTAAACTGCTGGACATTGCTGGACGGCGCAGCTTGTCGTCGTCTCCCTGTGCGAAAGGGAACCCAAGCAGACAAGCAGAGGGCCCCATGGAACATGCAAGGACGGAAGTCAACGAAGAAAAACTACAGCACTACAGTCAATGCTGGCAGATACTGGCAGTCTTTCTGTGGCAGCCCGACGCCGGCGCGGCCGTCCTCCGCCGTGCCCGTTGCTTTCAAGGCAACCTGACTGGAGCCAGAGGACGAGTCTGAAGCGCTCCAGCGTGCGGTGCACGAGCTAGCAAGGACACCGTGTGCACCAATTGCTCATCCTACTCTGGACTTGCAAGACAAGAGCGCCTTGGCGCCACAGTTTGGTAGCAAATGACCGGCTGCTGCTCACGATTAAAGGCACGACTGCTTCAAGAAAGGCCAGCCTTCCGTCTCCCTGTGCGGGCGGAACTCCAGCTGCGAGAGAACGGCTTCCCGAAGCAAGCTGCACGTCGGTGGCTTCAGGCAGCACGAGCCAGCCTGTGGCCCAAGGTGTGCGGAGGTCGCTTGACTGCATCGCCAGACACGAGAGCAGCAAAGATGTCCTGAGGCACAAGCTTTGCCAAGTGTCCCAGCCTCAAGTCGCGCGCATGCTGCCCGCAGATGGGCTCGGACGTGTGAGCATCACACGGACGGCGCAGCACATCATCTAAGGGCCATCACGCACGGCAACCTACCAAAAAAGGGCCTCCCGGTCTGAGCAGCACAAGCCCCATCTCTGGCGCCGCAAGCGGGCCACGCCCCCGCGCACACAAGGATCTTGGGAACAGAATCTCAGGAGCGCTTACAAACCTGAACTGCTGGACATTGCCGGCTGCTGCTCACGACGCAACCCTCATGAAAGGCACGACTGCTTCAAGAAAGGCCAGCCTTCTGTTTCAGCGCGCTTAGGAAGGTTGGAACCTGTGCGGGCGGAACTCCAGCTGGAAGAGAATGGCTTCCCGAAGCAAGCTGCACGTCGGTAGTTTCAGGCAGCACGAGCCAGCCTGTGGCCCAAGGTGTGCGGAGGTCGCTTGACTGCATTGCCAGACACGAGAGCAAAGATGTCCTGAGGCACAAGCTTTGCCAAGTGTCCCAGCCTCAAGTCGCTCGCATGCTGCCCGCAGATGGGCTCGGACGTGTGAGCATCACACGGGCGGCGCAGCACATCATCTAAGGGCCATCACGCACGGCAACCTACCAAAAAAGGGCCTCCCGGTCTGAGCAGCACAAGCCCCATCTCTGGCGCCGCAAGCGGGCCACGCGGCCCGCGCACACAAGGATCTTGGGAACAGAATCTCAGGAGCGCTTACAAACCTGAACTGCTGGACATTGCTGGACGGCGCAGCTTCTGCGCTTGTCGTCGTCTCCCTGTGCGAAAGGGAACCCAAGCAGACAAGCGGAGGGCCCCATGCAACATGCAAGGACGGAAGTCAGCGAAGAAAAACTACAGCACTACAGTCAATGCTGGCAGATACTCTGGCAGTCTTTCTGCGGCAGCCCGAAGCCGGCGCGGCCGTCCTCCGCCGTGCCCGTTGCTTTCAAGGAAATCTGATCTGAAGCGCTTCAGGGCGTGGTGCGTGAGCTAGCAAGGACACCGTCTGCACCAATTGCTCATCCTACTCCGGACTTGCAGGACAGGAGCTGCGGCGCATGGACATGCCAGAAGCAGCCGCAACTGCGAAGCGCGCGAGTGCCACATCGCATGCTAATGTTGCAGCTTGCCAACGTTCTGGGACAAGCATACGGTGTGTCGTACCACAGGCTGTAACTTCATTCCTGACCATGACGTTCAAAGCACCACGACATGCAAAACGAACTGGAGTGCCCACATCTGTATGCCTTTTGGCACCACAGCTTGGCTCTAGCTAGCATTCTGGAAACTGGCCAGCTGCTTCTCAGTCGTGCAAGCCTCACGGAAGGCACGACTGTTTCAAGGCCAGCCTTCTGCTTCAGAGCAAAGGTTGGAGCTTTGCCCGGGCCTCCCGATGTGCTAGAAGGGCTCCCGGCAGCAAACTGGATATGGCTGGCCTCAGGCACCCACGCAAGCCCGCAGGTTTAGGGGGTTCAGCCTTTAGGGGCTTAGGGCCTTTCAGGGGTTAGCAGTTTAGGATTGCGCGGGGTTTAGGGTTTCATGGAGTCAGGCCCAGAATCAGGCGAAGGGCAGGGAACAGCAAAGTCTGGAGCTCTCGCTCATTTCTTCTGAGCGCAGGCTGCGAAGGCCCTTTGCTCACAAGGCACTACTGCCTTGAGGAAGGCCAGCCTTCAGCTTCAGCGCGTTTAGAAAGGTCGGAGCCGCCTCGCACGGGACTCCAGCTGCACGGGAAGGGCTTCCCAAAGCAAGCTGGATATGGCTGGCCCCAGGCAGCGTTCGTGCAAGCCCACACCCACACTAGCCGGCTGAAGGCACGGAGGTCTTCTGGCCTCGCTGCACATCCCGCAACCGTCTGCATCTATGCCTTGGAAAAGATGCCTGGCAGGGGACCTAGCAGACTTAACAAAGAGCCCAAAGAGCCAGCTGCTGCTTTTCGATTCAGGCTTCACAGAAGGCCAGCCTGGGGTTCGGTGCCTTCGGTGCCTTTGGAAGGGCTTGAGCGTGATTTTCGTCAGCGCTGCTGGGCAGAGTCGGGAGAGGGGTCGGAGGCGGGTTTGGAGGCGGGTTTCGGTCCCACTTGCAGGATGGTCATCAAGGAAATCGCCTCGTGGGCTGTGCCAGGACATGTCTGTCTGCAGATTCGCATCCAACAAAATGCGCGGGCATCCACTCCCGCACCTGGTTCTCAACCTACTCTGGAAAGAACGAACCTTTTGCAGTCTCAAAACAGGCAGGAGCCACAGCGACCCACTGTCCTCCCAAAGACTTTGTAGCAAAGCCTGCGAACGGCTTAGGCTTCGGCGCCTTCAGAGTTTGCCTTTACAGTGGGCGGAACTCCAGCTGCGAGAGGACGGCTTCCCGAAGCAAGTTGCACGTCGGTGGCTTCAGGCAACACTTGCACAAGCCCACATCGATACGAGCCAGCCTGTGGCCCAGGTGGGCGGAGGTCGTTTGACTGCACCGCCAGGCACGAGAGCAGCCAAGATATCCTGAGGCACAAGCTTTGCCAAGAAGTGCCCCGGCCTCAAGTCGTTCGCGTGCTGCCTGCAAAGGGACTCGGACGTGTGAGCATCAGGCGGACGGCGCAGCACATCATCTCAGAGCCATCATGCACATCCGCCCTCCAGAAGCACAAGCCCATCTCTGGCGCGCCACGCCGCTGTGCTGCTACAAAGATGCCCTCTCGGCATGCAATGATCCTGGGAACAGAATCTCACAAGCAACGGCTTACAAACCTAAACTGCTGGACATTGCTGGACGGCGCAGCTTCTGCGCTTGTCGTCGTCTCCCTGCGCTGAAGAGAGCCCCAGCAGACAAGCAGAGGGCCCCATGGAACATGCAAGGACGGAAGTCAGCGAAGAAAAACTACAGCACTGCAGTCAATGCTGGCAGATACTGGCAGTCTTTCTGTGGCAGCCCGACGCCGGCGCGGCCGTCCTCCGCCGTGCCCGTTGCTTTCAAGGCAACCTGACTGGAGCCAGAGGACGAGTCTGAAGCGCTCCAGCGTGCGGTGCACGAGCTAGCAAGGACACCGTGTGCACCAATTGCTCATCCTACTCTGGACTTGCAAGACAAGAGCGCCTTGGCGCCACAGTTTGGTAGCAAATGACCGGCTGCTGCTCACGATTAAAGGCACGACTGCTTCAAGAAAGGCCAGGCTTCCGTCTCCCTGTGCGGGCGGAACTCCAGCTGCGAGAGAACGGCTTCCCGAAGCAAGCTGCACGTCGGTGGCTTCAGGCAGCACGAGCCAGCCTGTGGCCCAAGGTGTGCGGAGGTCGCTTGACTGCATTGCCAGACACGAGAGCAGCAAAGATGTCCTGAGGCACAAGCTTTGCCAAGTGTCCCAGCCTCAAGTCGCTCGCATGCTGCCTGCAGATGGGCTCGGACGTGTGAGCATCACACGGACGGCGCAGCACATAAGGGCCATCACGCACGGCAACCTACCAAAAAAGGGCCTCCCGGTCTGAGCAGCACAAGCCCCATCTCTGGCGCCGCAAGCGGGCCACGCCCCCGCGCACACAAGGATCTTGGGAACAGAATCTCAGGAGCCACAGCTTACAAACCTGAACTGCTGGACATTGCCGGCTGCTGCTCACGACGCAACCCTCATGAAAGGCACGACTGCTTCAAGAAAGGCCAGCCTTCTGTTTCAGCGCGCTTAGAAAGGTTGGAACCTGTGCGGGCGGAACTCCAGCTGCAAGAGAATGGCTTCCCGAAGCAAGATGCACGTCGGTAGCTTCAGGCAGCACGAGCCAGCCTGTGGCCCAAGGTGTGCGGAGGTCGCTTGACTGCATTGCCAGACACGAGAGCAGCAAAGATGTCCTGAGGCACAAGCTTTGCCAAGTGTCCCAGCCTCAAGTCGCTCGCATGCTGCCCGCAGATGGGCTCGGACGTGTGAGCATCACGCGGGCGGCGCAGCACATCATCTAAGGGCCATCACGCACGGCAACCTACCAAAAGGGCCTCCCGGTCTGAGCAGCACAAGCCCCATCTCTGGCGCCGCAAGCGGGCCACGCGGCCCGCGCACACAAGGATCTTGGGAACAGAATCTCAGGAGCGCTTACAAACCTGAACTGCTGGACATTGCTGGACGGCGCAGCTTCTGCGCTTGTCGTCGTCTCCCTGTGCGAAAGGGAACCCAAGCAGACAAGCGGAGGGCCCCATGCAACATGCAAGGACGGAAGTCAGCGAAGAAAAACTACAGCACTACAGTCAATGCTGGCAGATACTCTGGCAGTCTTTCTGCGGCAGCCCGGCCGTCCTCCGCCGTGCCCGTTGTTTTCAAGGAAATCTGATCTGAAGCGCTTCAGGGCGTGGTGCGTGAGCTAGCAAGGACACCGTCTGCACCAATTGCTCATCCTACTCCGGACTTGCAGGACAGGAGCTGCGGCGCATGGACAAGATTGCCAGAAGCAGCCGCAACTGCGAAGCGCGCGAGTGCCACATCGCATGCTAATGTTGCAGCTTGCCAACGTTCCGGGACAAGCATACGGTGTGTCGTACCACAGGCTGTAACTTCATTCCTGACCATGACGTTCAAAGCACCACGACATGCAAAACGAACTGGAGTGCCCGCATCTGTATGCCTTTTGGCACCACAGCTTGGCTCTAGCTAGCATTCTGGAAACTGGCCAGCTGCTTCTCAGTCGTGCAAGCCTCACGGAAGGCACGACTGTTTCAAGGCCAGCCTTCTGCTTCAGAGCAAAGGTTGGAGCTTTGCCCGGGCCTCCCGATGTGCTAGAAGGGCTCCCGGCAGCAAACTGGATATGGCTGGCCTCAGGCACCCACGCAAGCCCGCAGGTTTAGGGGGATCAGCCTTTAGGGGCTTAGGGCCTTTCAGGGGTTAGCAGTTTAGGATTGCGCGGGGTTTAGGGTTTCATGGAGTCAGGCCCAGAATCAGGCGAAGGGCAGGGAACAGCAAAGTCTGGAGCTCTCGCTCATTTCTTCTGAGCGCAGGCTGCGAAGGCCCTTTGCTCACAAGGCACTACTGCCTTGAGGAAGGCCAGCCTTCAGCTTCAGCGCGTTTAGAAAGGTCGGAGCCGCCTCGCACGGGACTCCAGCTGCACGGGAAGGGCTTCCCAAAGCAAGCTGGATATGGCTGGCCCCAGGCAGCGTTCGTGCAAGCCCACACCCACACTAGCCGGCTGAAGGCACGGAGGTCTTCTGGCCTCGCTGCACATCCCGCAACCGTCTGCGTCTATGCCTTGGAAAAGATGCCTGGCAGGGGACCTAGCAGACGTAACAAAGAGCCCAAAGAGCCAGCTGCTGCTTTTCGATTCAGGCTTCACAGAAGGCCAGCCTGGGGTTCGGTGCCTTCGGTGCCTTTGGAAGGGCTTGAGCGTGATTTTCGTCAGCGCTGCTGGGCAGAGTCGGGAGAGGGGTCGGAGGCGGGTTTGGAGGCGGGTTTCGGTCCCACTTGCAGGATGGTCATCAAGGAAATCGCCTCGTGGGCTGTGCCAGGACATGTCTGTCTGCAGATTCGCATCCAACAAAATGCGCGGGCATCCTCTCCCGCACCTCGTTCTCAACCTACCCTGGAAAGAACGAACCTTTTGCAGTCTCAAAACAGGCAGGAGCCACAGCGACCCACTGTCCTCCCAAAGACTTTGTAGCAAAGCCTGCGAACGGCTTAGGCTTCGGCGCCTTCAGAGTTTGCCTTTACAGTGGGCGGAACTCCAGCTGCGAGAGGACGGCTTCCCGAAGCAAGTTGCACGTCGGTGGCTTCAGGCAACACTTGCACAAGCCCACATCGATACGAGCCAGCCTGTGGCCCAGGGTGGGCGGAGGTCGTTTGACTGCACCGCCCGGCACGAGAGCAGCCAAGATATCCTGAGGCACAAGCTTTGCCAAGAAGTGCCCCGGCCTCAAGTCGTTCGCATGCTGCCGGCAGAGGGACTCGGACGTGTGAGCATCAGGCGGACGGCGCAGCACATCATCTAAGAGCTGGAGGGAAGCGCAAGCCCATCTCTGGCGCGCCACACGCCGCTGCGCTGCTACAAAGACGCCCTCTCGGCATGCAATGATCCTGGGAACAGAATCTCACAAGCCGCGGCTTACAGACCGAAACTGCTGGACGGCGCAGCTTCTGCGCTTGTCGTCGTCTCCCTGCGCTGAAGAGAGCCCCAGCAGACAAGCAGAGGGCCCCATGGAACATGCAAGGACGGAAGTCAGCGAAGAAAAATCACAGCACTGCAGTCAATGCTGGCAGATACTGGCAGTCTTTCTGTGGCAGCCCGACGCCGGCGCGGCCGTCCTCCGCCGTGCCCGTTGCTTTCAAGGCAACCTGACTGGAGCCAGAGGACGAGTCTGAAGCGCTCCAGCGTGCGGTGCACGAGCTAGCAAGGACACCGTGTGCACCAATTGCTCATCCTACTCTGGACTTGCAAGACAAGAGCGCCTTGGCGCCACAGTTTGGTAGCAAATGACCGGCTGCTGCTCACGATGAAAGGCACGACTGCTTCAAGAAAGGCCAGGCTTCCGTCTCCCTGTGCGGGCGGAACTCCAGCTGGAAGAGAATGGCTTCCCGAAGTAAGCTGCACATCGGTAGCTTCAGGCAGCACGAGCCAGCCTGTGGCCCAAGGTGTGCGGAGGTCGCTTGACTGCATCGCCAGACACGAGAGCAGCAAAGATGTCCTGAGGCACAAGCTTTGCCAAGTGTCCCAGCCTCAAGTCGCTCGCATGCTGCCCGCACATGGGCTCGGACGTGTGAGCATCACACGGACGGCGCAGCACATAAGGGCCATCACGCACGGCAACCTACCAAAAAAGGGCCTCCCGGTGGTCTGAGCAACACAAGCCCCATCTCTGGCGCCACAAGCGGGCCACGCGGCCGGCGCGCACAAGGATCTTGGGAACAGAATCTCAGGAGCCACAGCTTACAAACCTGAACTGCTGGACATTGCCGGCTGCTGCTCACGACGCAACCCTCATGAAAGGCACGACTGCTTCAAGAAAGGCCAGCCTTCTGTTTCAGCGCGCTTAGAAAGGTTGGAACCTGTGCGGGCGGAACTCCAGCTGCAAGAGAATGGCTTCCCGAAGCAAGCTGCACGTCGGTAGCTTCAGGCAGCACGAGCCAGCCTGTGGCCCAAGGTGTGCGGAGGTCGCTTGACTGCATTGCCAGACACGAGAGCAGCAAAGATGTCCTGAGGCACAAGCTTTGCCAAGTGTCCCAGCCTCAAGTCGCTCGCATGCTGCCCGCAGATGGGCTCGGACGTGTGAGCATCACACGGGCGGCGCAGCACATCATCTAAGGGCCATCACGCACGGCAACCTACCAAAAGGGCCTCCCGGTCTGAGCAGCACAAGCCCCATCTCTGGCGCCGCAAGCGGGCCACGCGGCCCGCGCACACAAGGATCTTGGGAACAGAATCTCAGGAGCGCTTACAAACCTGAACTGCTGGACATTGCTGGGCGGCGCAGCTTCTGCGCTTGTCGTCGTCTCCCTGTGCGAAAGGGAACCCAAGCAGACAAGCGGAGGGCCCCATGCAACATGCAAGGACGGAAGTCAGCGAAGAAAAACTACAGCACTGCAGTCAATGCTGGCAGATACTCTGGCAGTCTTTCTGCGGCAGCCCGAAGCCGGCGCGGCCGTCCTCCGCCGTGCCCGTTGTTTTCAAGGCAATCTGATCTGAAGCGCTTCAGGGCGTGGTGCGTGAGCTAGCAAGGACACCGTCTGCACCAATTGCTCATCCTACTCCGGACTTGCAGGACAAGAGCTGCGGCGCATGGACATGCCAGAAGCAGCCGCAACTGCGAAGCGCGCGAGTGCCACATCGCATGCTAATGTTGCAGCTTGCCAACGTTCCGGGACAAGCATACGGTGTGTCGTACCACAGGCTGTAACTTCATTCCTGACCATGACGTTCAAAGCACCACGGCATGCAAAACGAACTGGAGTGCCCACATCTGTATGCCTTTTGGCACCACAGCTTGGCTCTAGCTAGCATTCTGGAAACTGGCCAGCTGCTTCTCAGTCGTGCAAGCCTCACGGAAGGCACGACTGTTTCAAGGCCAGCCTTCTGCTTCAGAGCAAAGGTTGGAGCTTTGCCCGGGCCTCCCGATGTGCTAGAAGGGCTCCCGGCAGCAAACTGGATATGGCTGGCCTCAGGCACCCATGCAAGCCCGCAGGTTTAGGGGTTCAGCCTTTAGGGGCTTAGGGCCTTTCAGGGGTTAGCAGTTTAGGATTGCGCGGGGTTTAGGGTTTCATGGAGTCAGGCCCAGAATCAGGCGAAGGGCAGGGAACAGCAAAGTCTGGAGCTCTCGCTCATTTCTTCTGAGCGCAGGCTGCGAAGGCCCTGTGCTCACAAGGCACTACTGCCTTGAGGAAGGCCAGCCTTCAGCTTCAGCGCGTTTAGAAAGGTCGGAGCCGCCTCGCACGGGACTCCAGCTGCACGGGAAGGGCTTCCCAAAGCAAGCTGGATATGGCTGGCCCCAGGCAGCGTTCGTGCAAGCCCACACCCACACTAGCCGGCTGAAGGCACGGAGGTCTTCTGGCCTCGCTGCACATCCCGCAACCGTCTGCGTCTATGCCTTGGAAAAGATGCCTGGCAGGGGACCTAGCAGACGTAACAAAGAGCCCAAAGAGCCAGCTGCTGCTTTTCGATTCAAGGCTTCACAGAAGGCCAGCCTGGGGTTCGGTGCCTTCGGTGCCTTTGGAAGGGCTTGAGCGTGATTTTCGTCAGCGCTGCTGGGCAGAGTCGGGAGAGGGGTCGGAGGCGGGTTTGGAGGCGGGTTTCGGTCCCACTTGCAGGATGGTCATCAAGGAAATCGCCTCGTGGGCTGTGCCAGGACATGTCTGTCTGCAGATTCGCATCCAACAAAATGCGCGGGCATCCTCTCCCGCACCTCGTTCTCAACCTACCCTGGAAAGAACGAACCTTTTGCAGTCTCAAAACAGGCAGGAGCCACAGCGACCCACTGTCCTCCCAAAGACTTTGTAGCAAAGCCTGCGAACGGCTTAGGCTTCGGCGCCTTCAGAGTTTGCCTTTACAGTGGGCGGAACTCCAGCTGCGAGAGGACGGCTTCCCGAAGCAAGTTGCACGTCGGTGGCTTCAGGCAACACTTGCACAAGCCCACATCGATACGAGCCAGCCTGTGGCCCAGGTGGGCGGAGGTCGTTTGACTGCACCGCCAGGCACGAGAGCAGCCAAGATATCCTGAGGCACAAGCTTTGCCAAGAAGTGCCCCGGCCTCAAGTCGTTCGCGTGCTGCCTGCAAAGGGACTCGGACGTGTGAGCATCAGGCGGACGGCGCAGCACATCATCTCAGAGCCATCATGCACATCCGCCCTCCAGAAGCACAAGCCCATCTCTGGCGCGCCACGCCGCTGTGCTGCTACAAAGATGCCCTCTCGGCATGCAATGACCCTGGGAACAGAATCTCACAAGCAACGGCTTACAAACCTAAACTGCTGGACATTGCTGGACGGCGCAGCTTCTGCGCTTGTCGTCGTCTCCCTGCGCAAAAGAGAGCCCCAGCAGCCAAGCAGAGGGCCCCATGGAACATGCAAGGACGGAAGTCAGCGAAGAAAAATCACCAGCACTGCAGTCAATGCTGGCAGATACTGGCAGTCTTTCTGTGGCAGCCCGACGCCGGCGCGGCCGTCCTCCGCCGTGCCCGTTGCTTTCAAGGCAACCTGACTGGAGCCAGAGGACGAGTCTGAAGCGCTCCAGCGTGCGGTGCACGAGCTAGCAAGGACACCGTGTGCACCAATTGCTCATCCTACTCTGGACTTGCAAGACAAGAGCGCCTTGGCGCCACAGTTTGGTAGCAA
The DNA here is from genome assembly GCA_905221605.1 of Symbiodinium natans. Taxonomy (NCBI): domain Eukaryota; class Dinophyceae; order Suessiales; family Symbiodiniaceae; genus Symbiodinium; species Symbiodinium natans. The sequence continues at coordinate 318,313 of CAJNDS010002094.1, forward strand.
ATGACCGGCTGCTGCTCACGATGAAAGGCACGACTGCTTCAAGAAAGGCCAGGCTTCCGTCTCCCTGTGCGGGCGGAACTCCAGCTGCGAGAGAACGGCTTCCCGAAGCAAGCTGCACGTCGGTGGCTTCAGGCAGCACGAGCCAGCCTGTGGCCCAAGGTGTGCGGAGGTCGCTTGACTGCATCGCCAGACACGAGAGCAGCAAAGATGTCCCGAGGCACAAGCTTTGCCAAGTGTCCCAGCCTCAAGTCGCTCGCATGCTGCCCGCACATGGACTCGGACGTGTGAGCATCACACGGACGGCGCAGCACATAAGGGCCATCACGCACGGCAACCTACCAAAAAAGGGCCTCCCGGTCTGAGCAGCACAAGCCCCATCTCTGGCGCCGCAAGCGGGCCACGCCCCCGCGCACACAAGGATCTTGGGAACAGAATCTCAGGAGCCACAGCTTACAAACCTGAACTGCTGGACATTGCCGGCTGCTGCTCACGACGCAACCCTCATGAAAGGCACGACTGCTTCAAGAAAGGCCAGCCTTCTGTTTCAGCGCGCTTAGGAAGGTTGGAACCTGTGCGGGCGGAACTCCAGCTGGAAGAGAATGGCTTCCCGAAGCAAGCTGCACGTCGGTGGCTTCAGGCAGCACGAGCCAGCCTGTGGCCCAAGGTGTGCGGAGGTCGCTTGACTGCATTGCCAGACACGAGAGCAAAGATGTCCTGAGGCACAAGCTTTGCCAAGTGTCCCAGCCTCAAGTCGCTCGCATGCTGCCCGCAGATGGGCTCGGACGTGTGAGCATCACACGGGCGGCGCAGCACATCATCTAAGGGCCATCACGCACGGCAACCTACCAAAAGGGCCTCCCGGTCTGAGCAGCACAAGCCCCATCTCTGGCGCCGCAAGCGGGCCACGCGGCCCGCGCACACAAGGATCTTGGGAACAGAATCTCAGGAGCGCTTACAAACCTGAACTGCTGGACATTGCTGGGCGGCGCAGCTTCTGCGCTTGTCGTCGTCTCCCTGTGCGAAAGGGAACCCAAGCAGACAAGCGGAGGGCCCCATGCAACATGCAAGGACGGAAGTCAGCGAAGAAAAACTACAGCACTACAGTCAATGCTGGCAGATACTCTGGCAGTCTTTCTGCGGCAGCCCGAAGCCGGCGCGGCCGTCCTCCGCCGTGCCCGTTGCTTTCAAGGAAATCTGATCTGAAGCGCTTCAGGGCGTGGTGCGTGAGCTAGCAAGGACACCGTCTGCACCAATTGCTCATCCTACTCCGGACTTGCAGGACAGGAGCTGCGGCGCATGGACATGCCAGAAGCAGCCGCAACTGCGAAGCGCGCGAGTGCCACATCGCATGCTAATGTTGCAGCTTGCCAACGTTCTGGGACAAGCATACGGTGTGTCGTACCACAGGCTGTAACTTCATTCCTGACCATGACGTTCAAAGCACCACGACATGCAAAACGAACTGGAGTGCCCACATCTGTATGCCTTTTGGCACCACAGCTTGGCTCTAGCTAGCATTCTGGAAACTGGCCAGCTGCTTCTCAGTCGTGCAAGCCTCACGGAAGGCACGACTGTTTCAAGGCCAGCCTTCTGCTTCAGAGCAAAGGTTGGAGCTTTGCCCGGGCCTCCCGATGTGCTAGAAGGGCTCCCGGCAGCAAACTGGATATGGCTGGCCGCAAGCACCCACGCAAGCCCGCAGGTTTAGGGGGTTCAGCCTTTAGGGGCTTAGGGCCTTTCAGGGGTTAGCAGTTTAGGATTGCGCGGGGTTTAGGGCTTCATGGAGTCAGGCCCAGAATCAGGCGAAGGGCAGGGAACAGCAAAGTCTGGAGCTCTCGCTCATTTCTTCTGAGCGCAGGCTGCGAAGGCCCTTTGCTCACAAGGCACTACTGCCTTGAGGAAGGCCAGCCTTCAGCTTCAGCGCGTTTAGAAAGGTCGGAGCCGCCTCGCACGGGACTCCAGCTGTACGGGAAGGGCTTCCCAAAGCAAGCTGGATATGGCTGGCCCCAGGCAGCGTTCGTGCAAGCCCACACCCACACTAGCCGGCTGAAGGCACGGAGGTCTTCTGGCCTCGCTGCACATCCCGCAACCGTCTGCGTCTATGCCTTGGAAAAGATGCCTGGCAGGGGACCTAGCAGACGTAACAAAGAGCCCAAAGAGCCAGCTGCTGCTTTTCGATTCAGGCTTCACAGAAGGCCAGCCTGGGGTTCGGTGCCTTCGGTGCCTTTGGAAGGGCTTGAGCGTGATTTTCGTCAGCGCTGCTGGGCAGAGTCGGGAGAGGGGTCGGAGGCGGGTTTGGAGGCGGGTTTCGGTCCCACTTGCAGGATGGTCATCAAGGAAATCGCCTCGTGGGCTGTGCCAGGACATGTCTGTCTGCAGATTCGCATCCAACAAAATGCGCGGGCATCCTCTCCCGCACCTCGTTCTCAACCTACCCTGGAAACAACGAACCTTTTGCAGTCTCAAAACAGGCAGGAGCCACATCCTCCCAAAGACTTTGTAGCAAAGCCTGCGAACGGCTTAGGCTTCGGCGCCTTCAGAGTTTGCCTTTACAGTGGGCGGAACTCCAGCTGCGAGAGGACGGCTTCCCGAAGCAAGTTGCACGTCGGTGGCTTCAGGCAACACTTGCACAAGCCCACATCGATACGAGCCAGCCTGTGGCCCAGGTGGGCGGAGGTCGTTTGACTGCACCGCCAGGCACGAGAGCAGCCAAGATATCCTGAGGCACAAGCTTTGCCAAGAAGTGCCCCGGCCTCAAGTCGATCGCGTGCTGCCTGCAAAGGGACTCGGACGTGTGAGCATCAGGCGGACGGCGCAGCACATCATCTCAGAGCCATCATGCACATCCGCCCTCCAGAAGCACAAGCCCATCTCTGGCGCGCCACGCCGCTGTGCTGCTACAAAGATGCCCTCTCGGCATGCAATGATCCTGGGAACAGAATCTCACAAGCAACGGCTTACAAACCTAAACTGCTGGACATTGCTGGACGGCGCAGCTTCTGCGCTTGTCGTCGTCTCCCTGTGCGAAAGGGAACCCAAGCAGACAAGCAGAGGGCCCCATGGAACATGCAAGGACGGAAGTCAACGAAGAAAAACTACAGCACTACAGTCAATGCTGGCAGATACTGGCAGTCTTTCTGCGGCAGCCCGAAGCCGGCGCGGCCGTCCTCCGCCGTGCCCGTTGCTTTCAAGGCAATCTGATCTGAAGCGCTTCAGGGCGTGGTGCGTGAGCTAGCAAGGACACCGTCTGCACCAATTGCTCATCCTACTCCGGAATTGCAGGACAAGAGCTGCGGCGCATGGACAAGATTGCCAGAAGCAGCCGCAACTGCGAAGCGCGCGAGTGCCACATCGCATGCTAACGTTGCAGCTTGCCAGCGTTCTGGGACAAGCATACGGTGTGTCGTACCACAGGCTGTAACTTCATTCCTGACCATGACGTTCAAAGCACCACGACACGCAAAACGAACTGGAATGCCCGCATCTGTATGCCTTTTGGCACCACAGCTTGGCTCTAGCTAGCATTCTGGAAACTGGCCAGCTGCTTCTCATTCGTGCAAGCCTCACGGAAGGCACGACTGTTTCAAGGAAGGCCAGCCTTCTGCTTCAGTGCTTTGAGAAAGGCTAGGTCTCCCACTGTGCTGCAAGGGTCCCCAACGGGAGCTGGATATGGCTGGCAACTGGAACTACGGGTGTTCGCACACTGCCTATGCGAGTCAGAGGCATGGCTTACCAAGCATGGGAATGCTCACGTTGCAAGCCTCATGAAAGGCACAACTGCTTTAAGGAAGGTTTGCCCCCAGCTGCGAGAGAATGGCTTCCCGAAGTAAGTTGCGCGTCGTTGGCTTCAGGCACAACAAGCCCAAACCGATGCAAGCCAGCCTGTGGCCAAGGGTGAGCGGAGGTCGTTTGACTGCACAATGGCACATGTCCACAGGCCCAAACCTTGCCAAGCGTCGTAGCCTCAAATCGCTTGCATGCTGCCTGCAGATGGGCTTGTAAGCATCAGGCGGACGGCGCAGCACATCATCTAAGAGCCATCATGCACAACAACCTACCCAAAGGGCTTCCCGGTCTGAGCAGCACAAGCCCCGTTTTTGGCGCTGTAAGCGGGAATCGAGGGCCGCAGAACTACAAAGGCGCCCTCTCGGCCCACAAGGGTCTACAAAACAGATTTTCAGCTTGCGAACTTAAACTGCATCCAGCGCAGCTTCTGCGCTTTTCGTCGTTTCCCTGTGCCAAAGGAAACCCCAGCAGCCAAGTAGAGGGCCCCATGCAACATGCAAGGACGGAGAGTCAGCGACTACAGCACTACAGGCAATGCTGGAAGACACCCCGAAGCCGGCATGGCCGTGCTCCGCCATGCCTGTTGCCCTCAAGGCAATCTGACTGCAGCCAGAAGACGAGACTGAAGGGTGCGTGAGCTAGCAAGGACACCGTCTGAGCCTATCCTATATTGGAAGACAAACTGCAGCGCATGGACAACTGCGAAACGTGCGAGTGCCAGATCCCCTGTTGACGTTGCAGCCGACGTTCTGGGACAAGCATACAGTGTCACACGCCACAAGCTGCAACTTCATTCCATGCCAGGACACGCAACATGAACTGGAATGCCCGCATCTATGCCTTTTGGCACCACAGCTTGGCAAGGGTTCTAGCATTGTCTAGCAAAAGTCGAGCAAACGGCGAGCTGCTGCTCACTGCGCAAGCCTCATGGAGGGCACGACTGTTTTAAGGAAGGCCAGCCTTCTGCTTCAGTGCTTTGAGAAAGGTTGGAGCCACCTCGCACGGGCCTGCAGCTGTGCATGGCTAGCCCCAGACAGCACCCAAGCAAGCCAACACCGACGCAAGCCAACAACACGGGCGAAGGCCCGGCAACTGCAAAAAAGCGTGGGAACCGAAGCTTTGCAAGTTGCCTCCGGCTCAGCTCGTCTCAGCCGTGAACGACCTCTGCTCACAAAGCACCACTGCTAATCGGAACGCCAGCCTTCAGCTTCAGCGCTTTGAGAAAAGCTGAGGCCGCTTTGCACGGACTCCGGCTGTACGGGAAGGACTGCGCAAAGCAAGCAGGATATGTCTGGCCCCAGGCGGGCCACTGCAAGTACGCGTACGCACACTGCCTGAGCGAGTCAGAGGCATGGCTTGACGGACCCAAGTGCAGGCGGAGTGGAATCCATGCTCACGTTGCAAGCCTCATGAAAGGCACAACTGCTTTAACGAAGGTAAGCCCTCAGCTTCAATTCAGAAAGGCTGTGCAGGCGGAACTCTAGCTGCGAGAGAATGGCTTCCCGAAGCAAGTTGCGCGTCGGTGGCTTCGGGCAAATCAAGCCCACACCGATGCAAGCCAGCCTGTGGCCGAGGGTGACCGGAAGTCGCTCGACTGCACAACCAGGCACGAGAGCAGCCAAGATATCCGGCGGCACAAGCTTTGCCAATTGCCCCGGCCTCAAGTCGCCTGCATGCTGCCCGCAGATGGACTCGGACGTGTGAGCATCACACGGACGATGCAGCACATCAGCCAAGAACCATCATGCACAACAGCCCGCCAAAAGGGCCTCCCGGTCTGAGCAGCACCAGCCCCATCTCTGGCGCAGTAAGCGCGGCATGAGGGCCGCGCTGCTGCGAAGGCGCCCTCTCTGCACTCAAGGATCAGTGGAAAAAAAGTCCCAGAACAGCTTTTGCGCTCTTCGTCATCTCCGGAACCCAGGCAGAGGGCCCAGGCAAGGACGGAGAGTCAACGAAGTAAAACTACAACACCACCATCAGTGCTGGCAGGTACTGGCAGTCTCCGGCGCGGCTGTCCTCCGCCCCGACTGCAGCCAGAAGACGAGATTGAAGTGCTCCAGTGCGCAGTGGACGGGCTAACCAGGACACAATCCGCACAAGTTGCTTATCCTAATCTGGACTTGCAGGACCAGCTGCGGCGCATGGACAAGATTGCCAAGAAGCAGCCGTGACTACGAAACGTGCGAGTGCCACATCCACTGTTGAAGCTGCAGCCAATGTTCTGGGGCAAGCATACAGTGCACAGGCTGTAGCCTCATTCCAGGCATGACGTTCAATGCACCAGGACACGCAACATGAACTGGAATGCCCGAATCTATGCCTTTTGGCACCACAGCTTGGCAAGGGTTCTAGCATTGTCTAGCAAAAGTCGAGCAAACGGCCAGCTGCTGCTCACTGCGCAAGCCTCATGGAGGGCACGACTGTTTTAAGGAAGGCCAGCCTTCTGCTTCAGTGCTTTGAGAAAGGTTGGAGCCACCTCGCACGGGCCTGCAGCTGTGCATGGCTAGCCCCAGACAGCACCCAAGCAAGCCAACACCGACGCAAGCCAACAACACGGGCGAAGGCCCGGCAACTGCAAAAAAGCGTGGGAACCGAAGCTTTGCAAGTTGCCTCCGGCTCAGCTCGTCTCAGCCGTGAACGACCTCTGCTCACAAAGCACCACTGCTAATCGGAACGCCAGCCTTCAGCTTCAGCGCTTTGAGAAAAGCTGAGGCCGCTTTGCACGGACTCCGGCTGTACGGGAAGGACTGCGCAAAGCAAGCAGGATATGTCTGGCCCCAGGCGGGCCACTGCAAGTACGCGTACGCACACTGCCTGAGCGAGTCAGAGGCATGGCTTGACGGACCCAAGTGCAGGCGGAGTGGAATCCATGCTCACGTTGCAAGCCTCATGAAAGGCACAACTGCTTTAACGAAGGTAAGCCCTCAGCTTCAATTCAGAAAGGCTGTGCAGGCGGAACTCTAGCTGCGAGAGAATGGCTTCCCGAAGCAAGTTGCGCGTCGGTGGCTTCAGGCAAATCAAGCCCACACCGATGCAAGCCAGCCTGTGGCCGAGGGTGACCGGAAGTCGTTCGACTGCACGACCAGGCACGAGAGCAGCCAAGATATCCGGAGGCACAAGCTTTGCCAATTGCCCCGGCCTCAAGTCGCCTGCATGCTGCCCGCAGATGGACTCGGACGTGTGAGCATCACACGGACGGCGCAACATTCATTGTCTAGGAGCCATCGTGCACAACAACCTACCAAAAGGACCTCCCGGTCTGAACAACACGACCCCCATGTCCGACGCAGCAAGCCGTGCGGGCCGCGCTGCTACAAAGACGGCCTCTCTGAACACAAGGATCTGGGGAACAAACGCGACAGCTTACAAACCTAAACTGCTGGACAAGCAGCTTCTGCTCTTTTCCCTTGTGCTCTTTTGCCTGTGCTAAATAAGGAACCCAGCAGACAAGCACGGACAAGATTGCCACAAGCAGCCGTAACTGCGAAACGTGCGAATGGCACATCCCCTTCTGATGTTGCAGCTGGCCAACATTATCGAATCATACCCCTGAATTGCCCCATCAACTTGGGAGTGTTGCTTGACAGGCGTTCCCAGGTCCTGCACTTTCTGGGTGGCCCCTTGCATGCAGCACAGTCCACAAGTCTGGTTGCCTGCTCACGTACAGACTTCGGTTTCCAGCGCATGTGGCAGAAATGCTGCGACTCTTATGGCCTCAGTCGGTGAAGCTTCGAGCCAAGCGAGCACTCAACACCATGCGAACGGAGAAAGCGCGGGCTGTGCTCTCACATTCACCCGGTTCTGAGGCGCTGAACAGTGTGTCCAGTCACAGCACCTCGTCACCTGTCACCATGCAGAACTGCGGAGTGGCCTGCAAAGTGCTGCCAAGTGCGGGCCTTAGCCACGGCATCTCATGGCGCAGAAGAGGGATCGGCCAGAATGAGCACGTGGAAACCCGTGGAACATAGCCTGGCCTATATCGCCTGCGAAGGCCATACCGGAAGGCCAACCAACTCAGTCGCTTGACACAGTCACTTCGACAGAACCTTCTGGCTGAAATGCGGAGTTGGAGCTGGGTCAACATGGTCAAGATTCTGGGTGTTGTCTCTTCGAGTCGAGACTTTTGCAGCTGCTCAGCTGGATACCGAACTGGGCACCTCAAGCAGCCGAAGCATCGCTCCAGCTGAAAGACCTGAAAGCAGCAGGCATGAAATCCAACCGTGCCGAAGCGTCGCCCAGATGTGTCCAGAGCCCCCGGTATCCGGTCTACTCTTGGGAACCCGTCACTCTCACGAATACCCGAGGAACCCGTCCTAGAAAACACATTTGATGCATTTGAGCCAGGTCCTCTCCAAGAAGGAACTCATTAAGGATCCCAAGGCCAGAGTGAAGGCGGCCAAGCCTTGAAGCAGCCTTCCTTGCAGCAAAGGGCTTGGGCATTGCAACCTCGAACTTAACCGCGAGCGTGTTAGAGAGTCGGTCAGAGTCGGTCACAGTCGGCGAAAGTCGGTTAGAGCCTCTGCTCCAAACCAGCTGCCACGCTGCTTCGGCCAATGGTCCGTAAAGGAGTCATAGGAGGCTGCTCCAACGACGCTTCTCGGCAGGTGAATGGACCGCACGCACTCACGCCGAAAGGAAACTGCCACACAGCGCACAGCACGGCCGCAAGAGCGACAGCTTTTCTGGGACTGCTTACGAAGCTGGAGGGCAAGCTGCATCCTGTTGCCGCTTATGTGCCATACAAACGGGCAGGACGGGCCGGGCGCAGTGGCGGTCTGCCATCTGAATATTCTGAATCTGGGGCCTGGCGACTTCCCTATTTGCAGGTGCACTGCGGATCCGCGCAGCCTCTTCGGTGAGCAGGGGATGGCCTGCCCGAGCGGAAGCCTGCCGGACACAACTGATATCAAAGTGGCAGTGTAGCACAATATGCACAATGCAATCCACACGAGAAGGACGCAGAGGAACGGTCTGGCAGGTCCTTGAACTCGGTCTCACCGTGCACCCTCTGCCTCCCCCCTCTTAGTGCAGGCAACTGAAAGTTGTACAGAAGAAGAAGCAGAACAATGGGACATGGTGCGACAACAAGTCGCAAGGACAGCGTGCCGTACGCTTCGAACCACAATCTCCATGAGTCTGCAAGGGATAGAGGACCATCACGCGGGGGCCACAGCCACCAGTTGCACTGGCTGCATGTAGCACACTTCGCCGTCCGTAGCAATTTGGCAAGCTGCCCGGCTGAGCCTGCTGAGCATGGGCAAGGCGCGACAGGTGCGACAGAGTGTGCAGCTTCGACGTGCACAGCTGCAAATATGCCCGGGCGCATCCGACATCACAGCACCAGCCGGTGGCCAGGATGACCAGAGCAACACAATGTGCCAGCCCCAACCAATTCTTAAGTTTGTGAGAGCAGTTACAAGCTGGAGTCTTGCGCAGGTCGCCATGTACGCCAGCTATGCCAATCTGCACAGGTCATGCAACACTCGCTTGCTGGTGGACCTGTTCAAGGAGCACAAGCGACCCGAAGCCCTTGTCAACACCGCTCTTTAGAGGGTTCAGAGGCGACAAGGCACTATGCCACCATGCCATACTATGCGGGAACGCTCAAGATGTTCAAAGACTTGCGAGATCACACGGAAGCATGCGAGGGCAAAGAGTCGAAAGATCCCCTGCAGGACTTGAATGTCGGGTGCTTCTGGGCAAGGAACCGTCGCTAGCCGAGCGTATATTGAGTCATTGAGAGTCGGTCTATGTGGCACTGCGCACATGATGGCCTGGGGGTTATGACGAAGCAATCCCCATGCTTTGTGGCCGCCCCCCGCGCCGATGATCTTCCAAGAATGACAGCTCCGAGCCTCCAAGATTAGTGGACAAAAGTCCTCAAACTTCTACCAGCTGGTTTCTGCCGTGGTCGGGGGGGATTCCTGTGAAGTTTGACATGAAGAGACTCGTCGCAAGGAGGGGCCGTTGGAAGGGAGGGCAAAAAGCCTGTGCGTGACCTTGACAATATTGGATGTCTTCATCTCAGGAGTATGGGATTGTTACCGTCTGCTACGGCGTGGTACGGTGCTGGTGGCCGTGCTCGATCTGGCAACAGCACCACACCAGCGTCGTGACGATGACACCACCAGGACTTTGAACCCCGCCCCATGCTGCTCGAGACCCAGCAGCTCCAGCAGCCAGAATGCAAAGACAGCAAGGCATTGCTCGCAGCGGAGCCGCGCATGATTTTGCGCATAGGTCCTGCCCGCGCATCAGGTTTTGCTGCAAGACTTGCGAACACCGTACGCCAAGCAGCGGCACAGCGCAACGCGCCCCAACCCACCACAGCAACTTGGCGTGCTGCGCAGCAGGCCTCTGGCCATTCTGGCCTTGTGAAGCGGGGCCTTGGGGGCGAGCTGCAAAGTGCGCTCACTTCCAGCATGGGAAAGGGCTGTCAAGCTCGAGGGGGCGAGCTGCCGCAGCTGCCACAGCTGCCGCAGACACCAAACTTCAGCTCAGCACTCAGATCACTCAGATCACTCAGGGACTGAGAAAATCTGCAAACTTTCACAAAGCTTTCCTCTCACTATTCAGCCATGGTGACGCAACTAAGCTATACCAAGCAGCTCCGAACGTTACCCCGAGCACCAGGCCTGTTTCACTACAGCCTCAGCAACCTGAACGCTGAGACGGTCCGGCTTTGCCTGGCATGGGATTGCGCATAGGTGCTGTCCCCACATAACGCTTGCTCTGGCCACACCGAACGACGAGCGGTGGTGGCACAGCACTACGCACCCCGTCCCGCAAGGACAACTTGGGGCGCGTGGCAAAAGCACGGCTAGGTCCCGGCAGCCGCATTCCAGCGGAAGCATGTAGTGCGCGCGGGACCCATCGACGCAACCTCTGATTTGCCACAGCAAGTAGCACGAGGCTTTTGCTTAGGGATATGAACTATGTCGCATGTGTGCGCATGAGACCCGGACTTTCAAGCAGCTTTGGCACCCCCCACTTCTTCGAGACGGGATGCAAGAGCCATGAAGCAAGCCTTGAATCACACTTTTTGCTGTGTTTCTGACCACTGCATGTGGGCGGGCGTTGCACAACCGTCGACGAACTGGAAGAGTTCCGCGTCGATATCGACAGCCAGTATTTCCGAATGCTATCCCCACACCCGTGGCACCCTGGGAGCCCCAACTTTGCCCTGTAGGCTGCGCAGTCCTGCCTGTGCAGGCGTGCTGCAAGACTGGCAAGACTTGCTGAGACCACGCGCCAAGTCGTGGAGGCACAGCACAACGCGCCCCATCCCGCCACAGCAAATTCGTGTGCGCAACACTTGGCCTCGTAAAGCGCGCCACACAGACTGCACGAGCAATGTTTTTTTGGGAGCCGGCAAAGTGCGCATGCGGGCTTTTGGGGCAGTGCCCACAAAAGAGGGAGCTGGCAGCAGCCCCCATCCACGCACCCTCATCCGGTAGCCAGCGTGGCTTGAGGCGTCTACTTTAGAACTTGACAAAGCATTCGCAGCGTGCCTTTTCGTGCCCCGAGGCACGGTAGCTGTCAGGTTCGAGAACACGCCCATCGTTCTTGTCTCCGAGCAGGTGCTCAGGGCACTTGGCCGCGTTTGGGACAATCGCCGAAGGAGCGCAAGACATCTCTCGCCGCTGCGACGTGGACGTCGACGCAACCAGGCACTGCGGGCCCCAAACATCAAGCATGTTTGCCACAGCACCGGCACAACCCCGGCTGTGAAGACGTCAAAGTCAGCCTGTACACCCAGCTGGTTGTCCAATGCACGAGACAGTGCGCAGCTCACGCCTGGGCAGGCTTGCCCAGTCTCGCAACAGCAGCTGGTTAGCGCGGCACTTGACCCTGCGTGGCCTCGTAAATCTAGGGCCTCGTCTGGACAGCAGCACTCCAGGGCCGGGGAAGCGCCTCCACTGGGCCACATGCGTGATTGCTCTGATGCTGAAGCGGCGTGGCAGCAGCCCAACAGCTGGCAGTGTGCAGCTTCTGAGCTGTCCAAGACTAAGAACTTGAAGAGTTTTCGTTTCATAGCAGCCCACTAAACTGAATGCTTGCCTAAACAAGCGCTTCAACGTCGACACTGTCACAGGTTCTGTTACTCACCCAGCGTCCACGTGTCGAGCGGGCTGTGCAAGCCTCAGATGATACACGATGAAATAGGACGGCAAAAGCTAGCAACAAGTCAATATGAATATCAGCTTTTGCCAGCAAGTCACCGAACCTCCAGCACGGCCTGGACGTGCATCAAAACTGTGCAGGATGTAGAGCATACCTGGTTTCAAGACACGCGGCGTGACAAAGGCTGCTTCAAGCGAGAGCGAGAGCAAGAGAGCGAGAGCGAGAGTAGGGAGGGTCAAGGGGGAGCGGGAAGGGAGGTGCAAGTTGGCGAGGGACAAAGAGCGACAAAGGAGGGGGGGAAGGGGGAAGGGCGGGACCGGACAACAAGAGAGAGAGAGAGAGAGAGGGAGAGAGAGAGAGAGAGAGCTAGTTAGTTAGTCACTTTCAAACAAGAAAAGGGAGAGGCAAGAAATGACGCTCACACGCGGTGTTGTCTTGCAACGGCCTGCATCTCTGGTGATACGATGTGTTGTGCGCTGGCACCCCTGCCTCGCAGGGTCAACACCGAAATTTGCAACCAGCAAGAAGTGACCTGAATGTGTCGCTGCGCACCTTCGCTGTAGCTACAGACGCGAAAAAAACTAGCTGCACAACACAACGGGCCGCAACAGTCTGTAAGAAATTACACATCCTGCTGGGCGCGCCTGGGAACGCCATTGGGAACGCCATTGGTCGGCTCTACCGACAAAAATTCGATGTCGCCTAAAATGTTTAGCATCTTTAGCTTGCTGATGGCAGCACTTCCAATCTGGCTACAAGATAATATTGTTGCTCGACTGTGAACCGATTGTGCAAACCCCAAGATAACGAAAAACTTGTGTTGTTTCTTTCCTCTGGGCCAATGCAGCGGACAGCCAGGATTTCTGGAGCCAGCGCTCCGGTTCCAACATGGTGGAACTGCCCATGGTGCCATGATGACCATGGTGCAAAGCTGTGCGCCAAGAGATAACAGTTTTTTATCGACCCCGAGGCTGATCTCCAAACAAATCAAGAAAAAACATTTCGAGGTTAAGAAAAAGAAACACCAGCTCCCCGCGCCCGGTGCTTCATTCTTCAAAAATCGGAGTCGCGGGAGGGGTGGTGGTAGGAAATTAATGCTGAATTCCACCCCCTCGTTTATTGATTTTGTTTCCTGTGTTTCATTCCTCGAGAATTTACAAGAAAACATGTAGCAGGGGGAAGCTTGAGGGGAAGGGCCAGGGAGGGTTTGGCTTTGAGGGGGTGAAATTCCGCCCCCCTCGTTTCTTGCTGGGTTTAACCCGGGTTCGAACCTGGTTCAACCTGGGTTGAACGCGAGGTTCTCGATGTTGTCGTCCACCGCCCCCCCCCCCCCCCCCCCCAGCGATTTTAGGGGTTCGAACCTGGGTTGAACGCAAGTTCGAACCCCCCCCCAACCTTGCTCGGCAAAGCATCCTTGCTGTTTCTGCCATGATGTCTGATTTTAAGAAGACAGCAGAAGACTTTCAGTCAAGCTCGCTCTACAGCAGACGCCGCTGCAAGAATGGGTGGAAACAGCAGATCGGGGTCTCGGCGATTGGGCTTATTGCAGAAGGCATTAGAGCCTTGAATATCGAGCCTGTGAAGACTGAGATTTCTGGGATGGCCTTCTGGACGGCCCTGCGTACTGCTCGCAGCCCAGGTCGAAACTGAGATCACAATCAAACCACACAGTGAACAGTGAACTACAGACGAATGAAATAAACAGCTTTATGCTCTGGGCACAACGTCGCTGATCATGAAGTTGAACGGGATCCTGGCTTCCATGCTTTTGCAAGTACTGAACTACAAGTAGTAGTAGTAGTAGTAGTAGTAGTAGTAGTAGTAGTAGTAGTAGTAGTAGTAGTAGTAGTAGTAGTAGTAGTAGTAGTAGTAGTAGTAGTAGTAGCAGTAGTAGCAGTAGTCGTAGTAGCAGCAGTAGTAGTAGTAGTACTACTACTACTACTGCTGCTGCTACTACTACTACTACTACTACTACTACTACTACTACTACTACTACTACTACTACTACTACTACTACTACAACTACACTACTATACGAACATCAACAAAGTTGACGACCATGAAACTCAAAAAGGTTGAACGTGATAGAAAATTCTCCAGCCACACAAAATGTACGCCAATGTACGCTTTTCTCTCACGCCTGGCTCTCATGGTATGGAGTTGCTGCTCTAAGGGTTAAGGGACTCCACCCTGACAACAACCCTAGACCCAAGAACCTGACAAACCCCAAACCCTTTTTAAACCCTACTGCTCACTTCTTGCCGAGCGCGATGATCGGAACCCCTGCATACTGCAGGGGCTTTAGCCTGGGCCATCGGGTTTGCGTTTGAAGTTTCAAATTCAAGTGTTTAAGCCCAGGATGAGGTGAACTTCATTAAGTACGAAACCCGTGGCCCACAACTCAACCACAACCCCCCCCCCCATCAATTACAAAACTCCGGCCACCAGGTGGTTTCTGTTTTAGAGAGGTCGGCGCCGATCAACGCTCTGAAATCTTAAGAGTCAGGCCTTAAGCCCTGAAGCCTGAAGCCCGAGCCTTCAGCTGTAAGCCCTAGACCTTAGCTCTAAACCATGGCCGTGGACCAGGGCTCAAGGCTTCAGCCGGGTCCCGTTTAAAACACCAGGAGGGAAACAACCACCCTCAATAGAGGGTCCGGGAAGGAGGGGGATTGAATCAATGGATGCGTAAGAGGGGGGGGGGGGGGAGGTATATTAGAATGAGGTTAACATTAAGTTTGTGTTGAGGTTTGGGCGACACAAAACCCCGAAGCCTTCACTGAACACCCTGAAATACCCTGAAATACCCTGCGAGAATCTGGGATACCCTGAGATACCCTGAGAAGCCTCGGGCTGCGGCTCGCCATTGGGCCCAAGCTTTGCCTCCTTGACCTCTTCAAGGAAGTCCGCCCCGCTTCCCACCTGGTGTGGATATTCGACTCCAAGCCATCAAGAGAAGGAATCACATTTGACACAAATGCACTTCACCCTTCTGGCCAATCTGTGTCCAACATACATGAACAGCACGCGAGACGAGGCGACCATGTTGTGCGTCACTGGAAGATTATGTTCGGTGACCGATCTCGGCTCGGGGTATCCGCGTTTGCCTCTTTGCAGCTGGGCGCTGCCTAGACTTGGGAGTGTACTCTGCTGGCTGCGTTCATGGATCTGCCGCCTCAGATTTAGAGGGCATCGAACCAGAAAAAAAGTATTGTGGCCATACGCGGTTGCGACGGCTTGGTGATGTTAGTGGAGGCAGCGTGAACCTTCCCTCGAGACCAGCGGAACCAAAACTAGGGACCTCTGCCACAAAAGTCGGAGCCCCAAGCCATGCCTGGTTTTTCCGGCGTATCCTGAAGGAATATGGTTCTTGCTGTCACGCTTTTCGGGCAAAATCGGATCGTAACTGAGCAGCAAGAACAGCTTAGTTGGAGCACGCCTTCAGGCCGGAACAATAAAGAACGGACACCTTGAGGCTACGACTTCTGCCGCAGTCAGGCCTACGCGGAGAGTTCCTGGTTCCGTTGGTCCCGAGGGAAGAGTCATGCTGCCTACACGAAGACTACCAAGCCAGCCTCTACTCGAATTCGTAAGTCTCGTTTTCTCACTCTCTGCCTGAGCCATGACATCTTGCGTCATGCATGCTGCATGCCCTGCATCGCCTGCCACATTGCAGGGTCTATGTTGCTCAGTCCCAGCAGGTCTGCTCAAGAATCTGATCGAAGAGTTACTCGGTTTAGGGCCTTGAGGGTTCGGTTTATGGTAAGCCTCAACCCTGGCATGCAAGGGGTGTATCGTCAGGAGTGACCCAATTTGAGCTCGAGCCGCGTGGGCTCTCTCACAGCTTGGCACGCTACACTTTCGATACTTTCGGAAGGTGTTGAGGTCTCGGCCTTGCAAACGCCGCCGCGCAGCGCGGTGAGGTCCTTCATACACTTGTTCAGCTCCAGCTGCAGCATGTGTCAGCACGCCCTGGCAGCCAACCCCAGGTCCTTGTCGCCAGGGTCCGGCAGCGCTTTCAGAGTGTGCACATCCTTGCGGGAATTTCCCATGAGGCCTGAACTCTCAAAGCCATGTGCCCCTGAAACTCCACGACGTACCACAAGTGGAAGGGCCCCAGTGGCTGCACTATCCAAAAGATGCGGAGGAGTGCTGCGTCCCAGCTGGCAGAGCTTAAGAATCTCCTGCATATTTCGAATTGTTTCAATCTTTCCGGTACAGGGCAACGGAACGAGGCCTCACGACCCCAACCCGAAACTTGAACCCCAAAATCACTACAACGACCTGCCATTAGGTTCTAGGCTCCTAAACCCGCAGTTCTCTCTGGCCCCTGCCGCAAAAAGCAAGCTGCACCGTTGCGAGGCGAGCGTTGTGAGAGTGGCCTGGCTTCTGGGCTTCACAAGGCACTCAAGGGGCTTGCAGTTGCAATTAGGATGTTGTGGGCATTGCAGGTATGAAGAAGTCTTGTCATTTTCACCAGCTATGCTTGCTCAATGAGGTTTGCACCAAATTGCTACGTCACTCTGTCTAGACATGCGCCGAGCTGTATAAGGCCGCGTTCTCTTTCAGGGGCGGGTAAGACCTGCGCAAAGCAACCTCACTTCTCGAAATAGTTGGGTTCCTTTCGATGCCCTAAGCCCTCGGAGAATGCTTTTCATACTGGAACCTGGAGATTCGGTGGTTGTCGGTGCACATGCTCGGGGGCTAGAGTGAACCACTGGTTTAGATTTGGGAACAGAGCACTCTTCCAAGTCTGTAGAAGCAAGTCATGACCCTTGCTGCGGCAGACCCGAGTGCCAGCTATGAAGCTTGGCTAGATTCTTCACTAAGGCTACGACCGATCCCAAACAACATCAATGCACGTGCCAGTCGCCTGAACCGCAGAGCCCTTTGCAAAAAAAAACCCTCTCTCACAAGCAGAGGATCTGCACAGTCCTTCGGCTGTGAGGGCCGGCCTCAGCCCGCTGAGAAGGGCTGCCACAGCCCCGAATGCCGCTCGCACCTTCAGCAAAAGGAGGTTTAGGGCTTCGAACCGCAGCCTTCCGTATGACAGGAAAGCACTGAACAAAGACTGTAGGATTTCGTCAGCACAGGCCCCCAGAATCCACCGACGGGCTCTGCTACGCTAAGCAGTGGGAATCGTCGGGCTCAGACCTGGCAGGACCACAGCAGCGCCTCCCCACATCGGCTGAGATGGGCTGAAATGGGCTATTCGGGGCTGTTAGGGTTTAGGGTTTAGGGTTAGGGAGTTTAGGGAGTTTAGGGAGCTTAGAGAGTTTAGGGAGTTTAGGGTGTAGGGTTTAGGGCTTCTGCAGTTTCGGGTTTAGGGTTTAGGTATGATTTTAAGAGGGGCGTGATGGTGTGTACCGCTCAGGGCCCAAAACTACAAGAGGCTTCACGACCCTAAACCGAAACCTAGATCCTAAGGTCGCCTCGCTCCCTCCCATTCATCAGGCCTGCGAGCCAAGCACTCCCAACAGCGGAGCCAATTCCAAATGCGTGGCCTGCCATCTGAGAAGTATGCAGAAGTATGAAGTGCATAAGTTATCAATATGTCTGTATATATTGAATGATGGTAAAAGCCCACTGTGACTAAGCGGTGCACAGCATGCATACGCAACAGGAGGAATGATCGCAGTCGCAACGAAAGTACTGAAGCACTCCTCATCTGGTCGTATCAAGTACTGACACTACCTTCAAAACCTCGTCGCAAGAACCTCGGAAGCCCGTGCTCGGCCCATGTCAGGTCGCAGCCATGAGCAGCAACTTGCCAGAGAGACACAGTGTGATGGAGACAAGTACGCGATCCTTGTCCGTGATGCTGAGGCCTTTGACAGGCTGTTGAGCGGGATGGCTTCTCAGTTTTCGGAACGCGGGCAGGGTCTGCTATTGGAGCACCGACAGGACAGCTCTTCGACCCCGGCTCTTCGCGACTCCCCTGCACCGCACTCATCTCACACTCATTTTACGCTCATATGGCGACGGGACTGGGGCCAGCCACGCCGCTGCGCTGCAGCGCCCATGGCCTGAGACAACCAGGCTTGAGGTTAGGGTCTTGGGGGGTGAGCCCGAGCCCGAGCCTCAACCCCTAAGCATGGGAGCCAGCCTACCGATTGATCTGCTGATTTTCTACATTGAAACATGAAAGAAAGGTTGACGCAATTGGAGCTCTAGGAGCAGGCCCTGAACCTCTAGGGCTTCTGTGGGCTGTGGGCCTTCGCTTTGCGATTTGAGCCTCGGCTTCGGTGTTTATCTTGTTTGCCACAAACCCAAACCTAGCTTTGAGCCACTGAAGCCCCCCCCCCTGATCGCTAAGACCTGAACTCAATCACAGCCCTCAACAAATCCCTCAAACCTCTTGTGTCTCGGGCCTTTGCTCCATTGCGAGCGAAAAAACTTAGTGCATGCGAGCTGCGTGCTCTTCGAAAAATAACCAGAAGCAGTCGGAGTCTTGGGACCAAGCCGGGACCCTCTGAGCTTCAAGGGTTAACATTTAGGGTTTCAAGACTTCATGGTTCAGGATTTTAGCCTCAACGCGATGTGCGCCCCTTGCCTTGTTTAGGGCTCTGTCAGCTTCAGGACATGAAGAGATGTGGGGTTTCAGCCCTTTCGCGAAGCAACTTTAAGTCTCGGGCATCGATCGCTTCGCCGTTGGTGAGGGCTTTGGTGCTCGACCAATAGCCTAACCTGGTGCTTGCAATATCTTGCAACTCGGGATTCAGAACAAGAGGGCCCCGCGGTTGGGCTCGGCTCTCGACAGTGAATGATTGAATGGTAGGAAGACCGAAAAGGAAGTCCCGTGACTGGACGCGGGCCGAAATCAGTCTCGGGAGGGAATCTGCCATGAGCAGCTCAAGAATTGAGAGGTTCCCCTGGTGCTCTCGCCGCATGAAATTCACCGACAAAGCGCCGCGATTCAACACAGAGTCTCCACACTAAGGCCTAACCCAGTCAGGAACATGCTCCAGGCTCCGGGCGGCGTTGAGGCCTCAGCCGGCGCTGCTTCGACCGCAGCTGAACCCCCAGGCAAGGAGAGGGAGCCGTCCAAGGCCTCTTTCGCTTCTTTGGGGGCGAGTCGCAGAGTCTTTTCGGGAGCCTCTTGGGATTTTATCAGGGTTCTTACCTGGGAGAAAGCTCCGAAAAGCCACCCTCTACAAGCTCAGCCATGCGCCGAAGGTCCTGACCTTTTCCTTGAAACTCCTGGGGCCCCGTTTCAAGCGCAAGCCTCAGGATCTTGTCAGCCTGCCAGGCTCCAATCATACGACTGGCTGTAAGGAATTGTAGATGGTTTCGGTACTGCATCTTTCCACCCTGTGCTGCTCAATAAGCCCCACATCACCCCGCTCTAAATGCAACAGGCCCCAGAAGCCCTAAACCTCAACTCACACCTTGAGGGCTTCGGGCTGAGGGCGCGAGCGCGATCCGAGAAAGTCCCACGTCCCACGTCCACGCCTCCACGACATGCGGCGCTTCTTGCAGCTTGTGCTGCACCTTGGGGGGGAAGGCTACCCCAAACGACGCAGAGGAATCAACCCGAGGCCCCGAAGCTCGCCATCACAAACCTAAGACCCTAGGAGCGCGAGCCACAGACGGAACAACCCACCATGTTCTGCAGAAGCCCCGAGGCGGCTGCCAACGCAGGGTTGGAAGACTCACCGCCCGGATGGGTGACTGCCTCTTCCAAGGCTCAGGGGCATGTTCATGGCAGTTCCTCAACCTCTCGATGGCCCTGCAAACATCGTAAGCCAGAAACTCAGGCAAGTCTTACTTTCTTGCAGACTTCGATAAGTCGGCGTTCGCAATTCTTCACAGGTGATGTGAGGACATGAACCGTGTGGAAGTGAAATTCCGCTGTACAGAGGCATACAGAGGATGCCCTGAAATTGCGGAGGCGATGAGGAAACCTTCAGGGAACCCCGAACCGTACATTCAGTGCACCATAGTACACCTCCGTAGTGAGGCCACGGCGAGTCTGAGGTCCGTGACCTTCTGCAGCTCTGCGAGAGCCGCGGCATCCTGGGAGTGCTTCAGCAAAAACCACGAGCTGCATGTAGAAGTGGCTCAGAGGGCTCAAGAGGGCAGACCGAGGAGACCATCATCCAACAGAGCTCTCCCGTCCTTTGCCGTCGCCACTGCCGCCCCCAGCCAGGAGCACGCCACCTGGACAAGGTGCCCGGTAATTGAAAACACCTTCGAAGGTGTATGACAGTGTCTGGTCATGCTACAGGTTGTCATGTGCTGTCATAGGCTGTCATATATGTTGTCATTTATGTTGTCATTTATGTTGTCATGCTGTGAATTTGATCAAGATGATTATTTGTCCATCTACGCTTACAACCACGACGATAGATAGAAGGCTTCATGCATCATAGAAGTAGAACTTAGACTGTTGGGTGTAGTGTTCTCGTACGAGTAGTTGATGCAGCAGTCAGCAGACTCAGTTTACCATCTGGATGATGGCACCACGTGAAGGAGATGTTTGTGATGAAGTACAAACGCTGTTGTTCACTGTTGTACACCATGATGTGATCTCCCTGCAACGAAAGTTGACATGTTGTGTGAAAGTAGAACTTCCTCCAGGATGCTCATTTCTGCAAGTGCGCCCACATCATGTCCCGGAAGCATGTTGCACGATATCACTGGAAACAAAACGGTACGCCAGCAGACTACACACAGACACACACCATGCAATATGAGCCACCCCCTCAAAGGCGCTCAGGGGGGCCTGAAGAAGCAGGTTGTCGGCCGAGTTCGGGAGGTCTGTGACGACCGTGCTCCCACCTGCAAGCCCGTGGCCCGAATGCCAGACCCCCTGCATGGCCACCCCCCCCACCCCACCCCTAAACCCAAAACCCTCCTGCAAACCCAAAACCGTACACCTATATCCTAAGACCCTAAACACCTGGAACCCTGAAACCCTACAACCCCAAAACCCTGAAACCCTAACACCTGCAACCCGAAGCAAACCCACAAAAAAACCAGGCAAAACACGCAAAACCTGGACCCTGAAACCTCGAAGCCCAAAACCCTAAAACCCTAAACCCCAAAACCCTAAACCCTTGAAACCTGAAACCCCTGACCTCTACACCCCTAAACCTCAAACCCAAACTCTAGCACCTAAATCCGAACCCACCCACCAGCACACGGGGGCCCGGACCAGGGGGTGGGGGAGGGCGGTGCACCATGTATCCCGATCCCCCTTGTCCAATGAAGGCATAGAAACTGGCACAACGTGGATTAACGAATGTAGAAACACCTAGACCCTGACCCTTTCAACCGCAACCGTACGCCTACCTGCAGACTCTTAAGGCTTCAGGTTTTGGTAGGCTTTGGATTTAACGATGCTTAGATGCACCCAAGGCAAGTGGGTGCAAAACAATGACTCTTCCGCTCCGCGTTCAGATCCGACTTAGTTCTGAAACTGAATCAGCAGTACATGCTTCTTATTTAGAACAGAAAGGCTCTAGTGACCACACATTCTCAGAAGAAAACAGAGAAAGCAACAACAAACTCGAACTGAAACAATGCAACACATAGATGAATAGCAATTCTCAACACGCAAACCCGAAAGCAAATTAGAAGGAGTCCCAAAAACCCTCAAAGCCATAAAGGCCCCAAACAGCGCAGCTGTGCGGCGTGCGACGCCCCGCGAAGCCAGGGCGCTGGCCGCACTCGCGGCCTGCAGTTACAACTGCAGGGTTTACCCGAGGACGCTCCCCAAAGTAGCCACAAGAATATTTGGAGGTCTGGGTGAGCTTCAGGGGGTCAGAGCTTGGGACGCGATGGCTGAAGATGCTAATGCTTGAAGCTTTCATAACCGATACGCTCGGCTTCAATGGAAGAACGCGTTTCAACGCAAGCGAAGATCGAAAACGTTACTAGCTCTACAGGTTGCTCAATTCGTTCGATGCAGCGTTTATGTATTCTTCTAATAACAGGTTCTTTAACCGATGTTGTACTACTGTATGTGCTCGTTTCTGTAACTTTCGCTGAATGAAAAGCCATTGAGTAAAGAAGAAAGGAAAACGCGGTCAAGCAAATCACTTGCAGTCTGCTGGTGTATCTTCGTGGCGCATGAAACGGAGCTGAACATAACGAAGATCACGCACTAATCACTAAAACAACATACTTTTGTATATTCTCAGGGTGCATTTCTTTCTTCTCTGTTGGTGACGGTTTTATGTTGTACTCCGCCGGCTCTTTCTTGGGATTTTTGATCTTACTACGAACTTATAATGCGGGTTGTTCTTGTTCGCCTGGGCAGTCCGGGGGGATTGGGGATTTAAAAAGGGTTTAGGTTGGGAATTCGCGGGTTCGGCGCCAGTCCAGGGTCTGGAACCGTCGTACATCAACCAGGGCCATGGTTTGTATCGGCCCCACCTCGGAGCTTTGTGTTGCTCTCTTCAACTGTCGACTTGGCTGCGGGTTCATGATGGGTAGTAGGATGGTGGTTAATGCTTGCAGGCCTACACTCCAGACCCAAAGCCCGAAAATCCCAAAAGCCCTGAAAACAAAACCAGCAAACCCCAGCAAAGCCCAGCAAACCCCAGCAAACCCCAGCCAACCCCAGCAACGCCCAGCAAACCCCAGCAAAGCCCAGCAAACCCCTCAAACCTAAAGCCCTGCACTCTTGACATCCCTAGAACCATCAAAGCCCGAAACCCCGCCGAATTCGCCTTGCTTTCCAACTCCCCAAAGGTCCAGCTGATGCCTGTGTGGGATTGGGGTGGGGGGTTGGAGCGTTTAGTGATGCAGCGGTTTCAGGTGTACTTTGTTTTGGGGGGGTAGCATTTAAGGGCATTGTGTCCTCGGCTGCTTCCAGGAAGAGGTGATTTCCAGTGATTTCCTCTTATCCCACAGGTTGCAAGAGGAGCAGAGGGCAACATCCCCGCAGATGAATGGACGGGGAACAGAACCTAGGCCCCTAATCCCAAGCCCTAAAGGGCCCTCAAGGGCCCTAAAGGGCCCCGAATGCCTCGACCCTTCGACCCTACCGGGGGCCCGGTCCTTGCTGAGGTGCCAGGATGGCCGGGCGAGTGGCCCCAGCAGCGGCCTTTGGACACTTCATTTCTCTTTTCGGTGGTTGAGACAGGATGAACGCTCGGGTGAGGGTAACTGAGGGGGGGGGTCTGGAGTGTAGAACAACCTGAACAAGTCTTGTGCGGCGGGTGGCTTTGTAAGATTGCCTGTGCAACCGTATTGCGCAGGCTTTGTTCGATAAGGCACGGCTTCAAGACTTGCTTCCAGTGCATCAGCAAAACAGAACAAGGTCTGTCTTTTCAGGTCTTCCTGACGGTTTGAACACAGGAGACAGGAGACCACCAAAACAGAAACCCTTAAGCCCTTAAGCACCTAAACCCGCAACCCTCTATCGCTTCAACCCGAAACCGCACAGAACGCGAATACCTAAACCATGAAACGCTTAGAGGTCGCTGTGAGCCCCAGCGTCTGAAAGATCCCCAGTTGCATTTCCGATGTGTTCATCGTTGGTCACGACTTGGGGCCTTGAGGGTTTGATTGAGGCTTAGCTTTTGATTTGGGTTTAACGGGGCCCTGGGGTCGACGATTCTCGGGACCTCAAGATGGAGCGCCTAGAGTTTGACGTGCAAGTTGGGGTGGTAGACGAAGGGCGCTCGGAGAGCAAAGGCAAAAAATCTGATAAAAGGAAGTCGGCTCAGCGCCAAAGCTCTTTCGAATCGCATCCCTAGACCGGACCAGCGGTACTTGCGGCAACTCAGGCCAAGGAGGTGGTGTGGCGACTGTGACAGTGGTCGGACGGCCTTGCTGGCCATACTTGCTCTGCAAGATCTCATAGATCCGAGGAAGCAGATGCCCATAGACCCCTACGGAGGTGAGGTTGATAAGGTTTTCCTGCAAAGCCACATCCGCACAGACGTTTCGCCAGCAGTCGAACTCGTCCGCAGGCTGCCAGGGTTCGCCCTGCTTACCCGACAGGCCAATCTCCTCCGCAACATCTCCTCAGATCTGCACATCATAATCGGATTTCGTCTGCGAGCTTCATTAGCGAAACATTTCTTAGTGGTGGCCACAGAATATCAATACGGATACTTTCACTTACACAACCTGCAGCATTTGACAAAGAAAGAGCCCTGACATGGAAACACCGTCACGCAGTCTGCTGAAGCTGTTGAAGTCTTCCAAAAATCTCGCAAGTGAACCATGGGTCCAAAAAGGAAGGAACCACAAGGAACCACAAGGAACCTGAGGATATCTGAGGTGCGTGCGAGGAACCTCGGACGAAGAGGGCATCTCGAGCAGCCATGCGGTAGAGCCCGAGGCCGTGTGGCCAAAGCATGGAGATGGCAGCACTGAATGAGCAGCCATTGAAGCCATCCCTCTTTGTGCCGCCACGAATCGCGTGTTCTGATGACATGTTCTTCTTCTCCTTTGCCTGGAAAATGGGGTGGAACTCTGCCGATACCACAACAGGGGGCGGAAAAGCCGATATCTCCACACTGACGAACTTGGGGCTCACGATTCGAAGGGCTTCGCGGAGAACGGAGCAATCGTAGGAATCGATGTCCAAACTCATTGCATCCACCTCGACGCGCGCGCCGGCGGGAACTGCGAAGTCTGGGCTTGAAGAGGTGCTCTGGATGTGGACACCCGCTGCTTGGCAGACGGCGTCGATTCCGGGAACTTCCTGTCGCCCAAGTTCCTGGCATATGGCTTCCACGACCTCGGAGGCAGCTATGTGCTGCACACAATCTGCGGCTGTGGCTCTTGATATTGAACCAGTGTACAATCAGTTATTGTGGGCAGGCTCACGTGAGCTACAGTCCCGTCTTCAAGGTGGCGGGCTTGGGCTATCTGTGATATTCTGTGATCAGGGCACTGTGTCAGGCGTGGCATAAGCACACTCTAAATGGATAGCACCCGTCTCGGCCAGCTTGGATGATGCCTTCGCACAGTTTTCTGGGATGGCCTCGAAATACACACCCGTCCAGGGCCTCCCGGCTCTCGCGAACTCTGTGAGGACCAGGCCTAGAGGATCGTCAGCTTGGGCATCTCCAGCACCCACATTAATGAGAATCCGAGGCAAAACCTGGCTCCTGGCTGAGATCAGCGCATACAGCCGCAGGGGCTCTTCTCGCAGAAGCCGCCAATTTGGTACCGCGCAATGGCTCCGCCGGGCCTTGCCGAAGCGATACCGGAGCCGGGCTCTCTCAAAACCAGCACCATCATACCAGACCTCAGCAGGAAGCGGCTTGAGCATGGTGGCGCAGAGTTCCATGCGGACATCCCACTCCAAGCGAGGGCTTGCGGGCTCAAGCTCGCACTGGGGCGCAGGGTCCAGGAATGCCTTGTCCAACTCCACCGCCACCCATTGTTCGGGAGTGGCCTGGCATCCAATCACGCTGGAGCAGTCCTTGCGGAGCCCGAGTTCCGCATGAGCCACGCGGAAGTACTGCTGCCGCAGCCCGGGATCATTTGCGCAGCCCTCCAGGTCAGTCAACATGGGCTCCACCTCCGGCGAGGACCAGCAGCATTCTTCATAGCTGGCCCCGCCTAAAGAGAAGCAGCTCGGATTTCCGCCATCTCCCAGGCTGGGGGCGCAGCAGTCCAGCCATGTGGGACCGCCACGCTCCCAACATCGATCAGCGATCCCCAGGAAGTGAGCAACATATACGAAAGGCCTAAACCTCAAGAAGTTTTTGCTCTCCATGGCCAGCCGGGGGCAGCATTGAAGGACCCTGTGGCCCGCTTCCCGATTCCAAGTTGACCCTGAAACACCCAGTGGAGAAGCCTGATGTGTTACATTCATCGCGATTTCTATGCTGTGGGAACGCTTTCTTTCTAGTCTCTGCTTACTTTTTGGTGCCATGCCCCGTCATCCGTCAGCTGCCCTTTACCCGCTAGGTCCTTCTACTAGCTCACCCAGGCTCAACTTCGCGTCTCAGCAAGGATACAGAGGACACAGAATCATAGGAGACCGGCAATCCTCCGATTCAACACTGGTCCACAAAAAATGGGTCCCCAGCCTGGGCGGAGACCAGCGAAGCCAAACTTGTGGCAGAACGTCCTCGAGCCTAGACATCAAGGGGCCATAGAAGTGCGCACTTCAGGGTCGAAAGGATCCTAGCCCTCCGAGCCATCCTAGCCCCAGCTGGATGACGGGGCCCAAAGGCATCATGATCACTGCTTGTAGGTGGGAAGTTTGAACAACGTGTCTTTGTCTTTTAGACTCTTAGACTTAAACGTTTCAACAGGACAACGCTCAGGTGCAAGGCTGCAATGCCAATGGAGACAGCCAGAAGCAAGTCGATTGCAAAGCGGTGCGCTGTTTAAGTCGTTGGCTGTTTCGGACAAGTTCCCACGAAAAGAACACGAGAGGACACAAAACGGACGCGGGCACATCCTCAAGCGCAAAACCTTCAGCCTTAAAACACAAAGCTAAACCATTCCAAGCCCAACAGGCCAGGAACCCTGAAAATTTGCTGGCGGCCTTAAAGCAAAAGACCAGGAAGCCCGGCGCCCAGTTCGGAACCTTCAACCCTGGAACCCTGAACCCTTAAACCCGAAACATCGCAGAATCGTCCTTCGTTGCCACCCCGAGCCGCCGCAGCAAAGCGGCCTTGAAAATGGGGCATGTGTTTTGAATGTGATCTCGAGTGAAGCCTCGGTGGGAGCTTCGGGCTAGGACATCTCAAAGGTTGTGGAAGCCAAGATGCACAACTCTGCGTGAGAACTTTGGACTCTACGTAGCTTTAGACAAAGTCTTTATGTGAGCGTTTCAGCGATGATCATGTTGTGGTTTGTTGGAACCATGTTAGAGAACAGTGAGAGAAAGGGTGTGAGTGAGGGTGCGAGACAAGATCCGAGCAGAAGAGCAAGCCTGTGATGATGCTTTGGCGCGAGGGAAACCCGTGATTTAGCTTTGCGAAGCGGGGTTGAGGAGTTGAGTTGCCATTCTAGTGTGTAGCTTCGGCAAGGGTTGGGGGTTCAAAGGCAGGTTCCCCGCTTTAGTATTAATCCTTGAGGGCTACATGCCGTAAGGAGTTCGCATCGCAGGCCTGGGTCGTTCGGCTTTTTTGTGAAAAATGGCCCGAGCTTTGGGCGCTGGCCAACGATTACGGGCATGAATCAGAAGCCTGCTACCACATGATCTTCTGCACAGCAACCTTACAAGCACCCCGGTGTCCAGTCAGGGAAATGGCGATACAAAGTGGCATTTTGCTTCAGAGGTCTACAGGGTTGAAGGCTTTAGCTACGCAGCGCAAACTCAGGGGCTTGCCATTGATGCGAGTCTCGGGGACCGGAATCAAGCAAAACTACGGCGTGCGTTCGTTCGCTTTGCTGATCAGGTTAGGTGATGTTGCAACTGCTTCTAGCTGCATGTTACTCATAAAAACTGTGTTGCCGCCTTGCGGGCGTTATCTGCTTGACTCCAAGACCTAACATGTTTCCGGAGTCGATTCACGAACAAATTTCACAGCCTACCTCGGATAATCTTTCGGTCTTTCATTACAATGGGTCATGAAGGACTGGCAGTGGAAGCACTTTCCCGTTTGCTTGCAGCCATCAAATTCTCTCATCTGTGCTGACAACTGACAATATGTGATTGGAAGGCATGTCGAATGGCCGTGCACTCTCTCATCAAGCTCATGCAAAAAGCTGACCTCTGTGCAACCTGCGCACCTAGCTCGCAGTCGAGTATTCCGGGTTTTCCGGCTTGCTACTCAACATTGAGGGACAGTGAGACATAATTTCACGGTGGAACGGCTTCCTCTCCATGTCGCAAGCCTGGAAAGCTGGCCTCCATGGAAGTGCAGTCCGTTGTGAGTTTGTGCAGTTTGCCCGACATTGCTGCCCCTTAAGTCCCAGCGGGGACGCTAAAGAGGGGAAAGGACTACGAAAAGGACTTGGGTCGTGGAAACGGGTACTTTGCCAATCTGAGGTGCTCTGGCCCTGCCCTGAGGCTTTCACAATACTTGAGAATGCCGAAACTGTTCCAGTGAAAACAGGCTGAACCCCGAAATCAACCCGGTTGCAGAAGGAGGGGCCAAAACAAGCAGAGAAACAATGGCCCTCTCCAAATAACCTCTGTATATGGATGGCAAGGGTAGTCTTACCAAGTTGTCAGGCGTTTACATTACACACTCTTCGCTTGGACAAATAAATCAATCGCAAGTCGAGTCCTTGGGGATGCAATCAGGTTTATACATTCGAGGTGCACGGAAGCGCACACAATACTTTGCAACCACGAAGCCCATGTTCAGGTCGTCCGTGTTCGACAATGCACCAGTGGACAAGTGCAGCAGCAAGAACTGTGCTCACGATATCAAAGCCCCAGATGATGCAGCGGAAAAAGCCAGCAAAAGAGGGTCACAAAGATGTCTTTGCTCACAGTGACACCCGGCGTTCGATGGCACTGCGAATGGCTTTGCACTCTTTTCGGATGTCATCGGTCTCGTGCATCAAGCGGACCTCTGTACAAGCTGCGCATCAGTGCATCTTGGTACTTGACGCAGGGGACACAATATTGACACAATGAACAAACGGGTGGAACTGCTTCCTGGCAAGCCAGGCAAAGCCCGCTCTACGGCACGGGGGACACATGACCCGGCGACATGGTATCTTTGGCCATGAGGTGCAAAAACCCCGAGGGCCTTCTAGCACCCGACAGGAACCGCAGCCCTTCGCCATTCCTTCCAAACACTTCGCCAAGCCGCAATATCGAGGGACTTCGCCGTTCCTTTCACTTTTGGCACGCCTTCGCAGAACTCCTTCACAAGGTCTCTTTTTTGAGCATGTCACCATCGTCAGCAGCCATTCTGCGAGTACTGGGGTACCGGTGCTCTGTGTCTTGGAAAGCCGTGCTGAGACTTTCCGGATGTTCTCACTAACGGATCCCTGCTAGCTAGCACCTTCAGAGTGTGTTTCCGGGCCAGGGGGTTCCGGAGTTGTATGCGAGGGCTCGCTCTTCAAGGAATATCAAATACCCCGTTTCTGCCAACGTCAGAAAGTACGGACAGATCTGCGTACAGACCCCACAGGGGCGTCCCCCACTGTTTTGCAACTTTGCGCTGACACTGCTGTCCTGCACTGTAAGCAAGCCATCGCCATCATCGAGCCTTCATTCTTGGAGAGCAGTTAGGAGGACTGGGACAATATCAGCTTCAGTAGACAAAGCCAATAAAAAAGCTAAGTACCATGATGGCCCAGGAGCATATGGAAAAGCATCTTTGCGTCGTGAACATCAAGCTCGAGCACGCTCAGGTATTGCACGATTTCCTCATCTACACTGTCTACACGCTTGGAGAAATCACTCCAACTTGAGATGTCCTAGACATGGCTGACGCACCACACTAATTGGACAAGGGTCTCGATGTTGGAAAAGCTTCTCCCACTCTGCCAGGGTTAAGGCCTTGTCGCCGTCCAGATCACCATCCTCGAAGATCATCTTCAGCTTTTCCTGACGCGAGCGCTTCTTCAAGCGACATGATGCTCATCATCCGTGCGCAATCAAGTTAGGGTTTGGATGTACCTTCTTGCAACGCGGACGCAAAGCTTATAAACAGATGACATTCCTGATCATTGTTCCGGCTTCCCCCAAGACCTACCTTACAAGGACCCCTGGCCTTAACCGAATGCCGGGATGTTTGGGACTCTTCAGAGGGCGGGCGCATCTGCAAAAGCTCCACGACATAAGCGAGCGAAGATCAAAGTCGGCCAACACGATTTGAAATTGTTCGGACTCTTAGTCTCATAAACAACTTAAGAACACACCCTCAACACCTCCTACACATCCAACCGGTTTAGCATGAGCTTCTCTGTATCTACTCAAGGATGGCTAATGTCAAACCCGATCCAAACCAACCGGCGCTAGAAGCCCAAAGTCCAAAACAGTCAGGTGCTAACTCCCACACCTCCAGCAAAGCCAAACCCCGCCTGGAGCTCTGTCGACCGCTCCTGCCGCTCGAGGACGGCCATGGCTGCATCATTGGACATAGCCTCGTGTCGGCCCCTTCTCACCCGCAGTAGAAGTCAGAAGTGCTTAACCCTACACCCTAAACCCCCCAAGCAAGCCCGACAGACCCTGAACCCAAAGCACAGCAAAAACTCCAAGCCGACTCCAGTGGCTTGCATGGTCGACCGGACCAGGAGCCTCGACGACAGGTTCTTAGGGCCTTGGGGGACTTTGGGGGACTTTGGGGATCAGGGAGTTAGGAGTTAGGACCGTTAGGAGTTTGGGGATCAGAAAAGGCTTGCGGCCTAAAGCTCTCACGGCTGAGGCTTCGGGGTTCGGGTTTGGCGTTTAGGCGTCTGTTGACCCCGTTCCATGATCATGCTCCGATTGCGGCTTGATGGCAAGGAGAGTCCTGTTTGAGAATGTGGAAAGCTCGAATAACCCAGCAAACTGCTAACCGCAATTGAAATTGCGGCACAAGAAACTAAGAACCCGTGTGTCTAGATGCAGCAGCACGGTGATGAGACACACCTTTACCCCCATAGTTTCTCTATTCGTGTCGAGCGGCGCCGTGATAAGACGAAGCGCCGCGAAGACGATGAAAACCACGTACAGCAAACAGGGTATTGCAAAGTAGATGCTTACCTGAAGAATGTTCCACGGCTGGTGTAGGACTTAGGTCTGGAATTGCTTTTTGTTTTGATGTCTGCAACTTTCTTCAAACATGTGCAAACATGTGCAAACATGTGCAAACATATGCAGAGATATGCGAAGACATGCAAGCATGTTTTGACAGTGAGTTGCATCATCCACCAAAGGGCGTACCGAGTTCGGCCACCCACCTGAGGGGCAAAGGCAGAAAACAAAGTCCAAAGAAGACAGCGCTACTGGCACCCACAAACAATAGTTGCCATCCCTTCGAGTTTGGTCAGGGCATCAGGCACTTCTGCAAAGAGCATGTTGGCCCCCTAACTGCCACACATCATCACAGAGAAGGGGGATCTTCTTGGCAACCCGAATCGCCCGAAGGTCTACAACTCGCAACCAATCCCCCCCCCAAGTGCTGTAGGACACGCAGATGTTCCGGCCCATGAACATGGGAGGGGGGAGGGGGGAACTTGTCTAAACGGCTTGGCTCATAGCAGTCATCATTGCATGAGCCACAGAGAAATGGGCGTCCCACGCAGTTGTACCTGCCTAGCCTACGGCCCGCTGTTTACGTTTGCTACCTCGTGTGGTGCAGGAGTAAATACCAAATCTTGCTGTAAACATGTTGCTTTCTGGCTTCGGCCACAAAAAAGCGCTCCTGGCCTGAAAATGTGATTTCAAACATAGTGAACATGGACCGGAAGAAGGTACCGTAATTGGCGAACACCCATTCTGCCGTTTCCAAAGACATCTCCTGCAAGAGCGGTATGCACGATTCCTGGGTCATTCTTGGGCCAGATAAAGGCCAATCATAATCTCAAAACACCCTCCGCACTCAGCGTGGGATTTATGACTTTGTACCATTCCTTCTGGGGTCTGCCAAGAAACATCCAAAATCTGCCCCAGTGACTGCCAAGATTCGCACAAGACTAGGGCGCCGATTGACATGCAGACCAACAGCATGATCATCGACCAGAACAGCGCCATCAAGCTCGCGAGAAAGGTGTCCACCATGCCTAGCATGGAGCATAAAGATGGCAAGTGGTCTCACGGAGGAATTAAAGCTTCGGTTTTTGGATAACAGTACTGTTTGGAGCAATCCGCAGTTTTCGTAACGAGCGTGGTTGGTCATTGCTGCAGCATTCTCGGGCTGTCAACCGCAGCAAAATGTTGAACCATAAGTCTTAGCGGTCACCCTTCCCGAACTAGTCCGGGACGGCTCAGCGCTTATTCTTTCGTTTTTGAGTGGCGCGTCAACAAGGCAGGGGAAAGGGCGAACGAGGATGAGTCTGCACACAGCGCAGGCCATCAAAAAAGAGCAGCCGACTGCAGCAGAAACTGAAGCGCAGCAAGAAGGATACTATGAGTGCCAAAAGCATGCTGGACAGCGAATGTCTGACCGAGATTGGAGAGAAGGCACAGCACTTCGCCCTCGTGGTGAGGCATGACCAAGGTTGGAGCGGTGATGACTTGTCCAGCCGCTGCCGGGCCAAGCAAAAACTCGGGGGGAAAGCCGAGCGCAGAGCGGGGGGTCCACAGGATCAGTGGAGGTTTAAAGTAGATGTATGCAAAACGGAACAGGAATGAATCGGAATGAAGGTTCAGCTTTGCATGGCATGTCCCTGAGTTCCTGAGTGCGAAGGTCCGAGTCGAACGTGACGCTGTTGCAACGAGTTCATTCACTGCTTGAGTGAAAAAGGGCGCACAAAGCATGTACAACAGCTTCGGTCGCACCGTCTTCACGGATGGGAGCAGCATTGGACACTATCCACACCTAGTGTCCTTGAAGATCAGCCACCAGCTCAGCATAGCTCAGCCAAGCAAAAGGGGCCAGGGCAGACACTGCTTCGTGGCAGCAACAACAACTTCAGGGGGACAGAGAGTAGGAATTGTTAATGTGGCCTGCCAATTCTAAGACAAAAAATAAAAGGAGATGTCTTGAATCCAAATATCGAACCCTGCATAGCAAAGTGGCTAACGTCGATTGACTGCTCAAATATGTGAGAGGCCGGTGGGCGCGTAAACCTGCAAAAGGAAAACAGCCAAGCAAGCTGGGGGCAGAAACAGACGCACACCACACACGCACCAAGGCCAGGGAAAATGGCTGTAAGTAAGCGGTACGTGCCGAGCACATGACCAAGCTCCGCGAGACCTGGTGACGGGAGAAGACAAGGCACACACGGTTGGGCCAAGAAGAAAAAAGGGTTGAAACAACGACGTCAGGCTTAGCCGATGGCAGGGCAAAGCGAAGACCGGACATAAGGAGGCGATAACAGCAAGTACGTGGCTCAGTGCCGAACGAAAGGTCAGCGTTCAAAAGGCCTGCAGTTAAAAAACCTGGGCTCAAGGAGTCGACGATGTGCCAGGCCTGGCCACAGGCAGAAGCAGACTGCAACAGACAAAAGAAGCGGGCTAAATCTGGGGGGGGGGGGGGGGGGGGGGACGGAAACATACGTGAACAAATCTACGCTGCAAAACGGTCGCGCGCGGAGTCGGAAACGAAAGAAGGGATGCGGAAACTTCAGAAAAAGCAATTCGGAAACAAATCTCACGGATTCCGAAACTTGGGAGCGCGGATTCGGAAACCAGGATTCGGAAACCACAAGCGAGATTCAGGAAGCTGAAAGACCTGATTCGGAAACTATTCATGTGGATAGGAAACTAAAAACCACGTCTTCGCAAACTCTACTCACGCATGCGCAAACCAGGATTCGGAACCAAAGCAACGGATTCGGAAACCGGACGCGCGGCTTCGGAAACTAAGAAGAAATGGATTCGGAAGCCAGGGTTCTGAAACTGGAATCATGTTTTCGGAAATTCAAAGAAAGGATTTCGAAACAGAAGAAAAAGATTCGGAAACTCCAGCGTGGATTCAAAAACCAGGATTCGAAAACTGCCAGCGTCTCCGGAAGACAGGGTTCACTTCACCACCTCCTGAAGGAACCTGGGCGGCGTTATATTGGCCCTGTACTTAATCCCTCTTACGCTTTAAGGTCGAAACCCTCAAGGGTAAACCCTAAACCCAAAACCCCCAAAACCCCTGGATTGCAGCCCGTGTCCATTGAGGAAGGGCTGTCGGTTTCGGGACCTGCCATGTGAGGAAAGGGGGTAGCATGCCGGCGCGAGGCTTCGCTGGAGTGGGCAATGCAAGATGGTCCCTGAATCCGTGCAAAAATAGATTCTGAATCGACGCACGATGTTTCTAACTCGAGGGGAATAATTTCTGAATCCTGCCAAGTACTTTTCGAATCGGTGCCAAATGGTTTGTTTCGCAATCGGGCTGAAGTTGTTTAATCGGGTACAGTAATTTGTGAATCATGACCAAATAGTTTATGAATCGGGCGGTCCATTTTGTTGAATCGGGTTAACACAGTTTCTGAATCGCGCGGAGTAGCTTCTGAATCCTTGCAAATAGTTTCTGGAGCGTAGTTTCTGTTTGGCGTCAATTTTCTGAATCTGTCCAAGCAGTTTCTGAATCTCTGCAAGTCGTTTCTGCACTGTAGCTGTTGTAATCCGTCCAGGCAACCTTTTCAACCTTCCATGTAGTTCCTGAACCGCAGTTTCTGAAACGAGGATAGTTTCCGAATCCGCTTTGGTTCCTCCAAAACACTGCAACCTTGCCGGGCAACGCCTTCAAAATAAAGGGGGTTTCGAACAGACAGATCAGGCTCTACCCAAAGGTTTCTTTTACTTGGCGTGTTGTCGAACTGTGCTGGAGCCCCTGGTTGGCTGTTGAAGATAGACTGCACTTCGTTGTTTTGGTACATTCGCGATGATCTTCACGTCGTTGCATATGTTGGAACGGCAGCCCGATGCCGCGGGAATGGGACCGGGCTCAGACTTCTGCCTTGATGTCTATGTCTTCATCACGATGACGATGGTATTTGGTGCAACAGGAATTATCGTAGCGCCCTCTGTCATGCCAGCAAACGGACCCTGGGGACACCCTTGCGAGCGCAACCCTCACATGGCACCACGCCGAGCAGCAGCAGGAGGCTTGGGCTGGGCCCGGTTGTCGAAGGGGCGCGCGCACGTGTGTACAATTCAACGGCATTCGTTTCTGGAAAAATGAGTTCAGCACGACAATAGCAAATGTGTGAAACTGATCTGACAAGCCCGAAATGCACTTCGGAGGTGACAGGACACTAGTGCGGAAAAACATTTCAAATGCGCCACAAGAGCATTTCAAATTTTGAAAAGCTCAGGATAAAAGTCGCAGAAGCTGAGCGCAATGCAAAGACTAGAGAGGACCAGAGCGTCGGAACAGGGGTCGCTTTGAGAGACCCTTGTAAGAGGAACTTGCTCTTGCTCTTGAAGGCTCCTTGAATACTTCTGATCGTGCACAAGCTGTTGATTGTGAATCAAACACCCTCGCACCCCCCCCCGGCCCCCCTACGCATACCACAGGCTCCCCGCACATCATTTCTGCCAGCCCGGGAGCCCGAACAACACGCCCGAGCAGCTACAACTGAGCCGAGGAGCTGCGCAGCTGGGCAAACAGCTGCATTACCTGATGTCTCACAAGCTTGTCTAAGGGCCCAAATCGCAATTTTGCCGACAAGAAGGAGAGAATCTCACATTACAGCGGAGTAGTTCCCGACGAGGACAGCGACAGCAACAGGGAATAAGGATGCCCTGTTCGAGCCTCAGCTTGGAGGGAATTATCCTCCTACAATCTTACTCTAGCTTGAGTGAAGTGTACCTCTAGAGGCCCTACATACAATGAGCAGGGAATGAAAGACACGAGGCCAAAACAAATCCGCCGAGGCCTTGGGGCGCCGGTGTCTGGGTAGAGTAAAGCTGGTACCCAACCTCTAGTCCCCTCTCCCCTGCCTCCACCGCCCCCAGCTACGAATGTGCGTGCACACACATACACACACGCGCGCATGACCACCACAACATCGGTTTCCAAATCTACGCTACTCCAGCCCACTTTCACTTGGTGGTTTCCCCCAACACATGGTCGGTCTTTTGGATCCTGCAGAATACGATGTATCGATGTGATGCGGCAGCAGACATCAACTTAAGCTGGCGGTAAGGGAAGGACCTTGACATCGGAGGAACAACGATGAAAGTTGCAGCCGCGACACACGAACCAAACGCAAAGTCTTCACCTTAGTTCAGGAGTTGTCTACGTGAGCGGAATGCAGAAGGTAGATCAGGCCTGTAAACAGTGGTTTATGGGAATTACCCAGCTGAACATCCTTTCACCTTAATGTTGTGTTTGTGTTTACACAACTCAGATTTCTACCTGACTGGGGGTTGACAATCAAGATAGCCCCAGACAATGAGTTTTTTAAAAGATACCAACCATGAAAAGCAATACTGTGACCTACCAAAAGAAGCCATCCTTGACCGCAACACCCGAAAAGTTGGTAGGAACATACATCCAACAACGAGTCACACGTATCAATGGTGCACGTTAAGGCTGGGGTCCAAGGTTGTCCCAGAAAACCCCATAAAGCTTGCGAAAACAAGCCCCAAAACCTGGACTTGGAGCATTTGCAGCATCCCTGAGTCCCTCACAACCTTGACGACTCGCAGGAGGCGGACCAGGAGGACGGTGAAGTTCGCTTCTGGCCACGGGGAGACGTGGGGCATGTATAGGGTTCAGGCTTCACGTTGTCCACGGTTCAGGTTTTGGGTGTCCAAGATTGGAAGAGGGATTAGCTAAAACTCGAGGGCTACGCAGACGGAGATGAATGCGAATACAAAACGTAAAGATTAACTCTCATGTATCCGAGAGTTCTCAACATAATTTCTAGCTGTGAATATGTGTACCTTTATCCACAGGAACCATGTGGGAATTTTCCAAAATAGGTACCCGCCCCTATTTTCAGACACCCCAAAGGTCCGACAATGCTGATGGCTTTCTGCTCCTACGAAAACAGCTGCGACAAAAGTAACAGCGACAAAGACCACGGCAACTGGATTGAAGGCTGAGCGTGACGTGCCGTAACCACCGGTATCCCGAGCTGTGGACAAATTCAGAGAAGGAAGCCGCCCCATTCGGACCAAGTGAGCCGCAAATGCAGCTCTGAGTCTCCAATTCTGCATTTGGTCGGGCGATGCCCCAGCAAGACGAGCGTCAATGGGTGATGCCGCCCTCTTTTCTGCCCTTGTAGTTCACATTCCCTGCGTTCTTGAAACTCTGTTGCACTCTTTTCTGAACGTACATGGGCCAAAGCTCCAAACAACTGTGGCTTTTGAAGCAGAGATCTGGCAGTTGGGCCTCAGGCCCGGTTCATTCACGACCGCTACCTGCCGTCTGCTAGCCGTGGCGGCAAGAACAGCGACAACAACAGCCTTGCCTGGCATTGAGCGGCTGTGGAGGGGACTGTAGGGGGGTCGGTACTTGCATTTGGGGGGGGGGGGGGGTTGGTTGGTTGGTGGTGGCAGCAACTCAGCAAATTTTGCGGAACACCACCGCTGCCGCTGCCGCCACCACCACCACCGCCACCACCACAAATGACAACCGGTGAAACCGAAATAATAGTGCAGCAAACAACAGAATGCTAGGGCGATAACAAACACCAAAAGCCAGCAGCAGCAGACCCTGATCCCCAAAACTCCAAGTCCAAACCGCCTTCCGCATCGCCATTGATCAGCACAGCAATGATCACATCAGCCAAGCCAAAGAGGACGATAAGCCCATCCAAATAATTGCCTTGGTCGAACGCAACAGGGCCATTCTCAGTTGCTCCAAAAATTAGGAAATTTCGGCCGTGGCCCTTGTCTTCAGAGCCTCGTGAGCGAGCGAGCGTGGGTGGGGGAGTGCGTCAGCTTGTGAGTAAGCGAGCGGGCGAGTGAGCGACGACGCCGCTACCAATGGCAAGCGCAGAGTGACGGCGGCCTGATTAGAAGAAGTGCTCTTCAGGGACAGACCTCTTTAATGTCGCTGCCTCATCTCATGAAGGGCTCCCGCCTTGTAGAATGTGTTCGGCCCCGGTGGGGGGGGGGGGGCTGTGAGAAAGTGAGAGCTGTCACCTTCCGCGCCTGTTACATAACAAAGACCCTGAATCAGGAACTCCAAGCACAGCACTGTCGACTTTAGAGTTGCATCTGAAATATCTGAATTGTGGAGAGGCTCGACTCCTAGACTACTAAACTACTGGTACTGGTGCTAATGCGAGGCAACCAAGATTTCCCAATAGAACATATGCAGCAGTGCCGCCCCACATGAAGCCATCTTCTGCTGTGTAAAACCACTCCCTGCGCAGAACTGTGATTCGTAGAGCGCATTCGAGAATGTAGAAGATGAGGAAGGCATACTCAAGCGTCGCGAACACCTGAAACGCAGCTGCATTGCCCGGTAATAGCCGTGCTCCTACTCACACACGGAGAAGAAATACCAAGAACTGCCCAAGGCAAGTGATCCTACAAAATCCTACGACATCAGCTGTCATGGCACCGCAGGCCGATCT
Organism: Symbiodinium natans; assembly: GCA_905221605.1. Classification (NCBI taxonomy): domain Eukaryota; class Dinophyceae; order Suessiales; family Symbiodiniaceae; genus Symbiodinium; species Symbiodinium natans. The sequence goes on from CAJNDS010002094.1 coordinate 356,221, forward strand.
GTGTTGGGGGCAGGGGCGCCCTGCAAGACGGCCTCCAACCACCTCTCGGGAGCTTAGCTTTCCCATTTCTGAAGCTCAGGAAACCACAAGAAAACGACAACCTGGCTTGCAATCAGCACGGTCCGGAAGCATGCAACTATGCTCTGCCATGCTACTACGCTCCCTTGACAGCATACCCTTCAACGAGTTAGCACCGCACATTCGGGTTTGCCTATCTTCTGCAATCAAGGGCTCCCCGGGTACAATTCACAACTACATACCTGCATCATCACAGACTCTTCTATACTTATTGGCCCAAATTCTCATAGCTCTAACCCTGTACAATAACACGCCAACCACCATGAACCATGAAGACTTCACTTCTTCCAAAAGACCGAACCCCTAAGCCGCCCCAACTTTTCACCGCCTCGCAGCGGCATGGCCTCGGGTCTCCTGTTCCAGGACAAGCACCTGGGGGGCCATGGGACTATAAAGACGACAAACGACCATGCAATGTTAAAGCATTAATTAGGCGGGGTTCGAATCTCCGCCGAGGCCTCAGGCCGGCAATAGCTCTGATAGTGCCATGAAAATACACCAGCAGCACTAGACGGCGCATGTCCCTAAAGCGTTTGGAGCCGTAAAACCAAAACAAATCCCAATGATATAGCCGCAAAGGAACAAAAGAGAGATGGCGAGGGAGCACAAGAAAGAGAAAAAAGGCAAATGGACGAAAATGCGCAGCGCATTCTTGCGTGCATGCGTGAAGAGCCCAAAGGTGTGTTCAAACGCACGCGACCCCAGCTAATTTGCGAGGCTTTCGCTTCCGCTAATGGAAACGCTTCGAGCCCCGGTATGAACTGCGAGGTTTTCGCGCACGCCTCAAAGCGAAAAAACTTGGACCCAAGGTAGCTTGCGAAGTTTTCGCATGTCCCACGCTCACAAGCAATTTGGATCTCTGTTAATTTGCAAGCTTTTCGCACTTTCAAAGAGCTCAAAACACTGAGACCCCGCATGGTTCGCAAGGCGGGCACACGTTCGAAATCGATGTGTTCTGACGTGACTTACTAGATTTTCGTACAGAAAGGCACTGTCCAGCTTGAGTACTACATTTACACTACACAAAGCCGCGAAAAAGCCCCACCCCTCGCCTTGAAAAGGTTCTTTTTCTAGAAGAGGACGTGGGGAGACCAAAAAGCCATTGACCTGCGAAGATGAAGTCTGCCGCGCCTATGACGACAACGAGAAATCGAAACGAAGTCTTCTACGCCAAGTAACACAACGAGAGTAAGTGAAACTACGGGGACAGCCATTCGCAACGCTCGGGAAGATCGAGTCTTGAAGTCAAGTCACCGGCGTTCAGGTTTCGGGCATGGCCCCCACTACTCTATAGTCTGTACTGACAGACATTTGTGTTGTGTTCTCGAATTTGCGTCACAGGGAGCTGTTGCGATTGCAAATGAGCTTAAAAATACTCACGAAGGTTGCCGTTGTTCAATGTCCCCACATCAGCACTGCAACCACCGTGCTTTGACAGTCGTGCATCACGTACTACTCTGATCCGCCGACCCCGGCGGCAGCGGGGCGGCGTCAGTGAAGACCCATGTTTCTTCATCCCCCCTCACCCATCGTGTCCTCTTCACCCCCTCTCATCCCCCCACCCCCCACCTCCCCCACCCCACCCCCCCACCCCCCCCACCCACCCGGCACACGTCGATGGCGAAGTCGAGTCGGACATAAAGAGGGGCAGGGTTTTGGATCGGATTCGGCTTGAAGGTACAGTGACATGAGAGTTTAGAGCTTAGGGTCAAAGTAACAACGGTTTTCAGCTGCCCTGTGTGGGGGTCGGCGGCACTGGCGGTAGCCATTAAATCGGGCAGCGCGAGGTCCCCAAGGACCGAGCATTGGCGGACCTTTTAACCCGGGTCGTCCCGGGAATAGCCTTGCTAGCCTGCGGCCTTCTGCGAATGGGCCGGACGCCAGTGCCACCGACCCCCGTGTGCCGCCGGTGAACGGTTTTTTTTTCGTGGTTTTTTGCGTCGCCACGGAGGCCCCCAGAGGGCGCGCATCATGAGCATCAGGCGGCTCCCGGGGCGGGACCCCGGGCGCGCATCAGGAGCATGATGCCCCCCTAAGGGCGGGCATAAGCGACGTGTCTCAGCCCGGGGCTAGGAAAAGAGGGAGTTTAGGGGCCTTGTAAAGTGCTTAGAAACTTTAAGGGAGTCTTGGAGCCTCAAACGAGTTTAGGGGCCTGAAAATGCTTAGAAACTTTAAGGGAGTTGAGGAGCCTCGAACGCTTAGAGATTTTAAGGGAGTTTAGGGGCTTCAAAATGCTTAGAAACTGCTCGCCCCGCGCTTCTGCCTGCGCTGCCCGCCCATGGGCGCAGCCCCTTAAAATCCGGCCTGGCCGCCGTGGTCCAGTGCCCAGCACGGCTAGCCTAAAGGCTTGCCTTTATACGGCGAGCGCCCGTGCCGCTGACCCGGCCCCGTTTTGGCACGGTTCCTTGCATGAGGCTCCGGGGGGAGCCCGGGAGGGCTCCGAGCGGGGTCCCAAACGCGAATGCGTGGAAGTGCCGAAAACATCGTAAATACCATGCTTTTCTGCGTTGTTGGAGGGCGCCAAACACCCTGGAGGGCTCATGATGCGTGACCCGGCGCGCATCATCGACCCTGCTTGTTGACGTTGGGCGAACATGCGAAAAAAGACCTTACACCTCAAGTTTTGGGGGGGTACCCCCCCCAACAGGCGAGCATCATGAGCATCAGCGACCCGCCCCCGCGGCCACACGATTGCCCGGGCACCTCAACAAAGCCAGAAAACACTGTAAATACCGTGTTTTTCGCGTGTTTCGACACACACCTCCTTTCGGGGCACTGCCGCGCCTCCACGGTGAGCATCATTGACACCCAAGGCTGTCAGCCGACGCCCACGATACGCACCCACGGGTGCGCATCATGAGCCCTTCATTTCTCCAGGGCCTCGCTGATGCTCATCAGGGCCTCGCTGATGCTCATGATGCTCGCTTGGGGGGGGGCGTCCGAAGGGGCCGAAAACGTGGTAAATACCTTGTCTTTTGCGTGTTGCGCAAAAAACTGTTCAAAAAACTCCTCGTTATGGCTGCCGTGTATGCACGCAGCGCCAAACCTCGGAGAAAGCGTGTTTTTCTTGAGAAAACCTTCGTTTCGTCGTGTTTTGGGCGTGTGTTTCGCGACTTTCGGCCCCCCACCCCCAAGCCGCTGATGCCAAGCGCGCGCACGCGCACGCGCACGCGCACGCGCACGCGCACGCGCACGCGCACGCAGAGGATGATATATAGGGTTTCGGCTGTCGCTTCCTGTTCTTTCTTCTCTTCTGCTTCCTGTTCATTATTTGTTCTTCTTATCTTTCTTTTATTCCTTGTCTTCTTCCTTTTTTCCTTCTTTTTCTTCTTATTCTTTCTCTTATTCTCCTTCTTCTTATTATTCTTATTCTTCTTCTTCTTCTTCTTCCTCCCCTTCTTCTTCTTCTTCTTCTTCCTTTTCCCTTTATTCTTGTCATTCTTCTTTCTTTTCTTTTATTATTCTTCTTTTCCTTCTTCTTTCTTTTATTCTTATTCTGTTTCTTCTTATTTCTTTCTTATTATTCCTTTCCTTCTTTCTTTTATTCTTCTTCTTCTTTTCATTCTTCTTTATTTTATTCTTCTTCTTGTTCTTTTTATTCTTCTTTTTTCTGATAGTTCTTATTCTTTCTCTTCTTCTTCTTTTTATTCCTTTACCCTTTCTTCTTGTTATTCTTCTTTCTTGTATTTTCTTCTTCTGTTTATTATTCTTTCTTTTCTTCTTCTTCTTCTTCTTCTTCTTCCTCTTCTTCTTCTTCTTCTGTTTCTTCTTCTTTCTCTTCTTCTTCTTCTTTTTCTTCTTCTTTCTTTTCTTCTTCTTCTTTTTCTCCATATTTTCTTCTTCTTCTTTCTCTTCTTCTTGTTCGTTCATTTCTTTTTCCCTTTCTTCTTGATTACGTCCCGACTCCCTGCACCCCCTAAACCCCTAAACCCAAACCCGAGTTTCAGCTTTCAGACGGCCAGGCCAGCCCGTGCCGCAAGGCCTGTAGATAACTTCTTCACGACTATGGTTCATTATGGTTCATTGACATCATGGAGCAAGAGGCACCGCTGTGTTGACCAGGATGATGATGCCGGCAAGCAGGTCCTCGGGAGACCAAAGTCTACATGGAGGTACATGGGATTCCAAGTTGTGAGGTGCAGGGCGCGTGGGTTGGGGCCTCAGGGTTTCAGGTCTCTTCAAGGCTTTATTGGAGCTGTGCATTTTGTGCAGCTGCCTTAGTTGGATCAAAAAAATCGAGCATACGTCTTTTGTCTGCTACGACTCTACGACAGGGCATGCTTCAAGATTTCGGGTTGAGTGCTGGTCTGAAAATGTACTGCAGCTCGTCGGAGACAATGGAAACTACGGGTAGCTGTATATAGAGACGCATCGTACAATGTTGGGCTTAAATTAAATTGGAGTACCACTCATTTTTGGCAATGCTTCCCAAAGAACCCAGGATAGCAGATGAGAAAACATGGACATGAATCAATTCTGTTGCACACTCTGTAGGTCTGAGCTGAGGCCCTGTCGAGAGGTCCCTCAGCTACAAAGTTCCGCAACTTCTCCTGCATCGAAACGCCCTTGGCAGACCTGTGCGGAATAGTAGGAATACACGCGTTGGGCTTTGGGGTTGAGGCCGCAAGGTTGGGATATTGATGATTTGCTCTTGCTGTTGGATAAAGCCTACCTCGAGCTTCTCTTGAAGTATTGTGCCCATCTGAATAGTATGTTGTGGTGTGCGTGAGGCTGCTGCGTACACTCCTGTACCAGGGGTACCAACGATTCAGACTTTTTAAATGTTGGCTGCAGCTTTGCAAAGTTGTGTTCAGGGGCTCCACCAAGCTGGTAAATCTCTGAGACATAGCCGAGGAACGGCTTTCTCGTGGCTGCACGTGCCTGCACAGCTTGGATCACAGTGTGTAGTGTAGGAGTGCCAAAAAACCCGACATGGCGGAAGACCGATAACAATTCTGATTCTAGAAGGATAAACAGGGCAACATTTGTGGTTCAGGCTTCTAGATCAAAGGCCAGACTTAACTGCTCCTCACCGCACAAAGCCACCATTCAGGAAATTGGCGGGCTCCTTTGGGTTACCTGCCTGATGTAGGGAACTCCGACCTCTTAGCTAAACCTCCCGGCGCCTTCGGTGCTTCGAAACTACGCAGCACAAATCATGCCGCATGTCCTCCCAGCCTGGATTAGCTTCTGTATACGCGTCTCTTTCGCTTCTCGCGCCTCTCCCGCCTCAGGCTCATCCTCAGCACATAAGTCCAGTATAGGCTGCCAGGATTAATTCGCTTTGCTTTGCGCCAAAAGCATGCCAAGCTTCAGCTGAGGCAGGGGACGTTGCCTCGAACACCTTGACGGGAACGCTCGCCTCCTGGCAAGGTCGCAGACCTCCAGTCTCCTGCCTAACCTCTGAAACCCCCAGTTTCTATGAAATGCACACGATCACTGAATCTGGCAAGTTGCCATATCCACCTTATGTAGGAAAGAGCAAATGGGGGAAACGACGCGCGTGCCTGCAGCAAAGCAACACGATCCTCACCTCAATGTCTATGGACGACTAAGCGTTGGAATGTGTCACATAGGGCTTAAGAGGGCAAACAGGTCTCAGAACCATAGGGCGCTTCAAGATGCCCGTTTTGGCGCAACCGTACTTCCCCAGACATGGAGACCCGTTGACCGACCCTTGTAAAGCCTGATCAGGATTGCATCGGGGGTGCACAAGGAAGTATGTGGATTTTCAGCCTTGTTGTTTTGGGAGGCTTCCCCTCGAACATGGAGCCCTTTTGGGTTTGCATGTTAGTGGGAGAGCTAACCCTAAACGCCTACCTGTACCAAGAACACAAATGCTCAACCCGTCAACCTTAAACTTGAAACCCTCTGACCCCTGACACCCGAAATACCCCCTTCCGCTCATCCCTACCCGGCTGGTTTGGCGAACCGGCTCAAATCTTGTCCTTGTCCATTGCTGTGACTGCTGCCTTTGCTGCATGGTCCTCCAGTGTTTCGGATTCAGGGTGTGGAGCTCATCCGAGTTTAGGGTTTACGGCTTCGGACTTAAGGTCAGCCCAAGTCTCTCGGCTAATTGTGACGAATCGAAGTTGTGCCCTTCCTGTTTATTCAGAACAGTCGCCTGCTGGGTTTGGCCAACTGTGAAATAGCAACAACACTGCGCAAGTTCACAAAGCCACTTGCATTCCGGATAGGCATTGGCCAAAACCCGTCTGAAGGTAGCGGTGGATTTAGAACGTCAGAACCAATCAAATACAAGAATCCCCGACAGGCTCCAACCTTCACAAGCAAAGTTGGAAAAGGCAGCCATTCTCTAATGGCTGACTTACAAACCATTCTTGTCCCCCCATATGCCAGATGCCCTGCCGCCATGGTTCCCCACAACAATCCCATTTTTTGAAGTAGAAGTCATGTCCACCGCACACCCGATGCATCCAAAATCAAACTCCTGATGTGGCAATAAAACTCCCTTTGATCTTTGATCCCTCTCTAGTCCCAGGACATCCCCATAACCCACACAAGCCACCCACATACTTGAGATTCCCAAACATATTTTGTTGGAAGTCACCCCTCTTGCCTGAACTGATGACAGAGAGGCATCTGATTTGGATCCTCACAAAGCAGTGGACGAATCAGGATCCAAGGGTTACAAGTTTGGGTTGCCGGGTCGTTTGAGCGTCCGGGCTGCAGGTTACAGTTGCACATTCAAGGGTGCCGGGTAGAAGTTCAAGGTTTACGTGACTAAAGCGCTTGGCGGTTTGATTCAAGGCGCCGGCAGTCACGGAACCATTGTACACTGTACAATGGTGCTCATGCATTTGCCCTTCATGGTCAGGTACGCTCTACCGCGATTCTGACAGCGTAGAGGCCGATGTACACGCGGTTTCTGCACACGCGGCTTAAGAAAAGTGTTCCTTGCCCCTGGTACAGGATAAGTGTTCCAGACTGTCGTCCTCACAGCACGTCCGTACTTTGTAACCTGCGCAATGAAAGTCGTGACCCATCACACATCTGGGCTACCTTTGCGCTTGCGGGTTCCGGAGCTTGGCTCGCTTGGCTCGCTCTACATGCGACTCGGCATTCTGCCACCACCTTTGTAACCCCCCAAGTGCTCCGGCAAGGGGACTCCCGGCGAGCTTGTCGGGCCCAATGGACAATGGCACCCCCGCCTGCGCCGCACGCGCCGCCTGCGTGTGCACTACACTCGGCACTTAGCCTTGGTCTTAGCTTGAAGAGGAAGGCAAGCAACAGTCAGGTGTTCCGGTCTTGAGGTCGTAGAGGAGCAGGTCCAGGGACGAGAAACACCCCCAGGAATGCTGCTGTCTGCATCTTCGGATCTTTTTCTGCTCGCCGAAGTTGCATTCCATACATCCATGCTCGGACGACTGCTGCAAAGGCCTTTCGAAATAGCGCCTACACAGCGACATCGCAGCCTGCTTCTTTAAATCATTCAGCAGACGTCGTTGGCAGCCCAGCCATACTTCTGCGCCCGCCGCTTCCGGCGATAACTTTGAAAGCAACCTACAAACATCGGGGTAACAGTAGGTTTAACGGTGCCCCAAATTCTGGATCGCCCACCGAGCTGGAGAACCCGGAGACGTTGAGAGTTGCGTAAAAAAATCTTTCCGACCTGTTCTACAAGCCTTGGCACTAAATTGAGATGATGCGAAAATTGAAAACCATCGTTTAAGCTTATGCAGTCTTCATAAACGAATCCTGGAAAAAGGCGATGCTGTGCAGCCCATCGAGATTGGCTCTTATAGACAATGTAGAATTTGTGCTAGGGTAGGGCTTACAGAACCCATCTAGATGGTCCTGCTGGTCGGAAGCCGACGCACAATGTCATCGGCTGGCGGACTGGGCAAGGCAACATCGAACTTTCGTCAGCAACTCGCAATTGTGCTTGATCATCACCCATGGATACCAAGAGTAGGAAACCCTAAACCCTAACCCTTCAGGCCTGCAACCCTAAACCCTAACCCTTCAGGCCTGCAAAGCTTGAGTTCAGCAGCCAGTTTGGGCCCCCTGAGTCGCGCCTTCCTCGGCCCAGCGCTGCAGATCTGCCAAGGCGGCCTGCAAAAGAGTGATTAGACTACTTCTATACATCCTAGATGCGCAGGCACCCACAAACAAAACATGGAGTCGGTCTGAATGGACATGGTCGCAGGTGCTTGGCTGTGGCAAACTGGTGCAGGTTTCCATGGCCAGCATCATCAGAAGATCTGCGAAGCAACGAGCCAGTTCCAGGCGTCGCTCAATTTCAGGGCAGTATGCACAAAGGAAGCGAGGTTTGCTCACTTGTACCCTGTGGTCTACCCCTTTGCAGTACGGACTCAGCCTGCTGTTTGTCCAGCATGTTCAGCAGGACGACCTGCTGCGCTGCACAAGAGTCTGCTTGGGTGGCTGAGATTTCTTACACCACATGAGTCAGCTGTCAATCCCGTTATCGCATGTTTCCTTGCATCTTGAGGGGGGGGAACACACTGGTGGTCCTAAGCATACGTCCACAAACAACGCTGCGGGGACAACTAGAAAGAGAGAGGGGAAGGGCGGGGAACCCTGACATGGGCCTACCCAAGGAGGCAAGAGGGCCCTGCAACCCGGAGTGTAGCCATGCCATTTGGCCCTGGGCAAAAATCCTCTTGCTCCTGCAATGCGTTTAATGCCATCTGCTTGCAAGTCGGTTGGTTCACCTGACACGTTTCCGCAAGTACTGGAATGTCCTTGATTCCAAACAAGACGTAGTGCATGGCACTAACAAAAAAAGTGCATAAATCGACGTAGTCAAGTTCAAACAAGAACTCCACCCCAATCTGGAAGCAGTCGAACCCCACCTGCGCTGTATCAAACTGGGAGTTCCATGTGACAATATTTTGCGCCCTCAAGACCGGGCCCCCTGGCATGGTGTTCCCGCATCATCTCCTTCACGCCGCTGTAGTCGGGCAGCTCCTGCGGGTGTCTGTACGTAGGAGCAGTAACGACCCCATTTCCCAGAAGATGAACCCTGCGTGGGAAACTAGGAGCATCTTGCAATGGCCACTGCTCAGCTTTGATATCACATCTTCGAAGGAGTTGAGTTGCCCTTCTATCATGTTTCAGGAAGAGAGCTATTGTTCACGTCTGAAATGTTCGCGTGAGAGGCTTCTGGACACTGGACATGCACTGGCATGCAAACAGCGGTAGATAGACCATCGGCACATCGTAAAGACTGATTGGCAATAACAGAAAGACGCGTCATGTGATGTGCCTCAGATAAGCGCATGTCATCCGGTTGACATTGGCACTGCATCGTCCAAAACCTCGCGGGCTCGAACACATGCAACGGATCCCGGCTGCAACTACACATGGCAAAAACAAGCCCGCTAAGACATGTTACTTGCAAAAGATCGAAAATTCACGTCATACTGACCATACTACCAAAAAAAATGAAAACTAAACGGCCCGCTGTTTTTCTTTGCGCGTAGGACGGCCCCGCAACCAGTGGAATACCTCAGCATCGATGACTGCATTGCCACCAAGCAGCCGTGAATCTGGTCCACAACGTTGTGGTGGGTGCTAAGAATGGAGGGTATTTCCACAACATTGAGCCACCGTGAACACAGGTATTACCCATTTTGTCATGGCACAACACCAACGAAACATTGCTGATTTGTCACCAACAGAAGCCCATTAAACCTCTCCGGGCTGACGATAGCACAAGTCGTTCCAGGGCATGCCAAATGATTTTTTTGCAGGAAGTGGACCTCCGCGCAGGCAATTGTGCATCTAGCTTGGGTAGAAGCAAGTTGGCTCGGAAACAGGCTCGGAAAAACAATGAAACACAAACTGGCAACCGGAACGATTTTCGTCATGTCTATTTGTTTGCAAATCTTCTCCTCTTCATACTTTTCCAATGTCCGGAAAGCTGTCCTACATGGAGTGTCTGCCGTTTCGCTTCCTTTTGCACACCAGAGAGCATTTCCGTTCTTAGAACATAAAAAGGATATGACGAAAAAAAACAAAGTTCATGATGAGCCAAACGTGGCAGCTGCCCAATAGGCATGCCCGTTCGCGTCTGGGTAAACATGGGTGCACAACACAGCAAGACAAAACAAAAGAACCACAGCGCACACTCCTAATTGACAAATAGTGAAGCGGCGGCTGCGGTCTAAGTATCTGTCGTCAGTGTAGATGCCAGGGTTCCAAAGCACAGACCATAGTCAGGTGTGCAGCTGTACGAACCAGGCCGCAATGGGTGGTATCATTGGCCAATGAAAATTCGTGTTGTCTCAAAATGCCCAGCAAAAACAATTCACAGACACCAAAAGCGTCAAGTTCACCACGCCCAAACGCTTTTTTTTCCGTCAGTGACAACGGGGCTCACGATCACCGTAGTTGTGCCACTCCTTACCGTACTTGCGATGATGCACTCCTATGCTGTCCGCAATAAGCGACGATTGCAACGACTTCCAAGAAAACCGATTATCAATTTTTGCTGCATTAAGTTTCACACCCTTAACAGCGAGGCTGGAAATACCGTCACTAGCAGCAGCATGTTCACATGCTCTCGGCTGGAGCCCGGCAGGCGGTCAGTCAATCAGTCGGTCTGGCTTCCTGTCTGCAGCCAGGCGAGCAGGCAGTCAGTGAGTCGGTCTGTCTTCCTGTCTCGTCAGTCGGTCAGTCTGTCGGTCTTCCTGTCTGCAGCAACTGGGGGGTGCCCCTCCCCCCCGCTTCAAGTCGTGCAAGTTTGCTTCAAGATAGAATCAGCGTTTTTTAACCCACGACCCCTAAACCCAAAACCCGAAAAACCTTAAACCCCAAAAACCCTAAACCCGAAAAACCCGAAAGCCTAAAAAAACCCTAAACCCAACCCCAAAAACCCGACTCTAAAATCCATGCAAACCCTAAACCCCAAAAACCATGAAACTTGAACCCTGAAACCCTGAAACCTAAAAACCTAACTCCACCTCCCCGCTTTTTGAAGTCGTGCAAGCTTGGTTCAAAATCGAAGCGTCCTTTTGAAACCCATGATGCCAGCATTGTGTGCAAATGGGGGTGGGGGCTGCGCCCCAACCGCCCCGCCCCCGCTTTTTTAAGTCCTTCAAAATCGAAGCGTTTTTTCGAAACCCATGAACCCCCGAAAACCCTAAACCCGAAAAACCCTAAACCCTGAAAACCTTGCAAACCCTGAACCCTAAAAACCTGAAAAACCTAAACCCTGAAAACCCTAGACCCTGAACAACCTAACCCCAAAAATTCGAAAGAACCTAAACCCTAAAACCCTAAACCCTAAAAAACCTAATCCCCCCCCCCCCGTTTTTTGAAGTCGTACAAGCTTGGTTCAAAATCGAAGCGTCCTTTTGAAACCCATAACGCCAGCATTGTGTGTGCAAATGGGGAGGGGGGGCGCCCCAACTCCCGCCCCCGCTTTTTAAAATCCTGCACGTTGCTTCAAAATCGAAGCGTTTTTTCGAAACCCATAAACCCCCGAAAACCCTAAACCCGAAAAACCCTAAACCCTAAAAACCTTGCAAACCCTGAACCCTAAAAACCTGAAAAACCTAAACCCTGAAAACCCTAGACCCTGAACAAACTAACCCCAAAAACTCGAAAGAACCTAAACCCTGAAACCCTAAACCCTAAAAAAACCTAATCCCCCCCCCCCCGTTTTTTGAAGTCGTACAAGCTTGGTTCAAAATCGAAGCGTCCTTTGAAACCCATGACGCCAGCATTGTGTGTGCATGGGGAGGGGGGGCTGCGCCCCAACCGCCCCGCCTCCGCTTTTTTAAGTCCTGCACGTTGCTTCAAAATCGAAGCGTTTTTTCGAAACCCATGAACCCCCGAAAACCCTAAACCCGACAAACCGTAAACCCTAAAAACCCTGCAAACCCTGAACCCTGAAACCTGAAAAACCTAAACCCTGAAAACCCTGGACCCTGAACAACCTAACCCCAAAAATTCGAAAACCCTGAAACCCTGAACCCTAAAAAACCTAACCCCCCCCTCCCCCCCTTTTTGAAGTCGTACAAGCTTGGTTTAAAATCAAAGCGTCCTTTTTGAAACCCATAACGCCAGCATTGTGTGCAAATGGGGAGACGGGGCTGCGCCCCAACCCCCCCCCCGCTTTTTTGAGTTCTGCACGTTGCTTCAAAATCGAAGCATTTTTCAAAACCCATGAACCTGAAAAACCCTAAACCCTAAAAACCCCACAAACCCTAAACCCTCTCCCGCTTTTTGAAGTCGTGCAAGCTTGGTTCAAAATACAAGCGCCTTCTTGAAACCATGACGCGAGCATTGTGCGCAAATGGGGGCGGACTGCGCCCCAACCCCACCCTTCACTTCTTCAAGTTCTGCACGTTGCTTCAAAATCGAAGCGTCTTTTCAAAACCCATAAGCCCCCGAAAACCCTAAACCCGAAAAACCCTAAACCCTAAAAACCTGCAAACCCCCAAACACTAAAGACCTAAGGCCCCCCCCCTCCGCTGTTTGAAGTGTGCAAGCTCTAGAATAGAAGCGTCTGTTGGAAACCCATAACGCGAGCATTGTAATGGAGGGGGAAGTTGCCCTCCAAACCCCCCCCTTCCCCACCTTTTTGAGTTCTACACGTTGCTTTAAAACTTGGGTTTTTTGCCTGACGGCAAAATGGGGTGCGAAGCACTCTCTGCTTGGCATCAAATCAGGGGGCCACATGGATTACATGGCCCCATTACCGACGACGGAGCTAAGTATGGCCGAAATTTCGGGCGCGGCATGGTGTTCTAGGGCCATAGGGCCAGATTAACAAACCTGTCGGCAGTCTCATCAAGAGTCTCATATTGCCCAGCAGCGTCAGCAGATCCTCAGCAGAAGATCATCAGCAGCATCATCATCATCATACCATCATCATCATCATCATCATCATCATCATCATATCAGATCATAGCATATCATATATCATCACATCGTGTCATTGTATCATCATCATCATCATCATCATCATCATCATCATCATCATCAATCATCGTCGTCATCATCATCCTGCCAGGTCCTGAGTCCTGAGCCCTGGCATCTTGGCAGTCCGGCTTCCCGGCGGTCCTGGTGCTGGCACGGTCCTGGCCTGGCATTGCCGCCGCATTGCCTGGCATTGGCATCAATCATAATCGCATCATCGCATCGCATCATGAATCATTATGCATTGTGAAGTATGAATCATCAATCATCAGTCATCAATCATTCATTCAGTCATGACTCATGACATGAGATCATGATGAGCCACGAGTCATGAGTCATGAGTCATGAGATCATCATGAATCAGGAACCATGAATCAGTCACAGTCACAGCCACAGTCACGGCAGTCAGGTGAGTCATTGCCCGGCCGCCGCAACCCATCGGCCACAAACACGGGTCATGAACAATGAAAAACTGCCTTGGTTTCCTTTCAGCTTTGTTCGCGTCGAATCCAGCCAAAGACTTCAAACTCAGCCCATCTTTTCTTTTCTGCTGTTTGGCTTGACGTGCATTTTTTCCTGTTTGCAGAAAAGGCTGAAACAAAACCACCAGCAATGAAACAGGACTTCAAAGAACTTGGTCTGTGTTTTTCAGCTGTCCTGGCTTGACACATGCAGGCCACACCATACCCTCGAATCTTGTTATGTTTTTTGTGTTTTTTTGGGATTTCATTGTTCGAAACCAGAGAAGTGTGATCAAAAAGAAAGAAGGGAATGTATTCTAAATTCCACCCTCCTCGAATCTTGTTTTGTTTTTTGGGTTTCATTCTTCGAAACCAGAGAAGTGAGACTCTTTTTAAAGGGGAGTTCAAGGGCAATTCCACCCCGCTCGCTTCTTCTTTTTTTTTTGTGTTCATTACTCGGTTTCAAGAAGCAGAAAGTTCATAGCAGTGACGTAGCGCGGGGCTAGCCGAGAACCCCATGTTTTGTTTCAGAGATGATTCATATGCTTCCACGCGAGCTTGCCCGGCAGAAAAAAGCGGGGGGGTTGGGGGGAGGCGCAGTCCCCCCCATTTGCATAGCAGTGACGTGGCGCGGGGCCAAGCCGAGAACCCCATGGTTTGTTTTGTTTTGTTTTGGACATGATTCATATGCTTTCACGCGAGCATTCTTAGACGTTTTAAACTGCTGCCCGCACCCTCCACAAAAGGCCCAGCGAGTATACGGCCTCTTAAACTGCCGCCTAAATCCTCTACAGAAGGCCCAGCAAGTATTCGCCTTTTAAACTGCTGCCCACACCCTCCACAAAAGGCTCAGCAAGTGTCAGGCCTCTTAAACTGCTGCCTAACCCTCCGCAGAAGGCCCAGCAAGTTTTGCGCCTTTTAACTGCTGCCCAAACCCTCCAAAAAAGGCCCCAGCAAGCATTAGGCCTCTTAAACTGCTGCCTAAACCCTCCGCAGAAGGCCCAGCAAGTATTACGCCTCTTAAATTGCTGCCCAAAGGCACAGCAAGTATTAGGCCTCTTAAACTGCTGCCGAAACCCTCCACAGAGGGGGGGGCTTGGTTGGGGGAGCTTTAGGGGGGGCTTGAAGGGGGCTTAAAAAGAGGGGCTGGCAGGAGGGCTTAAAGGGGGGCTTAAAGGGGGGCTTAAAGGGGGGCTTAAAGGGGGGCTTAAAGGGGGCTTAAAGGGGGGCTTAAAGGGGGGCTTAAAGGGGGGCTTAAAGGGGGGCTTAAAGGGGGGCTTAAAGGGGAGCTTAAAGGGGGGGTTGAAGGGGGCTTTAAGGGGGGGCTTAAGGGGGGGGCTTAAGGGGGGGGCTTAAAGGGGGGGCTTAAGGGGGGGCTTAAGGGGGGGCTTAAGGGGGGGCTTAAGGGGGGGCTTAAGGGGGGCTTAAGGGGGGGCTTAAGGGCTTTCACCCTTTCCCCCCCCCCCCCGAAGGGACCCCCTTTGCAGGGACCCCTTTGAAGGGGGGCTTAAGGGGGGCTTAAAGGGGGGCTTAAAGGGGGGCTTAAGCCCCCCTTTGCCCAAAGGGGGGGGGGCCCATTCTCCTTTGTATCGACATCCACGACTTCAGTCGCGGGTGATCTTACTACTTCCAGATTATTTCTTGGTTGACATTTTGGATGCGTGGCCACATTCGAAGTATCATTCAACAGGCTGTAACTTTTTGTTGGCAAGAAGAGGAGAAATGTTGAATACACTTCCAGAGGACAGTTTGGTTCACACTTGCAGTCCGTTTGCCATTTAATCCAAAAAACAAGATTAAAAAAGAAGGAAAAGCACAAGAAGAAATGGAAATAGACAATGAAAGACAAAGAACTTCTTTAATGTTGGATTGTGAATATAATGTCTTCCACAAAGCCATTCTGTCAAAGTTTTTTTTGAAGCGGACGCCCCTTTACCACATCAGCAGCACAGTGGGCCAGGTGCGACAGAGGCAACTACTTTGAGACGCTTGGACTCCCCGAAACCCGGCAGCACATCGCATGTCCAGTAACGACGCATCAGCATCTTGACTTGAAAGGTTACGAGGCCAACCGTAAAAGCAAGCAACCATGACCAGCCGCAACCCTTTTTCAAGGCAACGCGAAGTGTTTGCAATGTTTTGCATCGAACAGCCAGAGCTTCGCAAAACCCTGACTTCTCGGTTCCTCTCAGAACGAGCGAGAACGCAGAAGGTGTGAACCTTCGAAGCATCCAGTTCGCACGCGGGGCCGTGGTGCTGTGTGGCTGCTCACTGTGTGGCTCAACCAGCTCTCACTTGTTGATGCAAGTGACCGCGCCCTCCACCCAGCACCTGCCTCCTCCGTCCCTGCAGCATGTCAACAGCTCTGCAACAAGCCACAGGTCCTCAGGTCCCTGTTGCAGCGCAACCCGCCGTGGGTCTTTGCCACAGGTCCTGAGGTTCTTTGCAGCACAGACCACCGTGGGTCTTTGCCAGGTGTGCCAGGTTCAGCAGATGCTCGTTCCTGCAGTTTTCCGCAAGTTGCACATGCCCGAACGTCGATTGAACATGGAGGCATCCCGTGATGCTCCGAGAGAGAAACCAATCGATGCGCTGATCGGCAAGTTTGCGGGCCTGGTGCACCGCGTGAGATCTATCTGTGCAGAAGTCGCAGAACTGCTTGGGTGGTACAGGCACTCCCCCGCATTTCTCATCATCAAGTTTCTTTTTCGCTAGGCATGCTTTTGGTTGTCTTGCAATTTGGGGTTCGTGCTTTGGTTTTCCGATCAAATCTCCAGCTGGGTAGTCTGCTTTGAACTTTTCGGCGTGAAGATTTCTTTTCATTCTTCTTGACACCATCTTACTTGGTTTACCATCTTGCTTGGTTGGCTTCAACCATAAACCTCAAAGGGTTCTCGCTCAAGAGGTCACGGCTTTGGAAACAAACCTGGGGGTCGAGAAAAGCATTTTATGCTTTCAACCACAGTTCGGAGCCAAGAGAAAACCTGGCTTCTTCTGGATTTCTACTTTTCTTCAGAATGTCTTTCTTTACTTCCATCAATTTTTCTCCATTTATGAAACATGTCATCTGGCCTCGATCATCGGAACAAACATCTTGTTTTTCTTCAACCCCCGTTTTGCTCCTCGAACATGTTTTTCCAAAACCCAGAAATGCTTTTGTTTCCGGAGCGCAAATGGGGCGAACAAACAGCAAAATGTTGGAACTCAGTTACGGGGTTTGAACCCAGAAAAAAGCAAGCAAAGACATGCTGCGGCCGAGAGAAAAGAAGACTGTTATCATGGAGAGCGACATCGACAATCTGGCAGACACATCGTCGCCAGAACGGCAGAGCTTGGTAGGTGATCCTATCAATATTGCAGCAAAAAGCCTTTTTCCGACCACTGTCGGCCGTGCCGGATGTTTTTCTGGTCCGCTGAAACAAGATTTGGAGTAGGAAAAAGACACTGCGGAGGTTTGAAAAAGATTACGAGGCGCCAAATTGGGCTTGAAGAAAAACAAAATTGTTTGAAGCACCAGTTCCGAGGCTTGAAAAAATCACGAAAAACAGAGATGATCAAGGATGGAAAAGTTGGTGGAGGTCAAATCAAAAACATCTTGAAGGTGATCTAAGATCTTGTCTTTTCCCTGAACTGTGGTTGAAAAAGGATTCATGTTTTTGTGACCCTGAGATTTGTTTCCAAAACCAAACAGGATGTCAAGAAAAAGACATTTCGGGGCCAAGAAAATGACCAGCTCGTTTTGGTAGTTTTGGCAATTTTGTACTTGCTGTAGTTTTTGTAGCTTTTGGAGCTTTCGTAATTTTGTGTAGTATGTTGTTTAGTTTAATTTATTTCTAAGTTTTGTATCTTCTGAAGCAGGTTTCAAATTTTGTCGGTTGATATTTCGGCACACAAGTCTGGAAGTGCAAACTGACGGACCGCCTGTTTGCACGAGTTCTCACAAAGCTGGGGCACGAGTTTGTAGTGCACCACGATTCATTTGCTTCCTGGTTCATCTTGATTCAGAGTCGGCCGAAAGTCAGTCATTCTTCGGACGCGGATGATGCTCCCAGCTTTGCCACTTACGTAGTATTGGAGAGAAGATAAGATTGTGGTGGTGGTGGTGGCGACACATTGAGAGTTTTGTCGGCACCCCGCATGGTGCCAAACAAAGCTTGAGTTGCAAGATTCAACCTTCAGACTTGTTGCTCATCAGTGGAAGTCACAGATCCGTTCCGAATTGTTCAAGGTTCTGCGTGTATGTGCAAATGGCTTTCTCAGTCTCAGAATTCAAGCACCCAAAGCTCCACCATGTTCCGCATGCATGTAGAATGTCGCGTGGGCCACACACCCCGTGTGGCATTACAGTCATGAATCGAGCCGAGGGTTTGTTCCGGCCATTGAAATCACATCCGCGACGGGTAGAGTGTGGGAAACACAAGCGTCCTGTCTGCTTTCATGCTTATCTTGCCCTGGCAGCTGTGAAGCATGGAATCAGGGCAGGGTGACCCAGACCAGAGCCTGAAGAGTGTGTCGGCTTGCCACATCTATGTTTTCAGTTGCGAGCTGGGGAGCCTTGGGACACGCTATGTGAGGTTTTGTGTTTCGGGATCAGGGTTAAGTTGTTTTGGTCTGTCCCGCTGTGGAGACTCAGGCCAAGGCTCGATCTCAACTTCTTTGAGCATCCCTGGTAAACAAACACGAATCCCCTAAGCCCTCACACTTTTCAACCTCAAACCCCTAAAATCCTAAAGAACCCCTACCCCCACATACCTGCATGGCTACAATCCTGAGACCTAAACTTCTAAAGACTCTAAACCCGAACTCCCTGAGCTTCGGGGAAGGTCGCTGCCGCTAGCCTCGGCGCTCCACCGGCCCTGCAACGAGAGCATCGGTCCCTGGATGTGCACTTGAGGGGTTGAGGAGTGTTAGGGACTCAGCTGTTAGGGTTTCGGGGTTCGGGCTTGAGGAATGTTAGGGGTTCAGGGGTTTTGGGTTCTTTTGGGGGGTATTCGGGGTTTGGGGGGCCTAGGATGAAGAGTTTCTGGGGCTGCATGTCCAGGCTTGCACGTTTCAGGGCGTTGGAGTTGGAAGGGTGTGTGAGGTGGCCTTGCCACAGGTATGAAGAAATCCTTATGGGCCATGTCTGTGTGTATCTTTGTGAAACGTGGCTGGCCCGATGGTCCCTCCCCTAGGCACATGTTTTTCCAACACCCCCGTTTTCACTAGTACGTTTAAAGACTTGTGTTTTTGTTTAGTACAGCCTTCTCGTGCGTGATGCGCCCATACATTGCGGCGTCGATCGTGGGGAGACTATCCTCAGTTTGGTTAAACTAGTCAAATGACGAAGCGGAGAAGCATGTCGAAGGGTTATTTGTATTGAAGGCAGCTGGCCCTCGCTAATTCGAATTGAGTTCATTAACATACCGAGCCATTGTACTGCTAATCTGAGGGAGGGTTGAAAAGACAGAAACCTTACGCAATGCTAGTCTTCTTCCACATAGACAAATTCGTTACTGCAGCTAGATTGGGCTTCTGCCTCATGATGCTACGAATGTGAAGGGTAGACTTGTGCAAGTAGGAAGTGCAGCGTTGTGCTTTGTTTTCCCTTCTACATGTAGCTTAGCTTATGGAATTGGCCGCCTTTAACACAGCTAGCCTTCCTCGTCACTGTACTTCTAATTTGAGGGGCAGCCGTGTATGAACAGTGGACACTGCATTTGTTGTTTGGTAGTGAAATTGTACTGGGATGTTCCCCACTAACAGTCGTTAATAGGGATTATACTATAATGCCTTTCAAGGACTGTTAGTATAAGGGGAACATCCCAGTATAGGTCGCTTACTTGCTTCAGTTAGCCCTGAAATAGATTTCCCCACCGCCAAGCCACCAAAGCCTGAAGGCAGCTGCAAGGAAACATGTTTTTTTGTATCAAAGGGTTTAGGGTGTAGGGTTTTAGGGTTTGGGGTTTCGGGTTTGGGGGTTTAGGGTTTAGGGTTTAGGGCTTAGGGTTTAGGGTTTAGGGTGTGGGTTGAAGGTTTAGGGTAGAGGGAGACCCCTCCGGCCCAGAGCCGGAAACCAAAATAATGACCAGACCAAGGCAAACACAGATATAGAACAAACACAAAAACACCAAGACCCAACAACAACGAACATATTTGTGACTAGTGAGTGTCCCGGATCTTTTCTATGTTTTTTGCATTTCGGTTTGAGTACTAGTGCTCGGAATCTTTTTCTTGTTTTTAGCTTTGGTTTCATTTTTTTTGGAGTTTCTGTCTTTGAGGCTTGAGACCGCCATGGTCTCGGGCATCACTCAACAACATGACAATATCCATTATGCCTTTATGGGATGTTGGTATATGTCTATATATATATATATATATATACATACATACATATGAAGCCCACATGCCGCAACCCTCAAAACCTCCCCAACCCCAACAAGCCGCTGTTGGCAGACCGTCAAGGAAGCCTGACAGTGCCCCCCCGCGCACCAAAACTTTGAGGTTCAGATGCACTACTTCACCCAGAGGCCAGGACACCAACCCTTCCACACGCAAACGCTGCTAATTTTTCCGAGTCCTAAACCAGTTTTTCAAGGTTTTCATGGGAGTTTCAAGGGCTCAGGCCTTCAGGGTTCAGGGTTTTTGAGTACCAAGCTCTTTGGGTGTGCGATTCCTGCCTTCTTACTGGTATGACGATTCCCTTGATTCCCTCAATCGACGGCCTGCAGTATTCTCCGAAAACCACAAAAGCTCAAAGTCCCAAAACCCTGAAACACCCCTCTAAGTATCCTAAACCCTTAAACCCTTAAACCCTTAAACCCTTAAACCCTTAAACCCTTAAACCCTTAAACCCTTAAACCCTTGAACCCTTAAACCCTTAAGCCCTTAAGCCCTTAAACCCTTAAGTAAGCCCTTATAACCCTTAAACCCTTAAACCCTTAAACCCTTAAGCCCTTAAACCCTTCAACCCTTAAACCCTTAAACCCTTAAACCCTCAAACCCTTGAACCCTTGAACCCTTAAACCCTTGAACCCTTAAAACCCTTAAGCCCTTAAACCCTGCCTTCCGAGGCGCAGTTCCAGGAGGCGCTGTGCGCCGCGCAGCGCCTCGCCGGGGAGCTCCAGGCGCAGCTCCGGCAGATGGAAGCGCGGCGCGGCCTTTCTGTGGGGGTCGAAAGGTAGGTTGTCCAGGGTTTGGGGTTTGGGGTTTGGGTTTAGGGTTTAGGGTTTAGGGGTTATGGGTTATGGGTTTAGGGAGGGAGGGTTCATTTTTGAAGACTTGAGGCTTTGGCGCCTTGAGTGGTTTTTGGTGGGGGTCGTAGGGTTCGGCGGGCTGTTTCTCCTTTTTTTGGTTGCGGCCGTGTGGGTGAAGCTTCGGTGAAGCTTGGGTGTTCGGGTGCTGGGGGTCCCAGGAGCATGGTAGTGTCAATTTTCGGGCGAGTGAAAGTTTGATGCTGCCATACAGGGGCATACATGTGTGGGAACTGGGGGTGATTGTTTCCCGCCTAGCTATGTGTTTGTTCTTTTTGTTTAATGAGTGAGTGTGCCCCCGTCCCCGCCACAACAGCAGCAAACGCACCCCAAGTTCCCCGACCTATCCAAAGCGTTCCTGAACCGCCCAAACGAGAGCGAGACAAAGCTGAGGCAGGGCGCCTTCCTCGCCGACCTGCGGGCAAAGGGCTCTGAGGCGATAATGAGGGGCTCAGGGTCTCAGGAGGGCATGTTGCGATTATGATCAATGTTCAGGGTTTGAAATCCGTTTCGTGTTTGGGGCCTTTTGCTCTGGGTGCGGGCTCGCGCTGTGGGGCTCAGGTTAGGATTGGGTTGCGCGACTCTTGGCTGTGGTGGTCCTAATCCCAGAAGCCCCTTTTGAAGCCCTCGCAAGCTTACAAGCCTTCAAAGCTGAGCCCCGAAACGCTACAGTTTCCTGAAACCTTGAAGGCAGCCCATAAGCATGTAGAGGGTGTGCTTGTAATTCCAGCAATCACGTTCCCATTCAGTCGTTTCTACGCACGTCTACACATGATGCGTGTACGCCACCCACCGCACCCGATCGCGCACAAAAGAAAGAGCGACATGCATGCAGGTCGCTTCATACCATATGGACGGCTTTCGAGATTCGCCTGCTCCTCCCAAACCAAACCCTACAATGCACATCAACACATACTGTCCCAAAGCACCACGCCTGCGCATAGCAGTTCTATTGTGACAAAGAATTGACCACGTGGTGTTTGAGGTCGGTTGTTCATTCTTTCCCGAACATGTCTATTGACGTGCAATTGATCCCAATCTCTCGAGCTGTTCCGATATAGAACTCCACAAACCATCCCCCGTCGTGGGGACAAGCACTCATGCCTTCCACGATTACCTCCACGTTGCTCTTGATCGTCTTCGCTGCGAAGCGGAGCGGCGCCGTTTCCCTGCGTCCCAACGACAAGTTGTTGCGCACCTCCACGAGGGTGCTCAGCGTCGGGCCAGAGCAATGCCGGCGGGAGCGCGAACATGATGCCGCCATCATTTACCTCGCCCCACCACCCCAGGGCGACGACTGGGGCGACTTGCAGAAATCTTTGGAGACCTTGATGCACTTGAGGGACGACGGCAGAGCCGAGGTCAGGGTATTCTACGACCGTGAGGACACCTGGTCCGAGGAGCAGTTACAGACAGTCTTGCAGAGGGCTGCGCCGAGGGACGCCTGCGTCGTGCCAATCCAGTTCCGCCAGCTGCCAGCCGACCTGGCGGGCACCGAGCCGGAGTGGCAGAAGCGGAGCACTTGGGGCTACCAGCACATGTGCCGCTTCTTCTTCGCCGACATTTTCCAGATTCCGGATTTGCAGAAGTACACCTACTGGATGCGCATGGACACCGACTCCTACTTGACGATGGATGCTGTCATCGATCCCTTCAAGGAGATGGACGCAAACCACAATCTGGTGTACTTGCACAACGCGGAGAACAAGGATTGCGGGGATGTCGCCGAGGGCCTGCGCGACCTCGTCACGCAGTATTACGAGAAGGTGCACAGCAACAGCCAAGGTAGTGCATCCTTCCCTCCGTCAAACCCAGACACAATCACCTTGGACCACATACTTCCTCGGGAGATGCATTGTGTGATGGGCTACTACAACAACATCGAGATTGGCAGGTTGTCGGCCTTCCGTACTGCACCGATGATTGCCTGGCGTGATGCGGTGCTGGGTTCCAATGGCATCTACTTGCACCGTTGGGGCGACGCCTTGCTCCGGCGGCTCTCGATCGAGCTGTCAGGTGCCGAGACGGAGCCCTTGCCACAGGAACTCCTGCGCGCCTACCATCATAACCGCTAGCGCCGACGATTCCGACAATGTCGCTTTCTCGCTCTGTGACACGAGCCTACCGCGCTTAGTGCGGTACTTACATTGTTTATCCCAGGGGCACAAATGTGCAACCTTGGCAAATTCCGTTTAAAGTGAAGCGCGTCGCGCACTGTTGGTGCTCATCCTACGATGGGTTTTGTTGTGACCTGTTAATCTCACCACAGCTTCAGGAATCAAGATCAGCTTCCTCTTGAGTTGTGCGGATTTCTTTCGTTGACATGTTAAAATTCATGGTCGTTGATATGGGATGTTATGGCGAGTAATTGCTGCTGGTGTGCATCTTGTTCGAACATCCGCTGCTTGTCATGTTTTTGGAACGTTGGACAAGTACGTTCCGTCTGAACACTCATTTGTGAGTCTTTTTTCTCACGCTTTCGGGAGATCTGCCGTGTAGTGGCGGGTTTGCGCTGCTTTGGTGTTTGGATTGTTGGGTTTGCGGGTTGCAAGTTTTGAGTTTCATGAGCTTTGGGTTCTTAATTCTTGTTGTTCCGGGCACTGTTTGCAAAGTCAGGCTTCGGGTTGAATGGTAGCCTTGCCTCCCTCCTCCCCCTCCGAAATCAGACCAAAAAAGGAGGAACAAATGCGGCACTTGGCGCGTGTCTTCACCTGGTCCCCTGATTCCTCAACCCTCAGCCTTCAACCCTAATCCCTAAGCCCCTGATTCCCTATTCAGCACTGGCCAAAGCTTCAGGCAGAGAATTCACAGAAAGCGATGGTGTGGGACCCTACCGAGTGCAAGGGATTCAAGGTTCAACGGGTTTGGGGTTTTAGGCTTCAAGGGATTTTGGAAAGTTAGGGTTCAGGTGGTTTCAGAGTTCAGAGGCTTCAGGGGGGGTGGATGTCCTAAGGGTTCAAAAGGGGGGAGGGTTTCCAGAGCCTCAACACAGGGGTCTAGGCTTAGCGTCTTGGGCTTCGTCTGCGACGAAGTGAACAAAGAAAAAGGCGTGACCCAACATTAACCACAGCAGGGGGCGGATGACATTGGGGGGGGGGAGGGGGGTGGAGGGGGGAGGGTGGGGGGGCGGCGTAAATGCTGACGTATGTGCACCCCAAATCCCAAGACCGAAATCCTCAAGCCTCAACTCGAGACCGGTGTTCTCAAAGGAGGTGCGGCGGTTTCGTTAGGGTGTTTTTTTTGCTGTGGAGCAGGGTTTTGGGGGAAGGGTCAATGCGAGTGGCCCCTGAGTTAACCTTCTTGTGAGCCACTGAGTCAAGGGTTTTTGGGGAAGCGGCGAGCCGGGATCTGAAGCTTAAAAGGGGGGCTGGGTCCGCCTGGCAAAGGCATTTGGCGTGTTGGAGCCAAGAGAGGTGGCACTGGACACGCCTGAGGCCCTACCAAGGTTTCGTTTGGTTTCATGTTGGAGTCTGTGTAGGGGGCTGCTCTGTATTTTGTATTAGTCAAACTCCAGCCTACATCTAGTTCAGCCCAACCTACTCTCGCCTATCTTCCCATCCATCTATCTCGCTCTCCTTCCCATCCAACGCTAAGCAACAAACCCGAGTTAGAATTGTGACAACGTTGGCAAAGGTGGCTCTTGCTGGCATCCGCTTGGGTCAGTCAAGCCTGGGGGGCCCTTGGTTCGGGGGGCCTTGGCTCGAGGACAGTTGGAGTTAAGCGTAGGACTGACAAGGGCTTCCTTTAAAGGGCTTTCTTGGGTTAAGGGAAGAACGCCCAAAACCCTCAAGCCCTACAACCCATTTAGGCTTCAGTCGCTTCGGAAGGAGGCCTCCGTGGCCAACGAACCGACGGAGGCTCAGGAGCCGTCAGTCATCACGAAGAGGCTGCAAAGGGGCTGCAAAGGGTGCCGGGCAAAAACGGCCGATGTCTTCTACCCTGGGAACACCCCAAACCCCAAACCTCAGCTTACGGGCCAGGTGTTTTTGCGCTCTGGGCCTTACATGAGGAGGGCCCATAGGTTTTTGGGTACCGTACTTTTTTTTGTGTGTTTGCAGTTGTACACCCTTAATCACTTCTCTTGCAAGTGGAGCAGCCTTTCTGCAGAATGGCTTGGGCTGCAACTCACAACGTGACATGAAAACTTCGAAAGTATCGTCGCTTTTTGACTTCTCGCCTGCGAAACGCGAAGCTGTCGCTCCTTTTGGCTGTCTGGGCTCGCGAAACGCGTAGCCGTGGTCTGTTGATGTCTCACTGTTTGGGGTCTACGATGGCATAATATGGAGGTCATTCGTGGGAAAGTATGGTCAGATAGCAGTGGTTTCCTATCAATTTATATCAACATATAGGAAAAGTCCATGTTTTCTCTGTTAGGTTGGAGTAGCTAAAGACAGTAGAGGTTTCCGATTCAAGCATAAAGCAAGTGGAGTTTTTCCTTTTGCATGTATTGAAACAAGAGGAATTCCTGTTACTCTACAGGTACAAGAGCAAGAACACAGACAAAGACAAGGACAGAAAGCAAATATACGCAAAGAAAGAGCAGTGTTCGAAAAAGTTTCTCTGAATGTAATGAAAGGGGTCGGCGGGATGCTGTCGGATCTCGTGATCATGCTGGCTGAGGCCCCGAAGAATCATCGAAGGTTGCATGCAATGTCTGGTTCGTCGCAATGTTTGCTCGAAGCAAAAAGGCAGATAGCCGTCACAATTCGGTCCCAGCAAAGCGGTAACAGACCTTCAGATTGGGCCTATGTTGAAGGCGGCGTTGCAACAGTATCCGATCGAGTGGGGCCTGTCGTCTTCCGAATGTGAAGCTCGGCTGCCGGTGATCGAATGTTAGAAGATCTGCAGGAGTCAGGGGGACTAGTGGGTTGACGAAGCAACGCTGAACCCTAAACCCTAAACCTTTCAAGCATCCGCGCTTCTTTTGGACAAAGCACCCAGGAAACGGCCACTCCCCAGCACGAGCTTCTGGGGTCCGGCTCCGAAGATAGCGCGGTAGCAGACTCGGTCGCGGAGGGTCACCGGGCACTTAAATAGGTGGCTGCAGCGGTGCTGATGACCTTTTCTAGGGCCGTGGAGGGGGGTTCGTCGGTTGTATTTGGGGGGATATCCCCCCCCCAAGCGGGGAGGGGAGGGGGAGGGGCTCCATTTTGCCCAAGCCGAGGTTTCTACGTCTATGGAGGCGACATGAAGACCCAGAAACCGAAGTTTCGTCCGCCCCCGGGCTTAGGCATCTCAGGCAACTCAGGGCCAGCCATCTTGGCCACCATACCGGATTTAGCGAATTCCACAAGTCCAAGAAATCGCACCTCAAAGCTGCCCCCGTCCATCGCTACTACCATGGATGTCGAACAGAAGCGGCTGAATGCGGAGATTGTGGAGGCAGGCAAAGCGCCTGCAGCCGATGTCTGGTCGAGGATCCTTGGGTTGGCAGAGGCCCACCTGGGCTCCATGAACGCCATCAACATCTCCACGGCTCTGCACCGGCTGGCTCGTGCTTCCACGTCGGACGCCAGCAAGAAGCGGCGTCGCCATCCGGTGCTCTTCCGTATGTTGGATGTGGCAGAGGCCGGTCATAGAAGCAGAAGCCCAAAGGAAGGGGGGGTGGGACAGTGGGCATCATGGTCAACATTCATTCCCCAAATGTCCCAAACCCCGAACTCTATCAAACAAAAAGCTGTCTCCTGAGGCGTTTGCCGAGCGCCAGCTGCAAAACCGGGACAAGAGCATGTCTGCAAACGTGAGCACCATCCTGGCCTGGTCCTGTGCATCCTTGCATCTCTTTCGCAGCTCACTCTTCGCCGCGTTACTCAAGGTGGCTTCACGAGGTGTGGCGGAATGCCAATCCTATGAGATGACCAACTTGATGTGGGCAGTAGCAGAGCTGTGCCGACGTCACGCAGACATGGGCCAAGAGATCAAGCCCGCCATCCGGGAGCTTGTTCTTTGTGCAACGCCAGTGGTCTTGAAGTGGCATCTCGATACGTTCAACTTGAAGGTGCTGACTTCCGCACTGATGTCCCTCGTGCATTTTCCGCCCATGGACGGTCTAGACCACAAGGTACTCATCTCCAAGATCGTGCTCGAGTTGGCAGTTCGTGACGAGGAACTGGCTTCGGAGAACAAGGTGATTGCTTCCGCCTTCCATGCCATGTGCAAGCAACACCCGCAGATTTACCGTGATGTGGCTCCTTGGGTGCTCTGAGGAAGCTTTTGCGTGCCCTTCGAGCTTAGATTCGTAGATGCTCACCTGTATAACCCTAAGCCATCCGAAGCCATCCTGAGCCATCCTAAAGCCCTTAGGCCAAGCAGCAATCGACTCCAGCTAGGGCTTCAAGATAGTAGAGCAGGTTTTCCTCTGCAAGCAGAGCTTTCCGGACTCCGTCGTGCACCATTTGTTGAAATCCAAGAAGGCGCGCAAGTGAGCGAAAATGTCTTCGCTCTGGCCATTTGGCCGACAATTTAAAGACCGCACTGCGCATCAAGCATTTGCGAACGTGCGTGAGCTGGGAACCCTCCTCATGGACAGGCTTGTTTGACAGTGTCGTTGTGACACAACACTCTAACTTGCCGATCTGTCAACGCCCTGGCCCTGAACGGCTGAAGGGGTTTGAATCTCATGAGGAGTACACAATACACACGAAGTTCCTTGTGTTTCCCATCAGCCGTTTCCAAGGTTGCCGTGGCTGCAGTGTAGCGGCAATTTCTATTCACGTCTGCGTGCAAAGCCCTAACTCTCCGGGAACGAGGCTTGCTGCCTTCCTTTCCCTTAAACCCCTTATGGGGTCCTATCGGGGCTGAGAGGCTTGGCCTCACCAGAAATCCGATTTTTCAAGTGTATTCGAGACTGCAGCTGTTTCACAACCACACCAATGCAGTGGTCCGGAGGGCTCTGTGTGCTTTTGGCTGCAGTTGCTCTGTAGCGAACTCTGACACGGTCGAAGACCGAATGCTTTTCTTTCCGTGGCAGCACATACCAGTATTCAAGGAACTGCGCAGTGAAAAATCTGTCGCAAGCCAACTGCCATATCGATGCATTAGAGCTTTTCTTGGCTGCTCTGAAGTTTGTGGAGCGGCTCGAGCGGACATCCTTCTCAATACCCAAACCCTCGTTAAACCCTAAATGGGATTTTACGAAAATAGGGGACTCCCAATGTAGATCTCCAAGTAGTAGGATCCCCTTATAATACGGACCCCAATAAGGTACCCCTAATATCGTACAGCCCTTACAAAAACACGCAAGCATTGCGCCTCCCTTGCGTCCTTTCAGGGTCGACCGTTCGCGGCGGCGCTCGGGTGGCATCGCCAAAGACGAGGAGCTCAAGATGATTCGCAAGAGGCGGATTTTTTGTTTGGGGGGGGGTTCAATGGGTTTCAATGGGTTTCAATCCGGGTCTCAATACGGGCCTCAATATGGGTTTCAACATGGGTTTCAACATGGGTTTCAGGGTTAGACTTGCCGCTCGACGGTCCCCCGCGTCTTTGCGAGGCTCGCGGAGTACAACGAGCGGACCTCCAGCGTCCTGGGCGGGCGCCTCGATCTCGCGTGCGACAAGGTGAGAGCAGGGCATGTTGATTTTCGGGACTTTGGGTAGGGTTTACGCTTGTGCGGGGGGGCTCGACAATTGGCCTCAGGGTTGTAGGATTTGGAGTCAGGTGTGACCATGTGAAAGCAACGTCGGGTTGCATGCGAAAGAATATCAGGACTATTGGGACTTATATATGTCGCTCTGTGAGCTCATTCGCCCAATACGGGGGAACCAAGCCATGCCACCTAGGGCCAAAGAAGAAGGAGCACATAAAGGAAGTCAAGGATGGAGCAGAAAAGCACGTTCAATTTCAACAAAGAGACCACCGGGGCCCTAAACCCAAAACTTTCAACACCCAACACATCCGGGGGTGTTTCCATGGGTCTCAGGGTTCTGAGTCTTTATTCATGGCTCGCGCTGGCACTGGCTTAGGCTTGTCCTTCTGAGATTGAGAACCAGTTGCCGCTCCCAAAGCGAGCCTCCTGAGGAATGAGTGCAAATTCATATTGGTCTCTTTTTGCAGTCCTCAAGTCCCCACACTGTCAACCTCAAATCCAAAACCCAAAGCCCCTTTTACAGTGAACACGACACCTGGTGTTGTTGTGCCGGGCTTTCCGGGGGTTTTGCGAAAGGATCCTGAAGCGTTTCGGTTTTGAGGTTCTGATGAGGGCATGAGGCCGAAGAACCCTGTGAATAATCCATATAGCCCCTTTAAGGGATTCTGTGGGGTACCTGGCTCTCCAATTCCCTATTATTACGACAATCTGTGCCTGTTAAGCTTGGGAAACCGCCGAATATTACAACCAGAAAAACATCACAAGTAAGAGTCACTTCCGCGGAACTTCAAGCCACAAAGAAAGCCAGAAAAAATCAGAAACAATTCAGAAAGACTTCAGAAATAATTCAGAAGCAATTCAGAAAACGATGAAAAACAGCCAACACCCGCAGAAAAACACCACGAAACACAGCCAGGCACCCGGGAGAGGCAAGCGGAAAAGTAATACCCGCGATCCGGCCCGCGATGTTGTTTTGTTTCTGAAGATTATTTGATTCTGGCCCCCGGGGCCGAATCTGAAATATAGATCCTAAAAAAACCTGAATATCTGGAATGTTGACCCTATTAAGAACCAGGTTCAGGAAGCTACGCCCTGAGACCCCAAATACTGCTTCGAGGAGCCATCGCTGGGCTGCCTTGTCACCTCGCCTTTCTTCGATGCCATAGCCGACGCCCGGTGCAGCCAAGTGATACCAAGTGCAGACTCTAAGACTCTAAGATCGCATCGCTCTAAGAATGTCTCGATTAGGGGTGGCTCATGATCCCAAGAATACCTGCTTGAGGTCTTATTTCCCTTCAATTCGAATACCCGCCCAGGCGTTTGTGATCCTC
This sequence comes from Symbiodinium natans, assembly GCA_905221605.1. Taxonomy (NCBI): domain Eukaryota; class Dinophyceae; order Suessiales; family Symbiodiniaceae; genus Symbiodinium; species Symbiodinium natans. Next base: position 385,820 of record CAJNDS010002094.1, read on the forward strand.
TTCAACTCCTTCGTGGTTGGCTGGGAGGTCGAGTGGGATGCCGCCAACAGCCAGGAGAACTCTGTCATACAGGCCGGCGCAGGTTGGTGCAACAGTGATGAACCCCAAACCTTTGGCAGCCCAGAGGGATTGCAGGTGGTGGGCCCTCATCTGCAATCCTCTATTGTGGATCTAAGCCCATATGTAACCCCCTAAATCCCTCTTTGCGGTTCAAAGTTGCTCTGAGACCTCAAAGCCACGCAAGCCCGCAAGCCCCTCTAAGCCCGAAGCCGCAAAGAAGTGCTAACACCCTGATGCTTACTCCCACCTCTGCAAACCTGACTTTTGGGGCAGGTGCTCTCCTCCTTCTGCAACTTCTTCTTCCTCTTGGAGGCCGGTCTGTCGGGGTGCTTGGGGTAGTGTTTGGGGGCCCTGAGCCACCCTAAAACCCTATCCTAAAAACCCTAAACCAAGTTCGGGGTTCGGTGGGGATCCTGAGCCCAGCTGAAGGTGTTGCTTCGGATCAGCTATTTCCGGTGCGACTTCTTCATCAACCGCGAGCGCAGGGCGTGGAACATCTTCGCGGGGTCGCCCAGCCCTTCTCTGGTGTGAAGGTTCTGTGAGAGTGTCGCGAGGGACCTGTCGGACCTACCAAAGCCGGCTGAACTCAGATCTGACATGTCGGGGTGATGATCCTAAGCCTAAGCGTTCTGAGCTTGCCAGAAGTCACTCAAGACGCAACACTCACCTCAACTCAGTACGCCCGCGGCTACACCTACCTTGAAGGCCCTAGGCCCCTACACCTCCCTACATGCTATGCAAAATGCAAGAAAAACTCAGGTGCATGCCTAGACAGGTTGAGACACCTGGAAAGGCTTTGTTGTGAGGCACCGGTGGTCGGTTTTTGTATTTTTAAATGAGGAAATTGACAAGAGCACAGAGCTCGGGACAGTAGGGGAAAGCAGCAGCAGCACCAGCGCCAGCGCTGGCAACAACACCAGCACCAGCCACATCGTCCCTCATAGGAAAGGGGTATAGGTCTCTTTTGTAGTGGGGCCTCTTGCCAATAATAATAAGAAGAATAATAATCATAGTAATAATAATAGTAGTAGTAATGATAAGAATTTTAGTAAACCAATAAAAATAGAAAGAAATGTAATAATCATAATAGTAAAAATAATAATAGGAGTAACAAAAAGGGGGGGGCTCTTGCGCCAAGGACCTGATCCTGGTGGTGTTGGCCGTGGTGGACGAGGCCCGGCCTTTCTAACCTTGGGCCTGAACTTCCCGAAGCATCAACCTCCCCGAAGCCCTCAGACCTCAGCACTAAAACAAAAACACTAAGACACTAACACGCTAAAACGCTAAAACCCTAAACCCTAGACCCTAGACTCCTACAGCTGTGGTGGGCCACAGCTGCACATCGCATTGGTGCGAAGCAGAGTCAGTATCTTCAACGCTACACTGACGGCAAGCCCCATGCCTTAAGCCCTAAAACCTGGAACCCTGGAACCCCGAAACGCGTCCTTGAACCCTGGAACCCTGGAACCCTGGAACCCTAAACCCGAAACCCTAAATCCTGAAAAGCCTTAAGTTCTGGAACCCTAAACCCTAAACCTTAAAACCTCAATCCAGAAAAGCCCTAAAAGCTGGAACCCCTAAACCCTAAACCCTAAACCCTAAACCCTAAACCCTAAACCCTAAACCCTAAACCCTAAACCTTTAAACCCTAAACCCTCAACAGCCGTGAGATCGCCGTGTTCACCCTGGGGTCCGACGCCTCCAGCAAGGGCGCGGTGGGCGCCGCGAAGTGTCCCGGACATGGAGGGTTTAGGGTTTAAGGGTTTAGGGTTTAGGTTTTTGGGCTTAGGGTTTAGGGTTTAGGGTTTAGGCTTGAGGGTGTAGGGGGGTTCTTCGAGGGCTTTCATTAGGGCTTCGGGGCTTGCAAGTTGTGGGGTTTAGGGTTCAAGGCTCCGGGTTTTTTGCTGGGGTTTTGTTCAGGACTTTATTCGGCTCTTGTTAGGGTGCGATCGGGCCTCTGATAAGTCTGTTGTTATTCTTGCTCCTTTCACCATCCCCGGTGTTGGGTTATCCGACTTTAAGTCCAGCATTCTCCTTGCCTCCTCGCCCTCCCTCCCCTGGCTTCTCTAACCTCTCTAAACCCCTCTCTCAGACCCCAACACTCTCCAAGAAACCTAACCTGAAGGGGCCTCCTTCCTCCCCTCCCCAGCGCATCCGAGGATGCTGAAGATGCTGCGCATCCTGCGCCGCGCGGATGTGATCCATCCGTTGGATTTTGGTGGATTTTTAAGGGTTTTTTGGGGGCTTCTTAAGGGTTTTTTGGGGTTTCTTAAGGGTTTGGGGGTTTCTTAAGGGTTTGGGGGTTTCTTAAGGGTTTGGGGGTTTCTTAAGGGGTTTGGGGTTTCTTGAGGGTTTGGGGTTGGCCAAGGAGGTTTAGGGGCTTCAGGGGTCTTGTGGGCTTCGAAGGGTTTTTGATGCTTTGGGGTGCTTTGGGGGTCGGGCTTCAGGGGGTCAGGGGTTTAGTGTTTCGGGAACCCAATTTGACAAACTGCACAGCGCCTCAACCGCGGAAGTCCTCAGAATGCCAAGCTAAGCAGATGTCGGCTGCGGCCAGACGAGAAGCCTCCGATATGCTATGTCCTATGCCCTAAAGCCCGGAACCCTAAGTTTTTAGGCTGGGGGTGGGTTGGGCGCTTTCGGACCTTCCTTGAAGGCGTCTTCCGCGTCTTCCGTTTCTTCCGTCCGCCCGGAGCTCAGTTTGGAGTTTAGCGCGTTGCAGGGGTGTGGGAGGGACCCTTGAAAAGCAGGCCATGCATGAACATAGCGATGCCTGTGGGGCTCTTTCCACTATTAAGGGCCCTTAACCCCTCAGCCCTAAACCGCCCAACCCTAGAGATTAGGAACCCTAAGCTCGACCCCAGCGCTAAGGCTGGCCCGGCTGGCGCTGATGATCCTCGGCCGGCTTTGGAGTGGGTTTCGGGGGCAGAGGTCATACACCCCCCCAAAACCCTAAACCCCAAACCCCTAAAACCTAAACCCTAAATGCTCTCTATCATATAGCAAGAAAAACCCTAATGAGATCCCACGAACTGTCGGGCTTTAAGATTCTGGGGCAAGGCCCGAAAATTCGTGGGGCAAGGCCCGTTTTTGTTGTTCCAGCGGAAAGATTTGAAATCAGCTTTGTGGAGAACATGAACCCTTGTGTTTCTTCCCCCTTCCTCCCCCCTCCTCCCCCTTCCTCCCCCTTCCTCGCCCTTCCTCCCCCTTCCTCCCCCTTCCTCCCCCTTCCTCCCCCTTCCTCCCCCTTCCTCCCCCCTTTCCCCCTTCCAGGATCATGGACTCTATCCGCTCGCTGCTCTGGGCCATGTTCATGCCGCTGGGCTGCATGCGGAGTAATATTGGGCGAGTACTGCGTTGTTCTCTTTTCAGGAATGTTGAGGGGACAGTTTTTTGGCATCTCTTTCGGCTCCCTTCGGTTGAGATTTTGGGCTTATACTGGGCCTAAGCCCTTAGCCCTAGACACCTGCAAGACTAAACCCTAAGCCCTAACCAAAAAGCCTTGAACCCCAAACCCCCAAATGTCTCCCAAAGCCATCTGCAAGGCTGGCGCTGATCACCTACGTCTTCGCCGTGAGCTTGACAGCTCAGGCCGGCCGGGTGTGGCTGAAAGAAATCCCCCCGCGACACCCGAATCCACGCTCCCCAAACCCGGAACCCCAGGGTGGAGTGTTTTGTCGCTTCAGAACTTTAAAACCATGTAGGTTTGGCAGGGTCTTAGCAGGGAGGGGTCTCGGGTTTTGGGTTTAGGGGGTCTAGGGGGGCTTAGGGAACCCGAAACCCCAAGTGTTTAGGGAGGACCGCTAAACAGCCGCTGGGACTACACATAAGGTGGTTGATCGGGTACCTGAAGCACAGATTCGCCACAACCCTCCCGGTGAGAGTTAGGGCCTCAGAGCCTATAGGGCACCCTAAATAGCTCGTATGCAAAGCTGCTCCCAGGCTTCACTGTGGCTCTCCGAGCAGGCTCCTTGTGTGGGACTTCAGGAGATGATGGCAACAGGGGGGGCGAGTTTTCGGAGTTACTCCTGTTAGGGAGGGGAGTGCAACGCAACCCAAAGCCTGAACCACTACTCGCCACTCCCCGAACGACTGTGAAAGGTGGACACCTCCCAACCCGGCTGGCGGCTCGCTAGAATCAGCCGCCCAGGTCGTGTTTTTTTGCTTCGGGCTCAGGGCTTAGGGTAACCGGATAGCTCTTGCAGGTCTTGCTTTCGAGAAAAACTTGGTTTCTTGCGCCTGGCGGAGGAATTCAAGCCTTCGGCGAATGGATTTCATATTTACTCTGACAGTGCGCACCTCATAGGTCCGAGGCCCACAAAAACCCAGAAGCCTTCACGTCTGTGGGCATACGAAGCCCCTGAGCCCCCAAGACCAGGCAACTCGAAACCTGAGCCCTGCACCCCGAAACCCCTGAGCCCACAACCCCTATAACAACCCTAAACCCTAAACCCTAAACCCTAAACCCTAAACCCTAAACACCCTAAACACCCTAAACACCCTAAACACCCTAAACACCCTAAACACCCTAAACACCCTAAACCCTAACCCCAAAACCCGAGCTTGAGGTACGCATCCCTGGCCGAGCACAGCAGCCCCGAGGCCCGCGGCCACTTGAGGGTCCAGGCTTATATGCCCTTAGCAGCTTGCAAGCCCGGGGGGTTAGGCGTTTGGAGGGTTTGGAGGCCTTAATTGGGGGGATCAGGAGCTCGGAGGGCTTAGCAGTTGAGGGGTGTTTTGGGGTGTTGGGTGCAGGCTTGGCTTGCTGGACCCGCTTTGAGGCTTCATCCTCCAGGTTGGGCCCCAAAACCCGTGGGAGCGTCCCCCCAAGGTGCGGAAGATCCACAGCAGCTTCGGTTCCCTGTCCTGGATGCTCGGTGTGAGTTTTGGACCTTTGATGCTTTGACAAAAGCCCCGAAGGCCTAGGGATTCGGGCCTCCGATTTGTTCCGCAAGCAGTTTCGCGCAAGGGCTCTCTCAATTTGACTAGGAGCAGTGAATGGCTGCCTACCTTCAAGTCTCCATTTGTCTCCCCTCTTGTGGCCCTTCTTGTCTGCTTGTTGGGCTCCCCTTTGGCTGTTGTGGCTCTTGCCCGGTGACTGTGCCTCAATAGCTTCAAACTTAAGGGCGGCACGAACCTAAGCTGCAGCAGGCAGGCCTTAGCGGATATCTCTTCTTTTTTTTTCACGAGCAGGATCGCATTCATACTAGGTAGGGGACATGTTCGTATCTGTCCTTGTTGGGTTTTAGAGGGCCTTCTTGAGGAATTGGAAGGACTTCAGTTGCGGAAGCCCCAATATGATTATCATTACGACGACGACGACGACGACGACGACGACGACGATGACGATGATGATGATGATGATGATGATGATGATGATGATGATGATGATGATGATGATGATGATTGCAGGAAGGGACGCACTACGGGCCTGCGTTTTGAGGGTCACAGAAAACTCACAAAACGGAGGCTTTTCGTGTGTAGAACACGGGCCTGCAATGCATCTTACTCTCAATGAAATTTCATCATTATTACCATTTGTATATTTACACGCGCATATGCTGCGTTCGCTTGCCAACCCAATATTAATATTGGACAGGCTTTCAGGGTCACTTCTGTCTGTGACTTATTCACTTCGTTCAGCCAGAAACTTGTTGTTCTTAGTGTGTTAAGAGCGCCCAAGGAATGACTTGTAATGGCGCATTAACCTTAAACACTTAAGTCCCCAAACCCTGAAGGCCTCAACCTCTAAGCCCTTAAACCCTTAAACCCCTAAGTCCTGAAGCCCTTATGGAAATCCTTACAAATCGGCACGCTGAGGACTCTTTACACACTGGCTCAGACGGCCCTCGCGGGGGCCGAGCCCTCAGGTTTCTGAGAGCCCTTCGGTTAGGGTTTAGGGTTTAGGGTTTTGGGGGTGTCTGGGGAAGTCTCCAAACTTGAAATTGAATCCCGGAGCTTCAGCCTGAATTCTGTGCCCCCCCACCCCTTGCTCCCCCCCCAAGAAAAATAATGAAGAAAATTCATATACAACTGGGGAGTTAGTGGGCATGTATCTCCCCAGATTACCCCTTTACGTGAGTTAATCTGCAAGCCCAAACCTCCGGAATACCCGAAGTTAAGCCCGAAGGTCCAAAGTGCCAGACCCCCAGCAACCGCAGGGTTACTACGGTTCAGGGTGTAGAGTTAAGGGTTCGGGGCTTTAAAGCCAAATAACCCTTTTTAGTAGCCCTGTACTCGAATAACGCTGCGCCCTAACAACTCTGCAAACTTGCGGCCCAGTAGCCGTACCCCACATGCCTCCTCAACGCATAAGCATACTAGTACTTGTTTTACAATCAGGGAAAAAGTTGCCCCCCCCCCCCCCCCCCCAAACCCTAAACCCTAAACCCTAGACCCGTTATAGAACTCCCTGCGAAGAGCAGACTTGCTGAAGGCAGAAGCGCCAAGGCTCGCCCCGAGCCCGTCGACCCCAAAGAAGTCCGCAGTCCCACCTTATGGGTCCGAGGGTTTGGGGTTTTGGGCTTTTGGCGGTTTTGGGTTTGGGGTTGAGGGGTTAGGGCCAAGGGTAACCCTGAGCCCTGAACCCTAAGCCACCACTGAGGTGAGCTGGCACGAGGTTTGCGATCCGTTGCTCCAGGCTCAGCCACGGGCATGTCGGAACTGAGGATAAGTTAACTCCTCACCCAAGAAAAAGTTAGAAGTGGAGCTTACAAGTATTTCTGGTGGTGTTCTTATCACGTCTTCATCGTCTTCCTGTAGTGTTTCAGAAGCATTTCTCATGTTTTTCTTGTGCATGATGGGCCATCTTGGAGTATTCAAGATTGGGAGGAACAGATTTTCCCCCCCCCCCCCCCCCCCCACCATTGCGGCTTCGTGCAGCAGTTGCAATGCTGGCCATGCTGAAGCATTTCGCTAAGGCTGATTCAGATCATGTGCGCCATCTCGGGGGATATTCTTTATAGTTTAGCACGACAAATGGTCAGCCCCCCCGACCATTCGACCTGCGCAGGTCGGTTGGCTTCCTGTGAGTTTGCCAGGGGCTGAGGGGCTCTGGGTCCGAACTTCCTGAGCCCCCCCAATTTTTAGGCTGAGGGTGTAGGGTTGAGGATTTAGGGCGTCAAAGGACATCCCCTCCACCATAACAGTAAGAGAGCTCAAGGGTTCCCCACCCTCAAAGAAGCAAAGCAGGTTCCCGAACCTTCAGAGCCCTTCCTCAAAGAGCAGCTGTCAGTCACTGGAGTACCGCGACCCACACCCTAGACACAACCCTATGAACCCTGTTCCGAGGCTTCTGATCTACATCTCTTTCACTCTACTGGCAGTTCTCAATGTCATTACAGGCAAGGTCTCTGACAAAGACTTGGCTCCATGTTCAGGGTTTTTTTGTGTTTTATGGTTTCAGGGTTTAAGAGTCTCGGGCTGTCTTTGTAGTTTGCCGACTGCTGCACATTGGATTGACGAGCAGGATTGCATCATGATTCTGACATCACCATCGGAGCAATACCCAGATCCCGGCCACTGAGTCGAGAAGTGATTCGACAACATTGTCTTGGATTGGAGGAAGTCGAGGAGGTAGCAGAGCCACTGAGAGGAAACGTCAAGACAAGGCTATGAATGAGGAACCACAACAACAACCAGGTCCTCAGCCCGCAATTCTGCTGGCCAAATGCAAAACGCAAGACCAAAAAAACAGTTTCAAAATCCCCAGGCATAGAATTTGCAAGCAACACGACATGCAGTTGAAAATGATTGTGAAGAATGTAAGCTCATGTCCATGGCGTTGCAACCTTCATCTGTGCAAGCAGCTTTGGCGACACAGGAACTGCAAGCTAAGGGCCTTCCTAGTTACGTTGGTTAAGGGCTGGATTAGAACGCCTCTACATGCCTCACCCTCCCGCTGTGGGGACTACCCCACTGAGGGTCTAAGAGTTTCGGGATTTCTTGGTAGCCGACTGCTGCATTGTAGGAATCTTCCTGCGATCCTAAGCCCTAGGCCCTCAGCCGTATTCCCCAAAGGTGGCTGGGGTTTAGGGTTAGGGTTGAGGGTGTAGGATTTACGGCTTCGAGTTGAAAGGCTTCTTCAGGACTTGGGGCTGTGGCTATGATTTCGCGCAGGTCTTTGGAGACGCGGCCCTTCAAACATTTTCCCCAGCAAGCCCGCATGCCCAAAGCCACATCAGCAAAACGGAAGCGCGTGTACCTCTTCGGTTGGAGGTGTTTCTGAGTTTTCGGAGAGGCGTCTTCGTGGACAACGCCTTCCGCTCTGCCGACAAGCAGCATTCCGACATCATTCAGAAGGACCGCGAACCGGGCTCCGACTTTTTCTAAAACGTTTCTGGTCAGGCGTGGGCTTGTGGATCTCTAAAGCCTCGGTTCTCACAAAGCCTCTGAGTTCCTTCGATCTGGGTTTCGGGGCTCTTTCAACCTTCGAGCCTCTTTACTCCGTACGTGACACTCTCGGTTCCGTTTGCAGGAGGTGGACAAGAAGGAAGAGACGCTCTGCATGGTTGGATGCTAAAGCCCAACCTCCTGCTATATAACCCTAAAGTGCCAAACCCTTAAAATCCTTATCCAGAGCCCGATCACTCTGAAAGAAGTGCCCCACGAAGCTCCTAAACCTGAGCCCTAAACCCAAACCCAAACCCAAAACCCAAACCTCCAAACCCTACACGGCGTCAGCCCTGCGTGCCAACGTTCCGAACCTCAATAGATCCACAGATGGCATGACACACTAAAGCCCCAGCCCTGACATAGGCTCCTAACCCAAAAGCCCTCGGACCCTTAGGCCCCAGACCTTCAAACCCTCAAGCCTTAGACTCCATAAAGCCCCAGGCTCCTAAATCAAGCCCTGAAGCTTGAGACCCTTTTGGGCTTGGGAGCCGAGGTGCATCTCCCTGATCCAAGCCTTCTTCAGATCCCGGGATGGACATTGGCCTCTTTGGGGGTTCAGGGCTCTTTTAGGGACCTTGAAGTCGAAAAATCGGGACTTTGGGAACTTGCTGCCCTGAGTCCCTAACCCCTACACCCTGAAAGGGGGATGAAGACCACCTGTGCAGGGGGGCTTGGGGGATCAGGGTTGGGGTGTGGGGGGGGGGGGGGGCATGCCGGGCTGCCGCAAGACATGGCGCCTTATGATTCCTTAATTCCCTACTGAAAGCTCACGAGCTTGGGGTGTTTGAGCTTTAGGGTTTCTGGGCTTCTGGGTCTTAAGGGTTGATCGGGGTCAGATTTCTAGGATCGACGGTTTAGGGCAGCTTTTTTTTGGGTCATTGCTGTCGCAGCCGTAGCGTACTTCGGTTTCCAATCCAAGAAGCTGTGGACGTCAACCACAACGGGGAGATCTCCTTGGATGAGTTGGGCTTCTTCCTGGATGACGCGCCATGGCTTTCAAGGAGCCACACGCCAAACCCCTAAAACCCTGACAGCGCCCCCTGCTAGAAGCTTTGAACCCTGCATGTGCCCACCACGGGAGGTTGGACAGTCTCAGAAGGTTTCCTGTCGGAGCTGCATTGCCAACTTGCCCAGCCCAAACCGTGCTCAAAGCCTAACGCCCCTCCTGCTCGGGCTCGAACTTTAAGGCTCCTCTCGAAACCCCCTCTGAGGCCACAATGGAGGCCTTCTTTCGGACTTTGGGCTTCGACGTCTATGACAAGCACCGGTTCATGGAGCTCTTGGCGGCCCAGTGGCAGAGTAGGGTTTAGGATGGGTTTAGGGTTTTTGCAAAGTCACGGTCAGCGTAGACCCCGACCCGGCTGATGTGGCGTAGGGCACCTTAGAGGCGCGTGCTGTGAAACAGGGGCCCCTAACCTCGACCAACCGCCCCCCCAGGTGCTTTTGTCAGCTGAGGACCCCCCCCAAGCCCCTAAACTAGACACTGAACACCAAGGCCCCAGACCCTCAGCCTAAGCCCTACACCCTGAGCTCGGCGCTGAGGATGTCGACGATTCCGGGGAAGTCAGTGGGGGACTGAGCAGTGAGCACTGAGAGCACTGGGAGCAGGGTTGAGGGCCTCTTTGTAGCTCTGGGTCCTTGGGGTTTGGAAGCTTTTTGGCGTCGAACCCCTGAGGCACCGAACCCGAAACTTAAACGGTTTAGGGTTTGGGTTTGGGGTTTAGGGTTTAGGGTTGAGGATGCCATGAACCTGGAGCCCTCCCCACCCAGGCTACGAGGAGTTCTTGGAGGGATGCATGCGCTACAGGTGCGGGGCGGAGGGACGGCTTGGGGTTTAGCTTTAGGGTTTAAGGTTTAGGGTTTAGGGCTGAGGGTTAAGGGTTTAGGGTTTGGGGCTTCGGGTTGAGGGTTCAGGGCTTCGGGCTCAGGGTCGACAACCGGGAGTTCCGACGCCAGAACTCTTAAACCCTTCAATGCCCTTCAACCCAACCTCCGGGTCCATTCATGCAGGGCCTTTTCTTCAGGGTGGCCGAAAAAGGGACCGTGAGACGTGATTAAGACCTAAACCCTAAAGCGTCAACCCCAAAAGAGGACAGGGAGTTAAGGGGGCCGCAGAAACCCGAAACCTAAAGAACTTCATGTTGAAGCCCGAAAACTTGTTGTGCCCGCACCAAAGCATGAACACTCTGATAACGTAACACCCCCTCGATATGGGGGAGGGGAGGAGGGGGTTGGTCTTAAAATCATGGGCTCCTCCTGGCACCATGTTGTTCGCGAGGTGGATATGTCAGGGTGGTTTCTGGAAAGTGGCCAACAGGTTGCCAACATGCTACTTTTCCTAGCGGCCCACATAAAAACACATAAACCCTAAGCCTTAACACCCCAAAACCGTAATATTGAGACCTTAAGTCCTGCGGCCCCAGCCGTTGTATCCTCAGCCCTGGCGTTGCCAGGGGCGTGGCGCAGGGAGTGGATGTCCACACCGTCATCCGCCTGGCGGCCCAGGGTATATATATATATATATATGTATATATATATATATATACGTATATATATATATGAGGATATATATATATATATGTGTATATCTACATACATACATACATACATACATACATACATACATACATACATACATACATACATACATACATACATACATACATACATACATACATACATACATACATATGCATGCACAGCAACATATACACCTAACCTGGCCTAACCTTAAAAGCCCTAAACCTTAAACGCCCACATCTCCCGGAGCCTAAGCCACCCGAGGCCACCTGGGAAGCAACTGGGCTGACAACCTCCGGGGAGCTCGGAGGTTCAGGGCTTTGGGGTTTGAAGTATTTGTGGTTTGAAGTATTTGGGGTTCGCGCTTTGGGGTTTAGAGTTTGGGGTTTGGGGTTTTAGAGTTTAGGGATTCTGAGGGTTAAAAGTTTCGGGCTTCGGGTGTTGGGTTTTGGGCGTGTTAGGCTTTTGGGGTCTCATTGGGTTGCAATCGCATATCATCTTTCGGTTTACATCATGCGCTGTGCTTTATGTTTGCTCCTGCTCTTTGATTTCTACTACGTTGTATCCAAAAGTTTCTGGTAAACACGTACCATGAACGTTCTGATCGGTTTAGCCCTGCGCACCAACCCCCCGAACCCATCCGAGACTTGACTGCGACATGGCGGACCCGAAGCCCCCAAATCCCGTAATCCCCCTTAAGCTACTTGAAAGCCCTACTCCGAAACGGCGGGCCGAGGACTCCAGAACTCCGTCAGCGCTCTCCACGAAGACTTGGCAGAATTGCCTCTTGGATCAGAGGGTCTAGGACGGTGATTTTGGGGGCTTGAAGCCCCGGATGTTTCGTCGCCTAAATGCAATCAGACGACGCCTTTCAGTTTATATACGTTTGAAATCTTTCATGCCGCCCAGGGGTCGCTCCTTGAGAGAACCAAAGCCGCCAATAACAAGCTCTGAAGACCCCGAAACTCCAAAAAAACATCCAAGCACTGAACCCAGCTCCCGAAAGGTCTACGCACCGAAGCAAGAGGTGCCTCGACCTCACATCCAAAACCCAACGTTCAGGTTCGCCACGGGCCCCCTGAGCCCCAACACCGGAAGGGCTTCGAGCTTGGGAGCCCCCTTTGGAACCCTAAACCCTAAACCCTAAACCCTAAACCCTAAACCCTAAACCCGAAACCCTAAACCCTCAACAAGCAGCCAAGGAAGAGCCCCTCCAAGCCCTGGCTCTTCAGTGTTGCTGGCGCTGGTGGCGGCACCGTCCCAATGCGGATGCAGCGGCCGGTGGTGGGACTGTAGTGGTTTAGGGTTTAGGGTTTCGGGTTTAGGGTTTAGGGCTTCAAGGGTGTAAGGGTTGAGGGTCTAGGAGCCTAGGGAACCCCAAGACGCCAGAGGCTTCAACAAGCCCTATGACACTCCAAGGAAAGGTCTTTTAGGATACTTATGAAGTGCCAAGAAGACAGGTAAAGAAGTCTATAGGCAGCACAAGCTCTGCTAGCCTAACCCCAAAGGTCTCATTGTTAGTTCACAGATCTCAGCACCTGAGCCCTCTGGACGGCCGTGCGCCGTGGCATCACCTCGATGGGGCAGGGCACGACTTGCACTAGCTCGATGCTCGGTGGATTTGAGCATTCATCCGAGGGTTGCCGTAAACCTCGAACCCTAAATGTCCCTCACTTCAGGTTCCGGTTGCTTTGGGCTTCATGGATCCGCAAAGGGTCAGGGGTCAAAAGGCAGACGTGGCTTCAGTGAGATGAGGGGATGCCAAGGATTGTGGCCCGTGTGAGTTGCGCCACAGAACTCAGGGCCAGCTGTGTCAAAGTGCTCCTGAATAGACCCTGCTGGGAAGCTGGGACAGCACGCCGATTGAACGTGGTTCTAGCTGCTGGCGACTCCCGAAATCCTTTAAATGCCAAAAGATGTCAACATGTCAGCCCCCACGCGCAGCACCGAAAATTGAGGATGTTGCGTGCCTCTCTCAAGGAGTTGTTCGAACGCTGCAGGCCCTTCCAGTCCTACAGGGGATAGGGTCTGCCTGGATTTAGAGGAACCGGCCCCACAATTAAAGGTCCCGAAAAGCCACTGCGATTATCATGAGACTGAGATCCGAGTCTTGGGCATCTGGGGGGTTGAAGATCACCACAGAAAATCAGGTCCCGGTGGAGAGAGAGATTTTTTTAATTCTAAAGCCGGAGCTTAGGGCTTTGGGGATGCAGGGTGGATCGTTTCGGGCCGACCGGGGCCCAGGATATTCTGTGGGCCTTGTGTCTGTCGGGTTCAGGGTGGGGGGGTGTTTAGGGTTTAGGGTTTAGGGTTTAGGGTTTAGGGTTTAGGGTTTAGGGTTCTGGTGAGTGTAGGCATGCTTGGAGGCATGCTGGCAGGGTTAGGGAAGTGTCTAGCTACCATACTTATACCCCCCGTCACAACTACCCATGAACCATGCAAGGAGCACGACCAAAAAATCCCAAACCCTACTGGTTGAGGGTTTTTCGTCCTAAACCTAGGGTCCTAAGCCCTGAGGGACCCATCTTAGAACTGAACCCCAACCCCTCGGACCCCCACCCCCCCAGATAGATTCCCTTCAACTGCAGCTCTTTGCTTAGACCCAGGCAGGAAGTGTTTAGGGTTGAGGTCTAAGTTCTGCGTGCCCGCACCAGGGGCAAGCTCGTGTTTCATCGATGTCTACGTTGGGGTGAGGCGGAGGGCAGTTTCCAGAACCTCCGAAAAGGGAGGGCTCCCCAAGCCGCATCCAAAGGCTGGGAGGACGGGGGATCTCAAAGCAGATTTTTTCCCACTGGCTCCCACTGTTTCCATGAAGGCTTTTCAACCGAGGACCAAGGGGGGACCACGCAATGAAAGACAACGAAAGGCTGAAGCCCTCACCTTGTGTGTGCGATGTGAAGCCCTAAAGCCCTGAAAAAGATCTTGGATGCCCTAAATGCCCTAAAAGCCCTAAAGCACTGAACCCTAAAATGACCCTAAAGACAAAGACCCCGACCTTTGGTCCTTGCACGATAATGTTTGCCGCAAGAGGACGGCTGGCCATATGCGGGCTTCGGGCCTTCTTGTGGGCGGCCCATGTTTGGTGCCCTTAGCAGATGAAGGGCCTTCAAGCCCTAAACCCTAAACCCTAAACCCTAAACCCTAAACCCTAAACCTTATCTTAGTTCTAGATATATGTGGGGTATGGTTTCTGGTCCAGCTAGAGGGGTCTAGACGTCAGGGCTTTGACGGGGCGACGATGGGGTGACGACTGCGCGACGACGGGGTGACGACGGCGCGACGACGGGGTGACGACGGCGCGACGACGGGGTGACGACGGCGCGACGACAGGGTGCGATGGCGCGACGACGGGGTGACGACGGGGGACGACGGCTGTCGCGCCGTCGTCGCGCCGTCGTCGCGTCGTCGTCGCGCCGTCGTCGCGCCGTCGTCGCTTCCCTTCAGGGAGCCGTTCGAGGCCTGAACGCCGGAGCCCCGAAGTCCTACCAAGCCTGAGGCTTGAGTTTCCCTAGAGACCCTAAAGCCCTCAAGCCCAAACGCCCTGCAAAAACACGGAAAGCCCTAATCCCCTGTAAGACCCTACGGCCCGAAAACCTTGAGCCCTGCAGCCCCAGAACCCGAAAGCCCTTGTAAAACCCGAAAGCCCCCAAAGCCCCAAACTGCATGACTGGGGCAGAAGGCAGCCAATCCCGTGCCGGCAGCCAATGGGGGGGGGAACACTCCCAGGAATGGGACTTTCGGGATTTCAGAGTTGGCGTCGGCAAACCCCGAAAACTTACCAGTGTTCGTACTTAGGTTTGGGGAACTACTGACCGTAATTGACAACTTCTCCTACAAAGAACTTGCAAGAAAGCCACCTTGAAAACCTGAAACCCAAAAAAGCAAAGCCCTGATTCTTAGGCCCTAAGCCCGAGCCGTGCCACCAGAGCTTCGTGCCACCAGAGCTGCAGCTTCGTAGGCTTTCGGGGGGCCTTAGGGGCCTCCTCAAGCCCCCCAAGCCCCCCTCAAAGCCACTGAGAAGTTCGGGAAAAGGCTTGAAAGCCCCAAGCCTGCGAAGCTGTGAGCTCCTGTTAAAGTAGAGTCCATCACCCCTGACCAGCGACCTGCACGAAGGGTTTGCGGCTTTAGGTTTTCTCGTGTCTACGGTCTGAACGAAGTGGCAAGGCGACATGGCTGTCTGAGTTCCTGACACTGCTGGATGTGCCGCAGGTCGTCCCAGCCCATGCGTATACATATATGTATACATACATGCAAAAGATGGCTTTTGACGGGTACACCTGGACCTCATGGCGAACCAGGTGAGCGCAGAACACGCAAGGCGCAATTGTGCAGCCGTCCCAGAAAGGGCAGGTTTTGAGTTGTACAGCCAGGGGTGCCGTACGTGGCTGCAACAGTCGGTGGGCTTGAGGTATCCTCCCCGCGAGCCGTCCCAGTTAGACCAAGCAGATGGGCAACATGGGACGAAATCAGTCGGTGGGTTTGAGGTATCCTCCCCACGGTACGCATGGCGCAACTTGCTATGTGGAGCCGTCCCAGAAAGATCAGAAGAATTACAGGCAGGCACATGGACAACATGCGGTTGCAACAGCCGGTGGGTTCGAGGGCTCCTCCCCACGGTACGCATGGCGCAACTTGCTACGTGGAGCCATCCCAGGAAGATCAGAAGAATGACAGTCAGGCTCATGGGCAACATGCGTTTGCAACAGCCGGTGGGTTTGAGGGCTCCTCCCCACGGTACGCATGGCGCAACTTGCTACGTGGAGCTGTCCCAGAAAGATCAGAAGAATTACCGTCAGGCGCATGGGCGACATGCGGTTGCAACTGCCGGTGGGTTTGAGGTATCCTCCCCACGGTACGCATGGCGCAACTTGCTATGTGGAGCCGTCCCAGAAAGATCAGAAGAATTACAGTCAGGCACATAGGCAACATGCGGTTGCAACAGCCGGTGGGTTTGAGGGCTCCCCACGGTACGCATGGCGCAACTTGCTACGTGGAGCCGTCCCAGCAAGATCAGATGTCAGGCGCATGGGCGACATGCGGTTGCAACTGCCGGCGGGTTTGAGGTATCCTCCCCACGCGGCACGCGTAACTTGCTACGTGGAGCCGTCCAGAAGAATTATAGTCAGACACATGGGCAGCATGGGACTGCAACAGCCGGTGGGTTTGAGGTATCCTCCTCCTGCCACGCAGAGGCATGAGACCTAGGCCAATTCTGGTCGCAGTTTGCAATCGGTTTTGGCTTCAGATGTTGCTTGAACATAGAAACTTAAGCAAAGCCGCGTACAGAGTGTTTCGAATTGAGTTTGAAAGGGGGTTGAGGGCAGGCAAGGCCTTTTGATGGTGCAGGGAAGGTTCAAGTTCAAGGGTGCAGTGGAGGTAGTATGACACAGGGAGTTTTGGGATCTGCTCATTCTCTGCCGTTTTCGTTGCGGTGGGGTTTCTCGGGTTATGCGTCTGAAGCGTTGGGTCCATCGAGGCTCTGTTATGTCGCAATCGGATACAAGAGCTGTTTGGGTGTTTTTGGGATGCTTGTCGTCATGGTGGTGGGTAGTACCAGTGGGTAGGGCCATTCGAGTTTGTGTTACGTATGCCAAGTTGCAAGATTCGATTGGGCGTCAGGGGTGTTGGTGCTGCAGTCACGAGCCTTTGACTTGTCAGAAAGTTGGCCGGGCAAAAAAAGGCCGTGCCTCTATCGCTCTTCATGAATGCGTAGCACAAGGGTGTTCACGATTATCAGCCCCTCCGTGGGTGTATTGTGTTGACGTTTTGTGCCTCAGCTGTCCGAATTTTTCACACTTTGTCGGTCAGCAAGTGCTTGCATGTCTTCGCGGCCACCTGCAAATCTCGCATGCTGGCGTTCTAAATGTTTCGCCAGTGTGGAGTTGTTACGATGAGTTGCCGAAACCCCTGGCGTGTTCAGCGCTCCGTTCCGCGCGAAGCTCATGCTCGGTTTGGGAGTTCTGCCATGTTGTGCGCAACCTTGGCTCTTGCCCTGTTGCCACATCCAGCGGTCTCCGCAATAGTCATCAGTATCGTCAGATTTCGACAGCATGCCAGACACTATGCGTGAAACAAGGCGAAGCTTGTTGAAAATGAAGCCCTGCCGGTGTTGACCTTCTGGCCATCTTAGCTGCATGAAGCCAACAACTGAAATGGTCGGCCGAGGTGGCCGTGGCAAGCAGCTCTAAAACGAAGGTTTCCCCCTGTCACGGCAACTGCTCCACGCCGAGCTTCATGAAGAGTCGTGAGTTGGAGCGGCATCGCCGCGTCGGATGAGCAATGTCGAGGCGCGATAGCTTCGGAACAAAGTTATTGCTGGTTTGTGGCTCAGAAATTTGGGGGTTCGCGTTTGCAAGCGAACGTTGCGAATATTTGTGTAGTGGTAACTTTTACGTACGACAATGGGCTTTGGGGTGCAGCTTTGTCACTCCTCGGCTTGGACCTCTTGAAAGCCGCCAGGCTTGTCACAGTCGGCCACTGCAGCCCGGATCTTTCCTACGTAGTTTGTAGGGCCTGGCATAAGGGCTTTTAGGGTTCAAGGGAGTTTATGGTCTAAGGGCCGCTTAGGGGTGTTTAGGGGTTTGTTTGACCGATGTTCTATCTCCCTGCCACGAGGCGCTCAAGCAGACGCGCCGGCTGCACCCCCGGAGTCCAGTACTGCGGATAGGAAGGGTTTTGGTTTTCGGGTTTTGGGTTGTTTAGGGTTTAGGGATTTGGCTTCAGCGACTTGGGCTTGATGGGTTGACCCAAAGTGGGGCCCTTGTTCTTCTTTTTTACGTCCCCCCTTAAAAGCTTTTTGAAACAGGAAGGTTGCCCTTTTCACGCCTGGATTCCTGTGGGATCTAGTTGGAGACCGGTCCTTTCTTCTCAGTGCAGCTTAGCTTTTGGTGTGGCTTGGCTTGTCTTCGCTTGGCTCGGGGTTTGGCTTGGGGGTCGGAGTACACTTTGGTTCGTAGGTGCGGCTTGGCTTGGCTCGCCCCGACTTCTTGCTGTGCAGCCCCCGGTTAGGGTCCAGGGCTTGGGGTTTGCAAGTCCCCGAAACAAAGCCTACGGAGTCCACAGTCGTCCGCTGTCGAGTCCTACCCCAAAGCCTTGTTTCTAGCGTGGAAGGCTGTGCAGCCTAGCGTGTCACTGGTCCCATGCCCCGCGCCCAGAACGCCCAGCGCCAGAGGGATGGCAGTACTCACAGGACACTGGGAGTTTAGGGCTTAGCGGTTTGGCGCTCCGGATTCCTCAAGCCCACCAAAACCCTAAACCCTGAAACCCCACACGGGATGCTTTGGATCTTCCCTTTTAAGGGTTTTGTTTGGTGTTTTGGGGGGGAGAGTGTTTCATATATTTGCCGTTCTGGGGGTTAAGTGGGGATGTTGTTCTTGGGAGGCGTTTAGAAGGGCCAACCTAGATCATAAAGGGTTGAGCGAGAGGATTGCTTTGTGCCGGGCTTCGGGTGCTCAGGGATTCTGCAGGGCTTGTGGGGGAACTTGTGGGTTTAGGGTTGGGCTTACAGTATTTGGGGTTTGTTCTCGAGTCTCGCGTCGTCCCTTCGCAAGTCATGACGACGTGCTGCTTGTGTTCTTTTTGAGCCCTAATTTGGGTTTACGGTTGGTAATATCTACTGATTGAACCCCAATCCCTTAACTTTAGAGCCCATGGGTGGTCTCGACTGGGAATGAGGGAATTAGGTACGTAGGCATGTCCACTTCCTGCACCTGAGCACCCCAAGCTCTAGACCCCGAACCCTCAACCCTACCCCCCTCTAACCCCTCAACCAGGCGGCGCTTCCCCAAATCTTGCTCCCCGAATACTTGAAAAGCCACACTTGCAGGGGGTTTCGGGCATTGAGCCGAACCGTAAACTCTAAATTCGAAACCCGACGTGTTTAGGGTTTGAAGTGGGTTTAGGAAGCTTAGGGTGGATGACACTGGATTTCGATTACAATTTTCGATTAAAATCGATTTTAATACCCCCCTCCGGGCGGGCCCGTGTCAGCCAAAGATATCAATTAAAATCGATTTTAATACCTAGGAAGATGTCCTAGACGGGCTTGGCGGGGTATTAAAATCGATTTTAATTGATTTTGACCCCGTCCCGGGCCTCGGGGTATTAAAATCGATTTTAATACTTTTGGCTGGGGGGGCTGGTTCCGGAGGCTTAGGCAGCTCAGGGCGCCCAAGAACCTGATGAGGGGGCTGGTGCGGGCTTGGGTCGAGGTGCTTGAGGGGGGCTTAGCCTGAGGGGGCTTAGGGAGGCTTGGCGGGGCAACAAGGGTGCTTGGGGGCTTTGGGTCGAGGGTGCGCTGGAGGTGCTTGAGGTGAGGGGGCTTAGGGAGCTCAGGGGGAAGGGTGCTGGGGGGGGTGGCTTGAGGGGGCTTGGGTCGAGGGCCCTGGAGGTGCTTGAGGGGGCTTAGCCTGAGGGGGCTTAGGGAGGCTTAGGGGGGCTTAGGGGGTGGCTTGAGACCCCAAAAACTGAGAGGGCTGGCTTGGGGGGGGTGTTAGGTGCTCGGGGGGTTTGGGGGGCATACCTGAACCGTGCATCATCTGTCACGGGCGTGGGTCCTGCCTGGGCGTGGGGTTAGGGCCTAGGGTTTAGGGTTATACTACCCTTTGCAAGGGGGCTCGGCAGAACCCTTGTTTAGGGTTGAAGATTTAGGTTTCTCTTTCTTCTTGCACCACCCCCCCACCCCTTCCCCCCACCCCCTCACCCGCCCACTTTCCGCCCCCCCACCCCACCCCCCACCCACCCAGCCAGCCCCCAGCCCCCCCCACCCCACCCCCCACCCCCCCCACCCAGCCCACCCGCCCCCACCCCCAACCCAGGCAGCCCCCACCCCCACCCACCCCGACCCCCCAGCCCCCCCACCCGCCAGGAATTAAAATCGATTTTAATACCCTCTGGAGTGGTCTGGAGATCGGGATGAATTAAAATCGATTTTAAGTGATTTCGTGATGGGAAGCGATTAAAATCGATTTTAATACCCTCCGGAGTGGTCTGGAGATCGGGATGAATGAAAATCGATTTGAAGTGATTTCATGATGGGAAGCAATTAAAATCGATTTTAATGCCCTCCGGAGTGGTCTGGAGAGCCAAATGAATTAAAATCGATTTCAAGTGTTTTTGAAGCGTGAAGGTCTGGACCAGGGTATTAAAATCGATTTCAAGTCATCCCGAAAGCAGAACTGAAGAAGGTATTAAAATCGATTTCAATTGATTTGCTAACCGAATCAAGAAAACCTGGAAGCAGGTATTAAAATCGATTTTAATACAGAATTGAAATCGAAATCCAGACTCAATCAGCTTAGGGTCGAGGGTTGAGGGGATTCAGACTTTGAGGGCTTGGGACCTCGAGACCGTCAGGTTTGTTTTTTTGTGAATCTAGGGTTGCCAGTCGTTTGAGCGGGTTACACAGCTTTGAGCCCTGAACCTCGAACCTTCAATCCTTAAGCCTGTGAGAACCCTGAACCCTGAAGCCTAATTAAACCCAAAACCCAAAACCCTAAACCCTAAACCCTAAACCCTATATAAACCCGGAACCCAAACCCTATACCCCAATCCCTGCCCAATCAGCTGCCCTGAAGCCCCCCGGAGGACTGCCGCGCATGGCTACCCGAGCGCTTCCAGCTGGACGGCTTCAGGCCCTTGGGGGTTTGGGGAATCTTTCGGGTGAGGGTGTAGGGTTGAGGGGTTAGGGTTTAGGGTTTAGGCTTTAGGGTTTAGTGTCTTAGGGATCGTTCTCAGGGTTCGATGGTTTCTGCACTTGTCCCAGCGCGTTGTCCAAAGGGGCATTGCCTTTTTGACCTCGTTGTGGGGTGGTGTGCGTGGTGCTGTTGTGCGCCAGGAGCTTCTTGAGCTGGGTTGCTGTTGAGGAGCCATCATGTTTGCTCTATTGGTACATCTACATCATGGTAATCCACATCATGGTAACCCAGAGAAGATGGGCTTCCGAAAGGCAAAGCCACTCAGCTGTGAGAAGACCTTATGGGAGCTTGATTACAGCATGCTCTTCACCATCAGCCCGGCGCAGCAAGTCCTGTCTTTGGGCAGCCAGCTGAAGCTGCGAAGCACAAGGAGGCGGCTGAAGGCCCGAGAACCCGCAGGAACTGGAGGGTCCGGGTTTTCTTATAGGGTTTCGGGGCTTCGCCCTCAGCCCTACAGCCTTCTCCAGGGTCAAGTCCCCATCTTTCTTGGCAAGCCCTAAACCTGCTGCTCCCGGGTCGGGCAGCCCCAAACGCGGAAACCCTAATTTGGGGCCCCTTGTCGTCGAGTGTTCCTAATAATGGATATGAGACTTCTGCTTAGGACGATGTCAGGGGGGGACCCTGAATTTTTGGGAAGCTCCCTTCGCAACCGTGTCTCCATGGTCAGCGCGGCAGGACATCGCACTTCAACGATTCCTTTGCCGCAAAGCTCCGCTCACAGCTGGAGAGGTTCCTTACGACTTCAAAATTCCCTAAGCCCCTACAAAACCCCAAACCCCAAACCCTAAACCCCAAACCCCAAACCCTGCAGCCCCCTGAGCTCAGGCCCCCTTGAGTTCCCCAGAAAGCCAGAAAGCCCTGGGGGTCGAAGCCACGGTGCCCTGAAGCTGAAATGCCCCTCACCCTATGCGCTTGAGAACCTACTGCGTCTTTGTAGGGAATGAGGGGAATGAGGCACCTGCTATCCCCATATATACATGTATACAATAAAAATAACAAGTAAATAAATAACTAAATAAATATACATATATATTCTGTTTCTTTAAATGCAATTTTCTTTTAGGGGTTATACAGGGTAACCTCATGTCTCAATGCAACCTGTAGGCCTCATCCGGTGCAGCGTTTTGTTCTTACAGGTGCTCCAGGTTCATTGGCGCGACTCTTATCTGGATGCCTGGAACACCTAGTAACGAGCTCTGACGCCCTGGGTTTAGGGTTTTAGGGTTTAGGGTTTAGGCCTTGAAAGGAGGGGACGTGTGCTGCAGAGAGAGGGAGACGGGGGCTCTTCCGCTGGCCGGCCATGGCCACGCTGAGCGCGGGCAAGAAGGCAAGGGGTTCTGGGGGGTTTCGGGGGGTTTTAGGGTTTTAAGGGGGTTTTAAGGGGGTTTGTGGGCGGGTTTCAAGGGGGTTTTAAGGGGGGTTTAAGGGGGTTTGGGGGGGGTTTTAAGGGGGTTTTAAGGGGGTTTTTAAGGTTCAGGCTCCAGGTATATTTAGGTTTTTTTCTTAGGATTTCATGTAGGGTTCAGGGGCACGAAGGCAAGGGTTTGATGGAGCAAGCGCGTGCAGGCAGCACCGCCTGAGCCTCTGAGCGCTCATCCCCCTGAACCCCAAGCCACCTAAACCCCTAAATCCTTAAATACCTCCCCAAACTTGCTAAACCCTAATCCCCAAATCCCGAAGCCCTAAACCCTAAACCCTAAACCCCGAAATCCCGAAATCCCGAAACCCCGAAACCCCGAAACCCCCAGAGCAGCCCCCCTTCGTGGGTCTTATTCAGGCAGAGGCCTCGGAGAAGAAGACGAAGGCACCAGGGGTTTTTGGGGTTTGGGGTAGGGGTTTAGGTTTTTTGGGCCAGGGTTTGGGGGTTTAGGGGGTTTAGGGATTCTAGGGGGATTAGGGGGTTTAGGGGGTTTAGGGGGATTTAGGGGTTTAGGGGTTCAGGGGTAGAGGGTTTCGGGGGTTTAGGGCTAAGGCTCAGCTGGTTTAGAGGTTCAGGGATTTAAGGGGTTTTGGGTGGTTTAGAGTTTGGAGTCTAAACTAGGTTTACCATGATATGGGCATGATATTCAGCTTTGAAAACGAAGGGTGTTTGGGGTTGTCGGTTTGCGGAGTGCGAGAACAAACCTCAAACCTCCACAGCTTTTCAAGGCCTCCAAGAACCTGAAAACCTGAAGACCTAGACCCAAAAACCCTAAACCCTTTTTTCAGCCCTAAACCCTAAACCCTGAGCCCTTACAAACCCTAAACCCTAAACAGAAAAGAAGGCACGCAAACCCCGAGGTCTAGAGAATGCAGGGGTCGGAAAGAAGCCCCGCACATGAAGGAAGGGGAGCAATGTCCAGCAACGAAGCCAAACCCAAAACCCAAAACCCAAAACCCAAAACCCAAAACCCAAAACCCAAAACCCAAAACCCGAAACCCTAAACCCTTAACCCTTGACCCTAAACCCTAAACTTTTTGTCATATAATCATCCAATGGATAGAAGTCAAGCAGGCCTTCTCACTCCTTCGTCTTCCGAGAGCCGTCTGAGCCCTTACCCAAGCCTTATACTGCAAACACGAAAACCCTGAAACGCTAAACCTGAAAGCCCTAAACCTCTAAAGCCTAAACCGAAGACCCCAACACCCTAGATCCTCAACCCTAAACCCTAAACCCTCAACCCTCAACTCTAAACCCTCAACCCTCAACCCTCAACCCTAAACCCTCAACCCTAAGCCCTGAACCCTGAATCCGAACCCCGATCCAGGCCTGGAGGCCTTTCCCTTGGAACTACTTGCCCGACAAGGCCCTCCCGGAAGGAGAAGAGGGCTTAGGGTTCTTAAGGTCTAAGGTTTGGGGTTCAGGGTACTTAGGGTTGAGGGTTCGGGGTTCAGGGTTTAGGGTTAGGGTTAGGCCCCGAATCCCTGAGTGCGAAGGCCCTACGCCCTGAAGGTTTCAGTTGCTTGTATTTGCCATGTTTGAAGGGGCCTGGGAGAACGGATTTAGGGTTTAGGGGTCTAGAGCTTAGAGTCTACAGAGTTGAGGATCTGTAGTGTTTAGGGTCTTTGCTCTGGGGTTAGGTTTTCTTAGGATCTTGCTGGACTCACGCCATCTCGCCAAGCCCGAGGAGCATTGCCGGAAAGGGTTTAGGGTTTAGGGTTTAGGGTTTAGGGTTCAAAATAGTCCTGAGCCCCATGAAGCCGAAATCCGAAAACCCCCTCTAAACCCTAAACCCTAGGGTTCAGGGATTCAGAGAAAATCGGAATGCCGCAGAGTCTGGGGTAGTCGCAATTAGGGTTTATGGTTTGGGGTTTAGAACCAGGTTTAGGGCTTAGGGTTTAGGGTTTAGGGCACCATGTTTAAATGTGACGTGAGTCCGAAACCTCCAGCCCCCAAAGCCCTAAACCCTAAACCTGAAACCCCCCCCCCCTCCCCCCCCTCAACCTTTACTCAAGGGACTAAAGGAGGGACCCTGATAAGGGACCTTAGGGGTTATTGGGGGTAACTTAGGTATATCGGGACTATATAAGGTATATTAGGGGAATAAGATTACGGGTCCCTTCTGGGGTCCCTCCTTATACCCCATGCCCCTTAATTTACAGAGCCTGCCTTAGGTGGCCTTGGTCTGGGGAGCCGCCGCGGTACTCTTCATCTCGCCTCTCTTCGTGGCACCTCGGCGACGCCCGTGTTGGGGTTCGGCGGCTTTGGTGTTTGAGGGTTTGAGGGCGTTTTTGAGGAGTGTTTGAGGAGTTTTGGGGGGCTTAGGGCTTGGGTTTCGGCTGGGGCTTTCAAAGTTTAAGGATCTCGGATTTAGGGGTTTTGGATTTGCGGGGAGCTTACCCAGAAAATTCAAAAACTGCAGCAAAGCTCTCGAGAACAAACTGCAGGGTTCAGGGTGTTTAGGTGTTTGAGGGTTTAAGTTTAAGGTTTTTTCTCTCAGTAAGGGGTGTTGAGGGGCAGGCGTAGAGGTTAGTACTATTCTAACCCGAAACCCGAAAACTTAAATGCCCAAGTATGGTCGTAGTTTAGGAGGCCTGGAGTCTTTCACGTGCTTGGAGAGTCTTTAATAGACTTGCAGATCTCTCTTTACTAGTACTACTCTGAGCTGGACACATGTTAGGTTCAGGGAGTTTCGGTTTTAAGGTTGAGGGGTTAGGGTTCTAAGCTCTGACCTGTGCAACGGAGCGTCTTGTTGGAGCTGTGTATTTCCATAAACACGGGTGTGAGCCCCCTGGAAACCCCAGATAAGAACCAAGCAGGAGCCCAAAAACACATAAGGCCCAATACGGTAGGATAATCCCCTACAGAGGTCCTGCTGACTCTTGTTTATCTAGGGTTGAAGGTTTGCAGGTGGATTTTGTGGATAGTGGAACAAAACCCTCACCGATCTCCCAAGCCTGCCTGAACCGTAAAACATTTTGGTGAGAAGTCTGCGTCTTGCTGACGGCGAGGTTCTGATTCTTGTCAACCTCTCCTGGTTTCATGTCTGCAACTTTGTCTGGCACCTTGCTTGCACCAGAGCTTCTTGTACCTGTAGGACCTGTAGTTCTGAAGCCATATAAGCTTCTTCAGAGACACATCTAGAAAGATCAAAATAGGCCCCAGCACCGAGGCCCATCTTCCCAAATTCCGGCAAACCGCCTGAACACGGGATTGAGGGTTTGGGTTCCGGGTTTAGCCAATTCCCGCTAGACACCCAGCTGAAACCAGGCACCGGACTAGGGAAAAGCCGGTATCCTTGCCCCCGAACAGTGGCACAACCCCCCCGCCTCCATAGGGACGTACCTTGCAGGTATACAGGTGTACACCCAAATATTCGACCCAAGGCTTTGTGTCCTACACCTTCAACCCTGAGTGCCACCACACCCTACCTACACCCTAGACCCTAAACCCAAGACCCAAGACCCAAGACCCTACACCCTACACCCTACACCCTAACCCAAGACCCTACAGCCTAGACCCCCAGACCCTACACTTGGGTACTAACAGTCGTTGATAGGGATTACAATAGGGGGTACTATAATCCCAATTAACAGCCCAACCCTGCACCCGAACCCCCATCCATCCGAAGCCTTTTCAGGCATCACCGCAACTTCGCGCGCTGCAAAGAGGCGATTCCCGAGCTGATCCGGTCCGTGTCGAGGCCCTCTGCGCTTCAGTCAGGAGTAGGGTTTTTTTGGTGTAGGGTTGAGGGCCATGTGTGTAGGTCGCAGGGCGTTTAATGGGGTAGGGGGGTTGCATGGAGAAGTTGAGGTTGGTTTTGGCACGGTGTGGCAAACGGGTTGGACAGTTTGGCCTTTCGAACCTCCCCAAATTCCGAAAGCCCGGCCCTGTCAATTGTAGTGTGGAGGGCTGTCTAGCGGTTTGCCATTCTGAGTCTTTTGCTGGCATGGAGCAGAGGTCTTGCGCTGCTGCGCTTGACGCTGGCTTTTGCTGATGAGGGGGTAATGGGCACTTCGGCGTCTGTGCGGGTATTGGTAAAGTTGGCGAGTCCGTGGTAGGCGAGTGCATCTGAAGGACTCAAGTGGCTTGGCTGTAGGCAGGAACGGCCAGCAGATCCTGTAGCCATGTGGGGTCCAGGGTTGCTCTCCACCGTCTTCTTTCCAGGCAAGCCTCTGAGTGGTACTCTAAACCTTGTGAGCGCCCCCCGCTTGGCAGGCCTCTGGGACGGCTGATGATGCAAGACCCCAGGAACCATTCTTACCTGAGCCTCGGCTTGTGTTGGCGTTTAGGGTCTGGGACCTTTCCCAGCGAAGGCTCATCCCTAGACCCTCT
Source organism: Symbiodinium natans (assembly GCA_905221605.1). Taxonomy (NCBI): domain Eukaryota; class Dinophyceae; order Suessiales; family Symbiodiniaceae; genus Symbiodinium; species Symbiodinium natans. Next base: position 412,241 of record CAJNDS010002094.1, read on the forward strand.
GCCCTAAACCCAATCGCAGCCTAACCCCCAAACCCCAAACCCCAAACCCCAAGCCCCAAGCCCCAAGCCCCAAGCCCCAAACCCCAAACCCGAAAACCCCAACCCCCAAAACCCCAAACCACAAACCCAACTCCCTTCGGAGCCTCTGAAAAAAACAGATACACCGCCCCAACCGAGGCCCTGGCAGGTTATCGGGGGCGTAGAGCCTGGGCTGCGAAACATGGGGTTTAGGTAAAGCTTAGGGGGTTTTTGGAGGGTGTCAAGGTTAAGGACTAGGAGTTTCCGTTGCAGGTGCTGGGGGCGCGTCGAATGTCCCGTATTTGGGGCGCCAGTAGATGAGCTTTTTCAATTGAGGGGAAATACCAAGGGCCAATGAGTTGGGGGGGTCTTACAGGGCTTTCGGGCTGTTGTTTAGATGCTTGGGTGTTTAGGGGTTTTGGCAGTAATTTCATGTAGCTTCCGCAGTCGACGCCCCAAACCTGAAATCAACGACACGGCCCTGCCTCCCTCGACTTTTTTTTTTACTTGGGTGTGGTTTTGGGAAAGTTGAGAGGCCTGAGCCATTCAGGTGGTCCCCGCACTGTTCTTTTGGGCCATGTGGCGCTACGCCAACTTCGGCCGCAGGCTCAGCTCGCAGGCAAAAGGAAGCCGAGCACAAAAGCCGAGGGCCCAACACACACGGGTTTTGGGGTGTAGGGTGCGCGCTGTCAAATCGTTTGCTCCCTCCCTCGCTCTCATGGAACGGTCCGGTTCTTCAGCACATCCGGGCAGCTGACATGCCAGGGGAGCACTGGGATCAAGCAGCTGTTTTTGTGCCCCAGGGCTTTAGGACCTTCATAATTCGAAGCTCCTGGCACCTCAAGAACTGCCCGTGTGGCCAAGGCTTCGAGTTTTCCACGCTTGCCTTCAGCCCAGCTTCGGGGACATTGGGGATGGCTTTGGGGGGGGCTTATGGGTCCAGGTGTCTCGGGCTTTGGAGGATTTGGGGTGCTTTGTGAACTTATGTTTACGGGCTTGTGGGTTCATGGTTCGGACCTTTTGGGGGGTGGGGGGCTTGGGGAAGTGGTCAGAACTGCGAGTTGTGAGTATAGGGGCACAGGTAGCGGTTCTTCAGTCGGTTCTTCGGTTCGTTCTATTTTGCCAAGTTCCCGATGAATCTCTCTTTCCTGTGTCCTAAACCCTAAGCTCTAAACTATGAACCCTCACCCTAAACCCCCCCAAACCCTAAGCTCTCCGTGAGGCCTGCGAGTAAGCTGTCCAATTTCTTGGCCTGCAATCCTTGGTTCTGCACTCACGTAATCCGTCCAACTTGCGAAGTCGCGGTCGCCTAACCTGGATGTGGGGTTTAGGCTTTCGGGTTGAGGGTCTCGCCCTGAGCCCTGAACTCCCTGAGCCCTACACTCTAACCCTGCACCCCAAACTCGGAAACGAAGCTCCGCACCCAAGCGCAATCCACATACTTGTCAGGGTGTCAGGCTTCCGTGCTTCAGGACTCAAGCCAAAAGCCTCGACAGTGGGTGTGGGGTTTACGCGGTTTCTGGTTATCCGTTGTTCTTTTGCAGATTGTTTTGGGGTTTATGCAGTTTAGGGATACTTTGGGTTTTTTTGGGTGGTTGGGTTGGTTCCGCCTTTAACAAGAGAGCTTCAAAGAAGTAGGGTGCGAAAGTTGTACCACGAGCGAACCCTGTAACCTTTCCCGGAGAGCCCTGATTGCCCCCAGGTCATCTACCACACGCTTCGTGGCGGGCCGCGCTTCCGCCACTTCGGCCACATCCACACGCTGGTTCACAAGGAAGGCCATGCCCCTTGGCTGTTTTAAGGGGGGTAGTGTGGGGGTTTAGGTCCATGCTTTGTGGTTCCTTCAAAAAATCAAAGGGGGCTCGCACACCACGCTTGCTGAACGCCATGAAGCCGGGAAACACCCCCAAGACCCTGAACCCTTACTGTACCCCTAAACCTTAAAACCCTAGACGCCTTAAGCCTTAAGCCCTAGATGCAGCCGGTACGACCAAGTCTCACACCGGCATCTTCCGCAAGTCGTTCTGGCCGATGAACTACCTGCTCCTTGGCAACTCCAGGGTGGACTCAGGGGGGTTTAGGGTGTAATGGTTGATTTAGGGCTTAGTGTTTAGGGTCTAGGGTTTTGGGTGGGGTTAGGGCCTTCGGATTTAAAGGTTCACGGGGTTAAAGACTTAAGGTTCAAGGGGCTTAGACCTTCGATGTAGGGCTTAGGGCCTAGGGACTTTCGGACCTCCACAGAACCCTCAGCTACTATTTGCTTAAGGACCCCCAAGGAATATTCAAAAAATGATTCCTGACAAGGGCACTCTAGGGATTGTTATCGTCTACTTTGGGGGGGTTCTTAAGCACAAAGTAGTGGACCGGTGCCTCCGTTCGAGCTTTCTCGGGTTCTTCCCCCAAGTGGGCCCTGTAGCCTCAAGCCACCAGAACCGAGGCCCTGCTCCAACTTGTGGGCTTCTGGGTGACTCAGGGCATCGGGCTTAGGGTCCAGGGCCGCCTTTTTTTCATGTGTGTTTTTTTTAAGGGTTTAGAAGCCCTTTGCCAGCAGCTTTATCCGGGTGCGGTCTGTGCACCCCAGGCTCAGCGCCCGCCAGCAACAGACCCCAGCCCAAGCTTCAAGGTGCGAGTGGTGGATTGGGCCTTTCTACGGTGTGGTTCCGCATCTGGCCTGCATGGGATGGGCACTCTGAGCTTGGGGCTGGTTTGTGGCCTTGGAAGGTTTCGCCCTACACGAAAAAACCCAAACCCCTAAACTTTAAACCCTCAACCCTAAAACCCTAATCCGAAAAGCCCCAAACACCTGAAACCTGGAAACTTCCCCGCCTCCCAACGCTAGCCTGTCGCATCCTGCCAAGCCCCGGTGACCGCACCGAAAGCGGAGCCAGACACGCCCCACCCCCCCGGCAACCGCCAGACCCTGTATCCAAACTTCCCCCCCTAACCTCAAGCCCTAAACCCCAGAACCCCCCCAAAACACCCCCCCAAACACCCCCCCCAAACAACCTCCAAACCCCTAAACCCGAAGCCGCACCAAGCCTCGAACATCCCTTGATACTTGGGATCCCATTTTTTTCTACAATGTCCGCAAAAAAACCTCAGCCCAAGTTCCTAGACCCCCAAGCCTTCTGAGTGTACGACTTGGGAATTGGGGGTTTTAGCACCTTCGGACTCAAGGAACAGCTATAGCATCGCCCACATGAAGATCCACCACCGGTGGCACAACGACGTCGACGACGTTCACACGCATCTCGGCTGCCCGAAGCCCGAAAGCTGGCAAAGAGAGGCCCTTCTAATCCCCGAAAAAACCTTAACGTCCACCCCCCCCCCCACCACCAAAAGAGACCACACCCTAAACCGCCCTAAACCCTAAAACCCCCCAAACCCTAAACCCCCCCCCCCCCCCTTCAAAAGAAGCCCTAAAGCCCCCAAGCCCCTCGAGGAACCTAGACCTGGACCGGACCAAGCTGTCCTCGCCGCCTGTCTGGGATTTTAGGTTTAGGGTTCAGGGTTTTACCCTAAACCCCAAGCCCTACACCCCAAGCCCTAAAGGGAGGAAGGCTCAGGGATACATGGGTTCTGTTCTGGGGTTTAGGGCTTATAGGGCTTACGGCTATTGTTGATGCGGTTCCAGTCTTACGGGGGTGCTAAGGGTGCAGGCCTTTGGATTTGGGGTTTTGGGCGATTTAGGAGTATGAGGGCCATGATGTTTACACCACGGTACAGTGCAGACGAACTGGGGTCAGCAGTGTATGTTCTGCATTTTCGGGCTTAGGATTTAGGGTTTGGGCTCCAGGCTAGAATGTCAGGTTGTGTGTGGCAGAGGCAGCATGGGCGTCGATTCCGGAATCACGAGAGCAGAAGTGGTATCGAGTGACCCAGCCCCAAGCCGGAACCTTGATCTTTTTGATCTCTAAAACCCTAAACCCTAAACCTCAAACCCGAAGCCTCTAAACCCTGAACCTTTGTGGGATTTTCATGCAGGTTGCTGACTACTTCTCTTTTCTCACCCCATCGCCGAATGCTCGCTCAATTAAGAGTTGAGGCTGTCTCACGAGTGATCTGGAGCAGTCCTCATTGCCAATCGCACGCCTAAAGCCCAACCCCAAACCCCAAACCCCAAACCCCAAACCCCAAACCCCAAACCCCAAACCCCAAACCCCAAACCCCAAACCCCAAACCCCAAACCCCAAACCCCAACCCCAAACCCCAAACCCCAAACCCCAAGCCCTAAACCCTAAACCCCAAACCCTAATCTCAAAAACTCAAAGCCCCCGGAGCCCAAAACCCCCTTCAGGTTCTTCATCTACACGCCGCGTTTCAGCTTGCACCCACGGCTCCATAAGAGGGTGCATGGCTCTGGATTTCTGGGTGCTGGGTTTAGGGTTTAGGGTTTAGGGCTTAGGGGCAAGTATAGGGCACTGAGGGTTTGAGGGTTTTGGGTCTTAGGGCTGAGGGTTTTGCAGTGCAGGTCCCTTCTTTCGGTCTTTCAGGCTTGGGGGCTTTGGTTTTAAAATGCTCTGAAGTTTGGGGTCTTCAGGGGTCAGGGGGACGGAGGGTTTGAGGATTGCCGGCGCCTTGCAGTCGCGTCAGAGGGCCACCGGAAATCAGGAGTATGCGCTGAGCGGAGAGGTCATGGACCCATGAAATTCTTGATGTGGTGTGCTGGGGTCGCTCACAAAAAACAGCCGGTGATTGGGGCTTCGAAGAAGCCCTAAACAAAAAAAAGCCTGAACCCTTTGCGCAAGCTTGCTGATCCCTTCTTCAACACAGCTGAAGAAAGTTGGAAAGGTCGGCCGTGCTAACTTTGAGTCTTCAAAGCCCGAGCACAAAACTTCCAGCTTCCGGCTTGGGGTTTGGAGTTTAGGGGTTTGGGGTTTAGTGGTTTAGCACTCTCAGCCTAACTGTAAAGCCCTTCAACCCTAAACCCTAAACCCTAAACCCTAAACCCTAAACCCTAAACCCGAAACCCTAAACCCTAAACCCTAAACCCTAAACCCTAAACCCTAAACCCTAAGCCCTAAACCCTAAACCCTAAACCCTAAACCCTAGACCCTAAACGCTAAACCCTAAACCCTAAACCCCTAAACCCTTAGCAGGTACTGGATGGGTATCAGCCCGGTGGCCCTCCTGGCCAAGCGCAAGGCGCCAGCAATCTGCGAGCCCATCATTCTCAACCCTGAACCCTAAACCCCTAAACCCCTAAACCCCTGAACCCCTAAACTTCCCTAAGCTTCCCTAAACTTCCCTAAACATCCCTAAACTTCCCTAAACTTCCCTAAACTTCCCTAAACTTCCCTAAACCCCGAAAACCCTAAACCCCTAAACCCCTAAACCCCGAAACCCCTAAACCCCTAAACCCCTAAACCCCTAAACCCCGAAACCCCGAAACCCCTAAACCCCTAAACCCCGAAAACCCGAAACCCCTAAACCCCTAAACCCCGAAACCCCGAAACCCCTAAACCCCTAAGCCCCTACACCCCTAAACCCCTAAACCCCTAAACCCGAAACCCCTAAACCCCTCAACCCCTAAACCCCCTAAACCCTAAAACCTGAACCCTCAAGCCCGAAAATCACCAGAGCAAGCAGCCCATGAATCCCCCAAGCCCTCGTGGCCAAAGCATCATCATCACCTGCAAATCGGATCCCAACAGAAAAGGCCCCAAAAGGAAGCCCCAAGGTGCAAAGCAAGCCCCCCCGACTAGACTCTCGGGGTTCTCTTGTGGGGGTTTCTTTGGCATTCCCTGGCATTCCCTCAAACCCCCTAGTGACTGTCGCAACCAGCCCTCGAACACACAACCCCAAGCTTATCCAAAAATCGTAAACCCTACAAACCCTAAACCCTAAACCCCAAACCCTAAACCCTAAATCTTAAACCCTGAACCCTGAACCCTGAACCCTGAACCCCATCCCTAAACCCTGAACCCTGAACCCTAAACCCTAAACCCTAAACCCTAAACCCTAAACCCTAAACCCTAAACCCTAAACCCTAAACCCTAAACCCTAAACCCTAAACCCTATCCCTACCTTGAACCCTTTAACCCAGAGCCCCTCCACTGCGAAGGAGTGGGTCCTGGTTCGGCAGATGCTCGAAGGGATGCTGGCCTACTACGGGGTGACGCGCCTCGGCGCGTGTCACCGAGGTTTAGGGTTTAGGGTGTGGGGTTTAGGGTTCGGGGTTTAGGGTTTGGGGTTTAGGGTTTAGGGAGAAAGGTTTAGGGTTTAGGGTTTAGGGTTTGGGGTTTGGGGTTTAGGGTTTAAGCGCTCTCAGCCGCTTTCAAAGTTTAGGGTGTAGGGTTTCCGGTTTGAAGTGGTTCTGAGGACAGGTGAGACTTTGGAGTTCAGGACGTGGGCTTCGTTGAAGGGGGGCAGGGGTGTGGCGTTGTGCTTTTGTGGTGGCTTTGTAGAAACTTCAGAGGACCCAACGCCCCCAGAAGCCGAAGAAACCCTCAAGCCCTAAAAACCCTTAAAAGCCTAAACCCGCAAAGCCCTTAAACCCCCGCAAAGCCCCAAAGCCCGAAAAGCACTAACACCCTATTAAAGCCCCCCATCTTTGAGCAACCGAATTTTCTCTACTCGAGCGCCACGGCCCCCTTTGGAGTTTAGACAAATCCCTCGAGCGCTTTACAGCAGCGATGTCCATTAGGGCTTAACCCCCGGAAACTCCAAGCCCCTCAACCCCTCAAGCCCTACAGAGCCAACTCCTAAAACCCTCAGGTCCTTAAACTCCCAAATCCCAACTCAAACCTATCAACCCTGCAGTCCTCAAACACTGAAACCTCAAGAGCCCTGAAGCCCTGAACTCCAAAGTCCCTTTAAACCTCTGGAAAAAAAAACAAGCCCCAGAACCCCTAAAGCCCTAAGCTCTAAAAGCTCTAAGGCCCTAAACCCCCTGAAGTTGAAAACGAAAGCCCACAGCCAGAGGCTTCTTCTCTTCCTCTGGAGCCCAACCTTTTGCATCGTCTACTGGGTCTTCTGCCATCTCGAAGGCCCTTTAATGGGGCTTCAGGGGGTTTCTGAGGGGGTTTTCTCAGGGTTTTCGAGGGGGGCTTTCGGGGGGTTTGTAGGTGGTTTTCAGGGGGCTTGAACAAGGGCAGGTTGAGGCGGAGGAATGGATTGTCTGAATCCTGTTTGGGCTTCTCCCCCCGAAGATCTCCCCCAGACCGGCCCAATTCCACCCTGAAACCTTCAGCAGTCTCCTAGTGTGCAGGAATGCTCCTGCTCTGTGCCATCTCGTACCTCTGGCATGCCTTCGTGGAGGAGTCTGCGGCTTGGCAGGAGTTTAGGGTTCGGGGGGGGCTTCGGGGGGGGGGGGGGGCTTCTTGGGGCCGTTATTTTGGGAGCTGTGCTTCACCAACTCGGCCATCACTGGAGGGCCCTTGCAACTCCACTCCCTGAATCCGGAACCGACCCCCAGCCCAGGACCCAAAGCCCCAAGCCCTAAACAGGCCCTAAACCCTAAACCCTGACCCCCAAAACCCAAAACCCAAAACCCAAAACCCAAAAACCCAAAATCCCAAACCCTGCATTTGTGAAAGTGCGCCCCACAGAATTCGCCTCCAAGTCCTCCCGAGGATCCTGGAAACCAGTACGTCAACTCCGTGACGATCCTCGACGGCCACGACAACACCTTCAACGAGGCATCTGCGAGGGTGGCGAGATTGAGGGTTTAGGGTTTAGGGTTTAGGGCTAGGGTTTAGGGTTTAGGGTTTAGGGTTTAGGGTTTAGGGTTTAGGGTTTAGGGTTTAGGGTTTAGGGTTTAGGGTTTAGGGTTTAGGGTTTAGGGTTTAGGGTTTAGGGCTTAGGCTTTGAGTCGGCTCATGCAGTGGATTTCTCGAACGATGTCCTGTAGAGTTTCGGGGGGCAATTTGGTCGGGGATCTTGACCCCCTAGGGGTGTTTTAGGGTTTAGGGTTTTCAGGGCTTAGCGCTATGAACTCTGAGAATATCCCTAAACCCTAAACCCTAAACCCCCTAAACCCTAAACCCTAAACCCTAAACCCTGAACCCTAAACCCTAAACGCTAATCCTCCTTGGTTCAGGACTACCACGTCGTGCACCATCACTCCCCTTCGACGCACTGGTCGGACGCTCCGGCTCACTTCGAGGCGCACAAGGAGGAGTCTCCCGGCCCAGTGGGTTTAGGGTAGGGTTTAGGGTTCAGGGTTCAGGGTTCAGGGTTCAGGCTTTAGGGTTTAGGGTTTATGGTTTAGGGAGTTTCTTTTGGGGATTCTTTGGGGTTGCTTTGGGTTTCCTTTGGGAGTTTCGGGGTTGGGGTTTAGGGTTCTTGACGCCTGCCCCAATACAAGGTCAAGAGTGGGGTCGCGCAGGCCTGAGGGTGTGGTCAGACCACATGCAAGCTTTAAGGATCCGCGTGTTCTCTTGCTCCACTTTCTTCACGGTCCTCAAAAAACGTGTCACGGAACACAGAACCTTGTCACAGTGCGACCCGCTCTTGACCTCTATTGGGGCAGGGGGAGCGACTGAGAGAGAGGCAAAGGGTTCAATGAGGAGTGAGCGTCAAGAACCCTAAACCCCAAACCCCGAAATTCCCAAAGAAACCCCAACAGAAACACCCTAAACCCCAAACCCTAAAACCCTTTAAACCCTAAACAATAAACCCTACTACAATTTCACTCGAAGCTGTAGACCCGAAGCTCCAAATCAGAGGATTACAGGAGGGAGACCTGTAAAGGCACCCTAAACGCCTTTTCGCCCCTTTGGGTTCAGGGTTCAGGGTTTGCTCATCACCCGCTCTGGAGACACGTTGTATTGCGTACTGTGTTTAAAGAGCCCTACACACCTTAATGAAGCAACATGCCGACAAATTTTCCTCAGAAATATTCCTCAATCAAGGGGACTTGGGCTCTTTTGTTTACTGTAGGTCTGGTTGTGCCTAGTGGAGCTAGGGGCAAGGGCGTCGTGTTGAGGTATGCAGCTGTGAACGCGACCATCTTCCGCGATACGGAGGAAGGCATGCTCATACAGATGCTATTCGAAGCCCAGCTGCCTGAGTTGAAGATCGCTGTCCCAAGCTAGGGGGTGTTGGTGTTGCAGCGGCTTGCTGAACTCTCCTACGTCTCCAACTTCTAGGACGGCAGCCCTTCAAACCTTTCCCCATCAAAGCCCACCCCAAGTTTCCGCTTCCTTCCGATGCTTGGCTTCTTTCTTCTTGTGCTATGCCGATGACTGTCAGTATCCAGGAAGGGAGGGAGGCAGGCGGCAGGGAGGCATAGACCACTCTCAGTGCCAAAGACAAAGCGCTGGACGGCGCGTCAGAAAGAAGTAGCGCAGCACAAGCGGAAGGGGAGCAGCCCCAACGCGGGGGCGCACGAACAGCGCGGGGGCTTCCCCCTCATGCCCGAAGGAAGCAAGAAATAAAAGAGAGGTTGTCCTGTGTGAGGGAGATCCACGCCTCATCTCGATTCGTATCGCACCGACTGACTCGGTTACGCATGCCCCTTGGAGCGGTCTCCCTTCGGGGGGGGATCTTATGCGCTGAAGAAGAAGAAGAATAAGAAGAAGTTGAATAAGAAGAAGTTGAATAAGAAGAGAGAGAGAGAGAGAGAGCGAAGAGATGAACGCATGCCGACACCCAACGCACTAAGCCCTGAAGCCTCCAAACTCCCAGGCCCAGGTTCCTCAAGCAAGGGCCGCCTAAGCATGTTGATGTAAAGATGCCCCAAGGAAAATGACTGGGATGGCATGGCCCGGCACTTTGTCCCGACCTCGGCACCCAGTGAGGAGGGCTTCTTGCAGTTTCCGGCGTAGGGATTTGGAGGTCCTGGAAGCCCTAAACATCCCCAAACGTTGAGAACCTCTTAGATCTTCCATCACATGGAGAGCCTCTAATAAGGGGGTCGGAGCCCCGAGTGGGCGCATCACAGCCCGATTTGCATGTCCGCATGGCCATGGCGCTTCTCAGGCTCAGCGCGGGGCAGGGCGCCTTGTAGGTCCTCGTGCTCAGGAACGTCGCCCCTGTAGAGTTGGAGACCGGATGCTGCGGATTTGGAGGGTTTCCGGGGAAGAGCTGGCAGCTATTCCCGCGCAGGGGTTGACCGATGTGAGGTCCCTGAAGCACCACTTGCAGGCTCTGTACGGCTTCCCAGTTTTCCTTCAGCAGCTCTTGCACGAGTGCCACGTACTGGGTGATGATGCAAAGTTGGATGCACTAAGCGAGCTTCAAATCGTGCTTCGTCACGTCAATAGCTGTGCGCAGAGGCGATCGGTATCAGAGATGCTCATCGAAGCCGCTGGATGCAATCGGGTTGGCGTTGCGCGATTTCTGTTGGAAGTTGGAGCTGACATCGGCCGCTCGGCACTGAGATGCGCGTCGGACAATGGCCACGTGGAAGTCGTCAGTTTGCTGCTGCAAGCGCGTGCTGACGCCAATGCGCGAAGCATGCCCCGCAAGCCCAGAGTTCCCTGGCAGGTTGGACTACTACAAGCTACACTGTCTGCTGAGTTGGGCCTGGACAGTAATGATGGCAGCACAGCACTCATGATGGCGTCATCAAGTGGCCACACGGAGATCACACACCTGTTATTGGATGCTGGCGCCGACACAGATCTGATGAACATCATGGACAAGACAGCCTTGATCTTGGCATGTGAGCATGGCCACTTGGATACCGCGCGCTTGCTGTTGAGTGCCCGTGCTGACATGGACGCAGTAGGAGTATGCAGCAACACGGCACTCATCACTGCATGTGACCGGGGTCATGTTGGGATGGTGAACTTGCTACTGGGTGCCGGAGCGGACAGCGGCCGGCGCGGATTCTACGGCAAGACGGCTCTTATGGCTGCATCAGACAAGGCCCACGTGAACATCGTCAAGGCCTTGCTGGATGCCGGCGCTGATGCAGACCTGACGAACGACTTCGGCTGCACAGCGTTGATTTGGGCAGCTGACAAAGGCCACGATGGGATTGTGCAGCTCTTGCTGGAGGCATGTGCGGGCAAAGACAAGATGGACAGGCATGGCGAAACAGCGCTTATGCGTGCGTGTCGGAAGGGACATATGGACGCAGCGCGCTTGCTCCTGGCAGCTGGCGCAGGAACGACCCTAAGGAACACGAAGGGCGACACAGCTTTCGTCCTCGCAGCCGGTAGAGGGCACACGTGTGTTGCGCGCCTGCTACTGCTGGCAGGTGGTGGCATGCCTGGTGCAAGCCGCGCAAGCACTTGGATGACAGGGGGTGGCATCCACAGCGCTGGGCGCTATGGGCCGGTACGACAGCGAGTTTGCGACAAAGAACAGAGGGCGCGCCGTGAGTGTGCACTTGCTGGACTCGGTGGGGTGCTTCAGCACCATACTTTGCCTTAGTCGCAGATCTGGAAAGAGTGGAAAGAAGCCGCATCCGAGCGTTGTTTGTGGGAGATAATGTTTAGGCTGTGAGGAGATGATCAAGAGAGTTGAAAGCCATCGACGGTTTTCGGGTCACAAGATCTGGGATCTGGCATGTCTAGTTTGAGGCCGTCGAGTTCAGGTCCTTCACACCCCTGCTTAGTCCATTGCCGCTGGCTACAGACTTCGAAGGGGTGGTCGCTGTTGTTGAAGCTTAAGTATTAAACCCTCCCCTTCAACCTCATCCTCAATTGGGTCTTGAGGAGCGCAAGACTTGCTACAGATGAACCCTCGGGGGATTGTTTTCCAGGGTTTGAATTCGGAGGAAGGCTTGTCAGCCCTAAATTTCATTCCCGAACCCCACGCAAATGACTGAGTCCTGCTGAATGTTCCAAAACCCAGAACGCCTAACCCAAAACCCTAAACCCTAAACCCTAAACCCTAAACCCTATACCATATACCCTAAACCCCTACAACCCAAAACGTAAGATGTCCTGAGGTGGACTTGAACGGAAAGCTGAGCCACGAGGAGAAGAGAGATCTCCTCGTGCGAAGGTTCTCGGGCGGGCTCTTTGAGATTCAGGGTTTAAGGTTTAGGGTTTAGGGTTTAAGGTTTAGGGTTCAGGGTTTCCAGAAACTCCAGTACCCCTCCATGAAGGACTATTCCTTGGTAGACAAGATCCCAAATGTGATTGCCAGGATTAACCTTTTTTGGGTTTAGGGTTTTTAGGGTTTTTAGGGTTTTTAGGGTTTTTAGTGTTTTTAGGGTTTTTAGGGTTTTTAGGGTTTTTAGGGTTTTTAGGGTTTAGAGGTTTTAGGGTTTAGGGATTTTAGGGTTGAGGGTTTTTGGGGTTTAGGGTCTTTGGCCCCCTGAACCTTGGGGCCCAGGTTGAAGTACGTCGTGGGGCAAGATGGCCGAGACGGACTGCCAGTTTACGTCGGGAAGGGTTTGAGGTTTAGGGTTTCGGGTTTAGGGTTGGGGGTTTAGGGTTTAGGGGTTGGAGTGTGTGTTTGGTGCGGGCAGGAGAGTTCAGCCTAGGAGGGGTTTGTAGGACGAGGGTTTAGGGTTGAGCCTTCTTTGGCTCTTCCCAGATTCTGAGCCTCTAAACCTTAAATCCCCAAACCCTTAGGTTCTGTGGGCCTCGGCCTCTGACGGTGTTTTTGTTTGTTTTGCTCCGGCATACGTTTCCCAAGGCCGAAGTGGGGGGCATTTCCCAACATGAGGAATCCAAAGCACCACGATCCATATTGCGGCAAAAAAGGGCACCCCCCTATTTCAGGCTCTCAAGTCGAGATCCCCAAGCGGCTCAAGCCCACGGCGCCCTGAAGGAAGGCGGGTCGACTGGGGGTCTTCAGACACCATCCGAGACTACAACGACTGACCTGCCGCTTCTATAGATTCAGCGATGGTTTTCTGGGGCTGGACTAAAGCTCCACCCCCTGCTGCGCAGATCGCTTAACATGGTGGCTTCGGGTGTTTCTTTATCGGGTTCTTAAGGGAGGGGGGCTTCAAGGGGCCGGTATGTAGCCCAAGCTTCCCAAATATTCCCCCACTACCCCCTAAGGCGCCCTATCCGAGGTACCTGCCCCCCCCATGAACCCCCCCTCCCTCTAAGAACCCTCTAACCTCTGCTGGCGCCGGCCCATGGATGGTGCTCCTGGCTTCAGTCCCATGCTGAAGCGCAGTCGGCGTCGGCACATTGCTTTTAATTTGTGGAGTGAAGCCCCAGATGGACTTACCCATGGATTAGCCCCCAGCCCTTGTTCCCTTTCATGCGGTTGGGATCTCTTACAAACCCCCTTGAATCCTGAACCCTACGCCCTCAGACAAACCCTCAAGTCTTAAAGCCCTAATCGCCCCAAAGGCCTCACACCCCCTGGCTATGCCCTCAACCCCCAACCCCAAAACCTACCCTAAACCCAAAACCAGAAGCCCAAAACCCTAAACCACAAAAACACCCATCCCTAAACCCTAGAGGCCCAAAGCCCTTAAACCATAAGCCCTAAACCCCAAAGTCCTGAACTTTTTCTGAGCCCTTAAAACCTAAACACCCGAACCGCCCTAAACCCGAAACCCTAAACCCTAAACCCTAAACCCTAAACCCTAAACCCTAAACCCTAAACCCTAAACCCTAAACCCTAAACCCTAAACCCTAAACCCTAAACCCTAAACCCTAAACCCTAAACCCTAAACCCTAAACCCTAAACCCTAACCATAAACCGTAAACCCTAAACACCCTAAACCCGAATCCCTGAAGCCTTAAGGCCGTAACTTGGCAGCCGTACGGTGTCCTTCTGCCCTTTGTGTGTTCTGGGTTCCTTTGTAGAAGCAACCCAAAAAACAAAGAACCCTAAACCCCTAAAACGCAGAACCCTAAACCCCCGAAACCCCTGAACCCCTAGACCCCGAACACCCCTAGCACCCCTAACACCTCTAACACCCCTAAACCCCTAGCACCCCTAAGCCCCCTGAACCCCCCTAAACCCCCTAAACCCCGAAGCCCTCATAAAACCCTAAAGCTGAAGACCCTTAGCGGCCTTAGCGTCATTTCGTTGGGCTCCTGGTTTTCATGAGCGCTGGCCGCTTGCAGACCGATTTTCCAGTGGCAAGGGCCGAGGCGGGGAGGCCGGTTTAGGGTTTAGGGTTTAGGGTTTTAGGGGTTCGGGTTTTTAGGGTTCGCGGTTTGTATTGATGAAGAACTGTGGGTTTACTTTTTGGAGGGTTCGGGGTTTACGGTACGGGGTCGGGTAGTTGGGTTTTAGGGTTTTAGGGCTTGTAGGGTTGGGGCACGGGGGTTGTGAAGGCTAGGCTGTAGCCCAGGGTCTAAGGGCTCTGTGGGGGGTCTGGGCTTAAGGTTTGGGGGCGGCAGGGGGGGGGGGGTTGAGCGTCTGCGAGCATCCGCAGGCCCCAAAAAACCCCCGAAACCCTAAACCCAAAAGCCCCTCAACCCTACAGTGTTACAGCCCCAGGCGCAAAGCACACTAAGCCCTCCAGCCTCCTGAGTCATTGTCACCCAGAAATTGTTGTGTAGGTTTGAGGAAGTAATTGCGTATATCATCCTCATACCCCCTTATGCGCATACATATCTATATATATATATACATATATATATACATATATATATATACATATATATATATATGTGTGTGTGTATATAGGGAGCTGCTCAGCTTCTCTTTTGCTGCCTTCTTTTGCGGCCTTCCTCTCCCCCTGTCCGGGGGACCTCGTGACAGCGCGCAAGCCATCGAAGTGAGAGCGGCTCCTGCATCGCGAAGAGTCCCTGTTGCCCAGTCCCTGCTGCCCACACCAGATCCCACAAAGTATCTCTGGAGCCCCCACGTCGTCAGCATGCTTAGTTCCAGGGTGGAATGTTCCGAAGCAAGTGGTTTCTGATTCCCCAAACAGCGTGTCGACGGTAAGTAAGAGGTTCCAGCAGTCAAGGGGAGGAGGGACGAGGCCGATGTTGCCGCGCAGCGCGCCCGCCGGCATTTTGGACGAATATCGCGCTCTGGGCCTAGGCGCGGGCCGTGCTTCAGGGAGACAGTCAGCGCTTTTGGACATCTGGGCTGACTGTCGTCGCTTTCGGCTGTCCGGGTTTGCGAACTGCGAAAGTGTCGTTTTGGATTTCGTCACATTGTCTCTGACTGTTTGGGTATAGTTTTGCTTACGAGAGGGTAGGTTAAGTCGTATCTTCTTGTGTAAAGTCGTATCTCGGGTGCGTGCACACTGGCGATTCGCGAATTCCAAGATTGGTCAGAACCCACTTGCACCCCCAAGCAGAAGTCTCATTCACGCTGACAAAAATGTGCTCCCCTCCCGGGCGTGCGGTGACAAGTGTGTATTTTGCATGTGTGTCGAGAACATGCGCGTGCGGCGTGTGCACATTGGGGGAAAGGCTTCAACATATGTCTCTGTCATGCGACTTTACGCGGGGTGATGTGACTTCGCTCGCAGCCGCGCGTCGCTGGGGAGATGTGACTTCACCCGCAAAGATGTGAGTTAACCTAGCCCCTTGTACAGGGTTCTTTGTCGATGTTCGGAACACTTCCATGGGGTTTGCAACGATCCCATGGTTTCCAAAAGATCTTGGGGCCCAGGCGCCTAAGTTATGTAGGGTTTTAAATTTAGGGCTTCAGGTCTATGGGTCTATTTGAAGGCTCATGGATAGCTTTTGTTAGGGTGACAAGTGCCTCGGATTGGGATAACCAAGTCACGGCAGAAGTGTAGTTGCCCTGCCTCTTACCCTTGAACCCCATGTAACACCCCCAAATCGTCAGCACCTTGGTGGTGCTGGCGTGGTGGACAGATGCAGGAGCCGTTGAAGTCGTGACGCCTTCGCGTAGCGACATGCTGGCCTTGCCGGCGATGGCTCTTGAATCTGCATTTGTGCAGACTTCCCCCTCCGCGGAAGCTTTGGCAAGGGTGCGCAAGTAGCCAGACAGCATAAGGATTCCCGAACCTCTGCTTCGCAAAGGGAGGCGAGCCACATGAATGGTCGGCGAATTCGAAATCCGTTGAAGTCTTGTGGCATCGAGGGGCCCAACACCCCGTGCCAGCGGAAGCGCGCAAAAGGAGCTGCCTGAGCTACCGAATATGTATATATGTATATATGATTACATATGTGTATACAGACATATATACATATATATATATATACACACGACATTATACGATGTTGTCATATACGATGTCATACCATCTTATATTATATCATATCATATCATATCATATTATAAAGATAACATTTTATATGTTAAGTTATATTCTAATGGCTACTTGAGCTATCCGCCCCCCCCCCGGCCTCTTTGAGGTCGAGGTCGCCTCTCTCTCTCTCTATATATATATGGATGAGTTTTTGGTTAAGGATTTGGTGGTCGTATACACACATGCATTCATATGCATGTAAAAAACCTGCTCACAACACCCGAACTCTAAAGGTGTTCATGAGAAAGAATGGGGCTTGAAGCCGCCACAGGCAGCTTCCAGGCAAGGTGACGAGAAGCCCCGAGCCTCAAACCCTGGCAAAAACCAACCCCAAATGTATGTGTTTATGTTTCTTTTGAATGCCTGAGGAAGATTAAACGCACTGTTATTATTATGATGTTAATGATAGTTGAGGGGTTGAGATTCGAAGCTTCGAGAAGGGCTGAGCCTTTTGGCTCCTTCAGCTGAACTCTACTTGGAGGTTCATGGGTAGTGGTGATTGCTTGCAAAGCTGCTCCCAGCAACCTAACCCTAATCTTTAAGCCCTAAGCCCTAAGCCCTAAACCCTAAGCCCTAAGCCCTAAGCCCTAAGCCCTCAGCCCTAAGCCCTAAGCCCTAAGCCCTAAGCCCTAAGCCCTAAGCCCTAAGCCCTAAGCCCTAACCCCAATCCCGAGAGCCGGCTGAGGCATAGCGTGGAGGTCAACGGAAGGCCAACCTACTGGAATCCCTCGGAAACGCACTTCATCTACTGGCAGGCCACGGGACGCGCAGCCCTGTGGGATTAGGGTTTAGGGTTTATTAGGATTTAGGCCGGCTCTAAGGGAGAAGGTTGCAGGCTCTATGGTCTTTAGGCAGGGCTTCGCTTCAGAAGTGACGTTGGGCCTCAAAGCCCTGAATCCTACGACCGCGAACTCGTATGAACCCTGGGACCCTCAGGCCCTTGGTAAACCGTCAGAGCCTTGGACCCTGCACCCTTAAAACCTCTGGAGCCCTAAACCCGTAGGTCTGAACCCGAAACCCCTAGCAACCCTGAATCCCTATTGGCCACAGCCTTGAAACCACAAAAGCCCTAAGCCCTAAGCTGCCAGAACATGCTAGTATTCCTTTGGGTGAAAAAAACACCCTGAAACTCCTTAAGCCCGAACCCCAAGCGTTGAAAGCCCTAAATCCCCCCGACCCTGCACAGCCTCCCCACCTCCCCCGAAATTGCGCAGAAAACCCGGTGGGCGCTGTGCCCCCACCTCGACGAGCGGAGCCAGGAGGCCCGTCTTGAGTGGCTTGGGGGCGTTTTTTGGGTTTTGGGGGTTTGGGGTTTAGGCTTTAGGGGTTTATGGGTTCGGGGTTTAGAGGTTTAGGGTGTAGGGTGTTTAGGGTGGAGGGTTTAGGGTGGTTTTGGGAAGTCTTGAAGCTACGTAAATTACACCGAGGCCAGCGAGGTCACTGCTGAAGACAAGGTTCCCCCCCCCCCCCCTCCTGCGAAACAACCCCCTCATTTCAGCGAGGTGGCTATGAGCCCTGAAAAGGATTTTTCTGGGGGGAGGAGGCATGGCTTTGCAGGACTCTCGTGCAAATCAGATGCCACCGCCACAAGCCCCAAACCCCGAATACCCAAAACCCAAGCCCAAAACCCTATAACCTACACGTCACCAACCCTGAACTAACCCCGCAAGCCTCTGAGCCCCAAGCCCAACCACCCGGTCATCCTCTGCCCTACCCCGAAGCAATGCCTCCGCACGCCAGATGCCCTACACCTCGGTTTCGGGTTTAGGATGGTGTGCAGGGTTTCCATTTCCGCCCTAAGGTCTAAACCCCTAAAAGCCTTCGATGCCCCTAAAAGGCCCCCCAAAAACCCCCTGATGCCCTAGAAGACTCCCTTAGAGGAATGATGTTCTTTCTTCATGTAAAACCCAAGAAAAACTAAGAAGAGCAACTAAAGACGTTGTGACAGCTTAGTGTTTAGGGCTTTTGGGGCTTCAGAGTTTTTTGTTTGGGTTTGAGGTTTAGGGTTCTAGGGATTATAGGGTTTTAGGGTTGAGGGTTTTGGTTTGATGGACCAGATGGCTCAGTTTCCCAGGGCGGGTGGGGACTTCAAGAACAGCCACAGCCAAAGCTCCACTTCAGCCCTCAGAAATGCAGATTCGCAAGGGCTTGAGAGGGTCTGGAAGGCTTTGGGCTCCTTCTGAACCCCCCTAGATTCTCTCTGCCTTAAACAACACTGAACTTGCGTTGGCATCCTTAAAGCAAAGCCCCAAACCCTGAAGCCCAAACCCCAAACCCTGAACCCTGAACCCCTAAGGTAACCCTAAGCCACGGCGGTCCCAGGACTTGCTGAAGTGCGTGCAGGGCGGAGGCAGAGTGCTGTTATCAGGGGGCCTTCTCGGGTTCAAGGTTTGGCTTGTGGGTTCAGGGTTGAGGATTCAGGGTCGTAAGTTTCCCTTTTGGTTGAGGGTCTAGGGTTCGTTGAGGATTCAGGGGCTTCGGGTTCTTAGGATTTTGTGGGGTTGAGGGCTTTGAGGGTGTTCAGGGTTTTGGCGGGTTTTAGGGGTGCAGGTGCAAGCAGTGGCTGCGCTGCGGCCGATCCAAGTGAGATGTACGCCAAGAGCCCCAGCCCTACAACAGACTATCAGAAACCCTGAGCTCCAAAACCCTAAACCACAAGAGCATAAACCCTATAAACTCCAAAACCCCATAAACCCTACCCCTAAACTCCAAACGCTATAAACCCTAAACCCGAACCCTATAAACCTTAAACCCCAAACCTATTTCAAGGAGGTTAAGGGGTTTAAGGGTGTCAGGGTCTGGCTTGGCTAGCCTTCAAGCCTTGACGGGTGTGCCATGGGGCATCCACCCAAGGCTGCCGAGGAATACAGCCGAGATCAAGGGCTGATGTGCGAGACTTGTGGACAGCTGGTCTAGCAGGTGCCCCTGGAGCGAACCTGCCAGAGGATCAAATGAAGACGAGCCATGGGTAAGCACACTGGCAGCATGTGTGCAAGTCAACCTGCAGCAAGGTTGGACAGAGAGGGCAGCAGATAAAACCAATGGGGAAACATTTGATCATGGCGGTCTGCATGAGAACCATGGCCAGATGGTGTGGCAGCGCAAGGGACAAACCCAAATTCCGTCAATTTCTGCAGGCTGAGCATCTAGCTGGCACTTGGCACCAAAATTCCCAACGCCCCTAAAAACCCTGAAAAAATCCTAAACACCCCAAAAAAGCCATGAACAGCCCAGAAAAGCAACCCCTAGGAAGCCCTGAAGCCTGGTAGCTGTTGGGTCAGGCGTGCGTGGGCTGGCCTACGAGGAGGCCAACAGCTGGGGTTTTTGGGTAGATTAGGATTTAGGGTTTAGGGTTTAGGGTTTAGGGTTTTGGGTTTAGGGTTTAGGGCTTGGGGCTTGGGGTTTAGGGCTTGGGGCTTGGGGTTTAGGGCTCGGGGCTTTAGGATTTGGCGTTTCGGGTTCAGAGAGGTTTGAGAGGCTTGGGGCCAGACAAGGATATAGCGGTTCAGGGGTTTAGGGGTTTAGGCGTTCAGGGGCTTAGGGCATTCGGGCTTTAGGGCTTGCGGGGTTCAGAGGTGCAACGATTTGCAGGCTTTAGGGGGGGTGAGGGGTGTTGGGCGTCGGTGTTTGGGACTGTTCCGCTATTCTGCATCAGGAGCTACCGTGGAGGGGGCCGAAAACCCAAGCATCGTGGCCCACATCTCTGTGTATCCGGGCAAAAGCCACAGAACTTTCATATTCATAGGGCCCCTCAAATCCACCCCAGTTTAGTGGTTTGAGGCCCCCCTAAATCCTAAACCCTAAGCCTGCTGCCAGGCCGCTGACCCCGGCGTCTGGCATGAATATACGGACGGCGGCTTCAGCAAGACCAAGGGCGTCCGACTGAGGCGCGGGCCTTTGAAAAAGATCAGGGTTTAGGGTTTAGGGTTTAGGGTGTTTGCGGGGTTCCAGAATGCGCCGTTTTGAGTCCCTTCTGTAGCCGTGGCCCTCAAAACGCTGAAATTCAGGTTCCTAAGCCCCCAAGCCCTCCCAACCTTAGACGCAAAACGCTCGGTGTCACGTAGGATGTCCGGCTCGATGATGACTGGGGTTCGGGTTTTTTCGAGCTTGAAGGGCTCCCGAAGTTTTGCTCCCTAAGTCAAAGCAGGGCACCACTTTACCCCCTAAGCCCTCCCGTTGCTTAAACATCGATTTCTGGTGGTTTGTTTATCTGGGGCGGGTTGAGAGGTAAACCTGGCATAGGTGGAGCTGTAGCTGCCCCAAACCCTAAAATGTAAACAGGGATTCCTCAACCCAAGCCCTTTCCCTGAACTCATTCCCTGCTGAGGGCTAATGAGCAGCACCCTGCTCAGCCGAGCATCTTTGGTAGGGTTTGCGGGCGAAGGGTGGCCAACCGTCTGTTGGGATAGGAGTCAGACAGATCTGGTTGCGAACGATCGAAGGCATTTGGTTCAATGAGAGGACTACTTCCCACATTCTCCCGATCTGGGAGCATGACTCGGGCAAATGACCAATCCGACCTAGGCGAGGAGGGAACGGAAGAAAAAAACGAAATGAAGGACGGAGGGCAGACACCCTCCAACCAAACCCTAAGCCCTCAGCTGCAACGAACAAGTGCCACAAACGAACCCCTAAAAGGGGGCAGGAGATGATGAAATGTCTCCCAGCCCTACGGCAAAACCCAAGCAGCACCTCTTCAAGTCTTCGGTCCCTCAGGGAGGAGCCTCGCCAGCCGCGAATTCGAGGCCCTGACTGGGGGGAGAGGGGGCCTTGGGGTGGCACGACTCACGACTCCTTGTACCCTTCTTATGCCCCCCCCCTCCCCCTTAGACCCCTCCTTTTACCTCCCCCCCCCCCCCTTAGAACCCCAAACTCTAGACTCTAACGCCCAAACGCTATGGCCTAACTCGCCGAGACTCCTAAACTCGACCCGGCCGGCTTATGATGTCGGAGGTTTCGGGGTTGTGAGGACTTTGGGGTTTTATGGTTTTGGGCTAGAGCCGACTTGAGGATCACGAGCAAAAAAAGTAGGGTTATGGGCAGCCTCAGTTGTAGCTTGCTATGAACCTCCCAATAATATGCATTAGGCATATATGAGAATACAATACCCAGTTTCTGTACATAATACATACATACATACATACATACATACATACATACATACAGACAGACAGACAGACAGACATACACACACACACATACATACATACATACATACATACATACATACATACATACATACATACATACATACATACATACATACATACATACATACATACATACATACATACACACATACATACATACATACATACATACATACATACATACATACATGTCTATATATGTTTACTGTACCTGTTCTATTCATCGGGTTCCCATTGACCAGTTCAGGGCCCGATAGGCTGTGGCTTAGGACTTAGGGTTTAGGTTTGGGAATTTCCGATTATCCAGAGCTTCAGGTCCAGAGGTTGAGCTCCACGTGTTATTCGTGTGCGGGCGTTTTCTGCAGTGTTCTCATCTTAAGGCTGCAGCTATCTTCATGCGCTAGGCATTGATATCCGAATTTCGAGCCTTCCCCGATATGGCACAACAAGTTGCAGGTGCAGGATCAATGCAAACCCTAAGAGGATTCCCTTCTGCCAGGCCGAAAGCGACGAGCGGTGCTCCCGGCGTTCAGAATTTGGGAATTTTGGTGGGAGTTTAGTTAGGGAGTTTAGGGTTCCCTAAGCCCGAAACCCTAAACCCTAGACCCTAGACCCTAGACCCTAAACCCTAAACCCTAAACCCTAGCAAAGAAAAGGCCTAAACCTTAAACCCTAAACCTAAACCCCAAAGGGCTGAGGGCAGCTTCGTGTCCGGAAGCTCCTTCGGCCGCGGCAGGTCGACATCGACCTTGCAGGGAAGGTTCCAGCCACCCTCGACGAAGCCCGCCTGACACAAGCTTTAGGCCCCACCCGAAACCCTAAACCCTAAACCCTAAACCCCAAACCCCAAAACCTAAACCCTAAGCCCTCAGCCCTAAACCCTAAACCCTAAAGTTTAGGGTTCTGGGGGTTTTAGGGTTCAGGGTTGAATCTGTAGCCGCAGATTAGCTTCAGCACTTCTGAACCCCCGGAGTTCAGGGCTTGCATCGCAACTCCAACATCCAGGTTTCGGGTTTAGCCCTGCCATCGGACCTCTCGGAGCCTCCCAGCGCATGCGAGTCCCCCGTGAAGCCGGCCCACCTTGATCAGCCTGGACTCAGGCTCTTACGTTCAGGTTAGACAGACGCAGAGTGCTGAAAACTGTGCACACACACACAGAGTGCCAGGGTATGTATGAGACCCTGAACCCTAGGCCTTGAGCCATTACACTCCTTGAGCCTAAAGCCCAAGCTGGCCCAAACCCTACACCATGGACCCTCAAGCTGAAATCCCAGGCCCTAAACCGCAAACCCCAGACCCCCAAAGCCTAAATCCCCAAACCCTAAACCCCAGGATCGGATTGGCTCTCCCCAAACCCCAAAGCCCAGGAGATGAAGGAGCTCCTGGAATCTCAGCCCGAGGTGGAAGAGGCCTCTTTTCTTTGTTTTGTCTTTTTTGGGGGGTGGGGGGGTGGGAAGGAGGGGTTTAGGGTTTAGGGTTTGGGGCTTTGGGCTTCGGGTTTAGGGATTTAGGGTGTAGGGTCCTTAAGCCCTTAAGCCCCGAGAAGTCCAACCCCTCCCAAGCCCGGTGTAGTTCCACATCTCAGGGTACACGATCCCATGAAGGGCTTCCTACCCTTAGCCCCCCTAAACCCCTCAACCATCAAAGCCCTACCCTGGAGGAGACTCCCAGGTGGAGCACCCGGAAGGGTTGAGGGCTTGGGGTTGGGCTTGGGGTTGGGCGCCTAAGCTCCCAAAACCTCCTAGGCCAAGCCTTTGAGAAGATCGGAGACCTCAACGTTGAATAAAACCTTCAACCTTAAACCTCAAACCTTAACCCCTAAACCCAAAGAGCCCTTTCACCCTAAACCCACAACCCAAACCCTTCGAACCTCTTGTTGATCTATTTTCCTGTCAGGTCTTCGTGGTCCAGGAAGGGAAAGGAGACTTGGACAACTCCATTGGGTGTATAGGGTTTAGGGTTTAGGGTTTAGGTTTTAGGGTTAGGGTAGGCGTGAGAATCACTTGGGCTTGGATTTGGAGTTTCTCAGGGCCCTAAACCCTAAACCCTAGACCCCTAAACCCTGAGACCCAAACCTTGGGGACTCCAAACCTGGTTTTGGGGTTTTAGGAGTTTACGGGTTTCGGGTTTAGCATAGGGGGTTCAGGTTTTAGGGGTGTAGGGGTTGAATTTAGGGTTAAAGACCTAAACTTGAGGCTTCTACAATGCCGATAGGTTCCTTTAGCGCTGGTGGCGCCCGACAACTTGGCGCCTATCTGAAGCCGAAGTAGGTTCTTTTGGAAGTGTCCCCAAAACAAGGCCCCCCGGCCATATAGGGTCCCGATATGAACCCTAAATCATAGACACCCTACACTCAAGAAGCCCTGTAAACCCTAGAAGTCTATAAGCCCTCTAAACTCTATAAACCCTCTAAACTTTGAAAAGTCTAAGCCCTCTAAACCGTCTAAACCGTCTAAACCCTCTAAACCCTCTAAACCTTCTAAACCCTCTAAACTTTTCTCAAAGACTAAGCCCGGCCCTCTACACCCTCTCAGCCTAAGCCCTATACTTCGTGCACCCGCGCGCCTCGCCGCGCTAAGGTGAGGCTGGCCTTGTCGTGTCCTTCCGCAGCCCGCGCTCCGCGCGGGAGGCGCTGCAGGTGGGTGCGCGCCCGAGGTTCGGGGGAGGTGTAGGGTTTAGGGCTCAGGGCTTAGGGCTCAAGGCTTAGGGCTTAGGGTTTAGGGGGTTTAGGGTTTAGGGTTATTTGGGATTTTTGGGTTGTTGGGGTCTCAGGGTGTTCATGTGGGTTTGGGGATTAGGGTTTAGGGCCCTTCAAGCTCCTGAGCAGTTGACTTCGCATTGAATGGGATCAGACACAGGAAGTGCCGTTTTGCCATGTTGTTGTCTTGGGTGCTTAAGGGAAAGGGGCTTAAAGGGGAGGGGGGTAGGGCAGCAGCTCCTGACAGCCACATGCACCATCCCAATCCTTAACCCCAAAACCCTAATCCCTACACCCTAAGCCCTAGTCCCTAAACCCTGAGCCCCACACCCTAAACCCTAAACCCTAAACCCAAAACCCTAAACCCCAAACCCTAAACCCTAAACGCTAAAACCCTAAAGGCAAACTGGGGGAGCACCCAGGCCGGAAGCTGCTCCACCACGACCCAGACGTGGGTGACCCAGTTGCTTCAGGGATTTCGGGGGGGTTGGCCATAGGGGGTCGGAATAAGTTGCTAGTCGTATTCCCTTTAGGGTCCCTTTGTAAAAAAGACTAGAAGAGCCCCCAAAACCCTATGAAAAATATTCGGGCCCCTACATTACCTCCTTCATCCCAAAGACCTCGACACCGAATTTTTCAATCCACGTGCCAGGACCCGGGTTGAGGGTTTGGGGCATGTGCTGCTAGGGTTACGGCTTGGGGGTTTGCAGGTTAGGGTTTTGGGGGCTTAGAGGACTAGGGGTTTAGGGGTCTACAGGCTTAAGGGTGAGAGGTTCCCCTTGGTACCTCGTGGGGGGTTTGGGGTTAGGGTTTGGGTCCGGCAGGCAGGCCGCCTCGGAACATTCCAAAGCTCAAGCCACTTCAGAAACCTCTAGGCCTTCAGGGCCTAAACCCTAAACCCGAACCCCTAAACCCTAAACCCCATACCGCTTTGGGTTTCTTTGAGGGTTCCGGGCCCTGAGGTCATCGACCCTTTGACGAGCGAGGACGCCGCGCGCCTGCTGGAGGTCAGTCGAGGCGCGGCTTTGTTTGCCTAAGCCCAGCTTTAGGGGGTTCAAGGCGGGGCTTAGAGGGGTTTTAGGGTTCCGAAGATTAGGGGTTTAGGGGTTTAAGGTCGGGGGGTTTGGGGGTTTTAGGGCTCCGGGGGGTAGAGGGGGTTTAAGGGTAAAAGATCAACCGTAAACCTTAAACTCCAAACCCTGCGTCCTGCAGGTGGCTTTCGGCCGTACCTTGCTCGCTCAGCAGAGCTGCCACGGCCTTGGCTTGTGCCGTGGAGATTCAGGGGTTCAGGGCTTTGGGGATTGAAGATTTTTTGGAGGGCTTAGGGATTTGTTTAGGGGTTTTGGGGGAGTTAGAGTTTTGGGGTTCGGGCTTAGGGCTTAGTGTGGGGCTTTAGGGCGAAGGGCTTTGGGTGGTCATCATGGGAGTCTGGGAAATGTTTTCCGTGAGCCTCGTGGCTTCAGATTTGTTGGTTTGGGTGCTTAGAGTAGCAGTTGGCAGCTGCTTCAGAGCCTAAGCCCCAAACCCCACATCCCTAAACCTGAGTCCCAAACCCTGCGCCCCAACAGTTTTTGAGGATGGGAGGGTCTCTTTGCCGCCCTTGCCAAAGCTCCTTACAAGGGCCTCTAACCCTCTACAGGCTCAGGGTTTTAGGACAATCAATCCCTGACGCCCCAAACCCTGATCCCTGAAACCCCTAAACCCTAGTAGAGGCACGCTGGAAGCTGGGTTTCATTCCTGGGCACCTGACTTGGGATTGGTCTGGTTGCGACTGACTCAAACAGCACCGCTAGTGCAAACCGTAGCACTTCAGGTTTTGATGAGTCATCCTTGTTCATACCAGTACCTTTGCTATGGTTCTAAAGAGGACCCACCCGAGGCCTCCAGCAAGAGTTTAGGTGTAGGCGCATGTGGGGTATTGACCGAAATCATGGCCCGTACACCGAAAGTGAACTCCCTCTTGCAGAGCAACCCTAAACCCTAAACCCTAAACCCTAAACCCTAAACCCTAAACCCTACACCCTAAACCCTGAACCCTAAACCCTAAACCCTAAACCCTAAACCCTAAACCCTAGACCCCAAACCCCAAACCCCAAACCCTAAACCTAAACCCTAAACCCTAAAGCCTAAAACCTAAACCCTAAACCCAGTCCCCCAAAACCCACACGCGGCGGCCTGAGGCCCAAAGACACCGGCGAGGTGGATCGCGTGCCTGACCTGGATGCCCCCCCCCCCCCCCCCTCTTAGCATGACAGCCTTGAATGCGGTATTGTGGCAAAGAACTTAAAAGCCTAAGCCTTAAACCAAAGCCCTAAACCCTAACCCTAAGCCGTGAACCCAGAGGTTGAGAGAAACGCAAGGATATTTCAAAACACGGTCTCTTCGAATGTCAAGCTCTCCTCGAGGTTTGGATATGAGGTGATCACTGTTCAGGGACTCTTGTTTGCGAAAGTCGCAGGATTTTGCGATACTGCTGCTGCGCTCTACATGCCAAAGGGAATGTTGTTGTAGTTGCGATAATCAGGGAGCATAAGGCAAAGGGTTGAGAGGTATAGGAGCCCTCAACCCTCAACCCTTGACCCGCAATAACCCCAACCCTCGACCCGAAGCCCTCAACCCGACCAAGGACTCGACGCCCAAGCGTGGGCGGAAGTCTTCGACGGAGCGGTCGAAGCCCGATTGTAGGTTCAGAGGGTTCGGAGTTTGAGGTTGAGGGTTTAGGGTTCGCAGTGTTTGGAGTTTGTGGGGTTTAGGGTTCACCGGGCTTCGGGTCTCGGAGTTTCAGGTTTCGGGCTTTAGTTCTGGGTTTAGTTCATGGCGAGCCCCACTTTGCTCGCTGGGGTTGCTCCAGCACATCAAGGGAACTTTCAGAGCCGGAAGCGATTGCTGTTGGGGTTTTTGGGGCTTCTGCCCCCTTCCCCCTTCTCATGATCAAGGATCTGTTCTCTTATGTGTTGCCTACTTGGAGGTTCCGAGGTTCGTCGCCAGTCATATCCGGAGCTAGAAGTGGGCAGCGAAAGTGATGACTTGGTTACAAACTTAGCTGATTTTGCTTATAACCCTGCTTGTATCTACCACGGGCCTTCAAGTACCCCAATGAAACGTGTGAGGCATGCGCAGTGCGTCTTGGGTTAGCCCCTCCTACTCCTCAAGACCGTATGGGACCGCACGGAGGAGTAATGGACAAAGGAAGCCAGCTTCGTTGGGCAGGAGAAGTTCGTGAAAGGGGGGCCGACAACTGGAACTCATCCCAGGCAGAACCGAAGTGCAAAGGCTGCTGTCCTTTCGTGTCGGGAAAGCAAGCGTTAGCAACAAAAAGCAGCAAGTCTTGTGGCGGGGGGTGTTCCCCTAAAAGCCTCCAAAATCCCCTCCAGCGCTTGGCTCCGAAAGTGAAAGCCCTGCAGCTCTCTCTGTGGCTAAGGAAGCCCAAGGAGCCTTCGCCTGTGGAGGCTGTCCCGTGGCTCGGCCCGGAGGGGGTTCGTAGTTGAGGCAGGCGGCATGTTCGCGCAGAAGGTGCAGAGAAACTGTCCCCTTACTTCTTGGGGGAGTGGTCTTCGCCTGGCCTTGGAGTCCTCCTGAGTTTGCTCCTTCTGTGTACTCTTCTTTTGGCACTTTTACCAGGATGTCCAGTGTCTTTGCTGCTGGTTAAACAACAAAGGGCACCCTTTTGTTTCTAGGCTTCGGGACTGGGAAACGTAGTTAGAGTGTTGGACGGTTTGGGCTTTCAAGTTAGGGGCTGTGCTGAGTCGGGTTTCACGGGGTTTGGGTTGAGGGCTGATGTTGTGGAGCGTTCGGTCTTGCGCAGGCACACATCCTTGCTCCCCCAAAATAGAGCTACCGATTTTGGAGGTCCTGATAAAAGGGTTATGCTGCAACAATCTGGCGGTTTGATCCTTGGATTCGGGTGCACGGCTGGTGTTGCGAACTGGGTGTAGGGGTCTCCTTTCTTGTTGTGGGTGCCCTTTCTGGGGGAGACCGGGTTTTGGAACCTTTAGTGTTCGAGTCATCTCTTGGCAAAGGGTCACTTCGACGCCGCGGTCTGCCGAGGCAGAACTACGTTTGCACGCGACTGCTTTCACGTGTTGAAAGTCTGGCTGCTGCATCGTCTGAGCTCACATCATGTGAAGCACAAGCCCGGACTGATCAGTTCCAAGCCGCACGAAGAATTTCAAGGCAGGGGTCCCCGTTTAGTTTCATCTGCGCCGTGCGATCACGGACATTTAGCTTTTGTCAAAGCGAGCATTTTGTCTCTTTGACAAACCTGCGAAATTTCGTGGAGGCCACCGATCAGGCAGGAATCAGAACAGGCTGTGAACAGTAGAGCCCGAATGGAGCTCATTCCCAGACTTTCATGTGCTCATGTATGAGCCGTCAACACATGTGCAATATATGTACCCGAAACCAAAAAACACGAAACCTTAAACACATAGCATCTCGGAAGCCCCTTCTGACGCCAAGAGTTTTTACCGCAGCTATAAAGCCGAAACCCGGAACGAGCAACTTTGAAAACTTTTGCTGAAGCCATGTCGCTAGTGGGGGCTAGTGGGGGCCTGTCAACAGAAATCGCTTGGCACGCCCTCATGGTGCGAGACGGAGCCACTTCCACAACCCCTGCCAAGGAAGCCGAGGGAAACATCCCCGGAGGAGGCTGTTCCGCATCTCGGCGCGGTTTTGAGGGCTTTCTGAGGGCTTTCTGAGGGGTTTCGGTAGCAGGATGTCAGGGCTGCGACCATGCTCTGGCACCCTAAGGTGTCGTCGAAGGTTGGTTGTCGGGTTCGTGGCTGGGTTCTAGATAGGCGCAGTTACCGGTCGCGTGAGCGTGATGCGTGACCGTAAGACAGGGAAAAGGTTGCACAGTAGAAAAAGTCCCGAACCTTCATTCGTTACAACTTCATGTCGTTGCATGTGCTACGTTGACTCGCTGCCTTCATCCGAATAACATTCATCGCCTGGGCCGCCTTGACCAGGCATTCGTTTGCGCAAAGAAGCACGGTCTTGCACAAATATTTTGTAGAATGTTCCATGTTCCATGTGAAGATGCCGGCATGGCGACAGGGCCAGAAGAAAATTGTAAGCACACGACCCAAACGCTAGACGCTGCTAGACCCGCATGCCCCAACCTCACAGATGTGCGTTTTTAGGGAACTGGAATACCACCGATATAGCTACATGTATATTATCTGTATGTGCATAAAGATGGCAGATCATGTTGGCATAGCTCCTATGGCAATTTAGTTCCCGCGCAGCAACCGGGTAAGGCAGCTGAGATCAGAACGCTGGAAGCAACTCTCGTCAAGCATGTATACACTGCGGCGCAGCAAGTAGTACGGCTTGCTTGTCAAATTGAAGGAGCCTGGCGAGAAAACCTGAAACACTTTTGCACATATTTCAGAACGTCTCATTTGGACATTGGCCCCCAAACGCTCACTACACGCATCGGCAACTTCTCTGAGGAAGCCGGCGGAAAAGTCACCGGCGGAGGGCTTGTCGAAACCCGGCGAGCAGTTTTGAGTTAACTGAAGTATGCTGTTATGGAATGTCCAGGGTGAAAATGGTTGGCGCAGCCTTTGGGCTTTGGAGCTTGGGGGTGCGAGTTCTAGCATGATAGATGGAGCTCCACGGTTCGCTGCCTGCCGAGTCTTGCGGATTGCTTGGCTTTCGGGACTTTTAGGGACCTTTAAAACTTTAGGAGTTATCAGATATGGCTGTCGGACCGAATGATGTCGAGCTTTTGTGTTGGCGGTTGTTCTGTTAGTCTCAACTTCTTTGCCGCTTCTTTCAATCTAGTCACAATGGTCCGCCCTATGGACGTGCACGCTCAGCGCCAAACCCGGCACGCACAAGCGAAAAATGGCCGGTTCCCGCATCGCGTGCGTGGCGCAAGTGCGGGACGCACGCCAGGGTCGCGCGACGGGCGGATGGTGGTGCGTCTTAAAGGGCCAACGCATTCAGAGCATCCCGTCTCAAAGCAATGCAAGGCTTAGGGTTTAGGGACTGAGAGCCGCCACAAAAGTCGCTGAAGGAGAGCTGTGGCACCGCCAGCAGCAGCAGAAACTTCTGAGCAAAGCCCATTGTGGCTTGGCAGTTCTTTGCGTGCATTGCAGTTTATGGGTTCCGGTTTGCAACTTTGGGCGCCGTCTAACGGTGTCTGGAGGGTCTATAGGGGACTGAATGTGGCTTTCGCAGGCACTCAGCCATTGTTTTTCACCACGGAACCAGCAAAACCCTGAGTCGCAGAATGTCCGCCAAAACCTTGCAAGGAACCTTAGGGGCTACGTAGGGCTACTTTGGTTTAGGGAAATAGGGTTAATGTCCTCCAAATCATGGTCGGATATGTCGGTGCCGATCACTTGGGACTCTTCGTGCTGGCCCTGAAGCCGTACAAAACCCCAAAACAGCCCTCAAAGCCCGAAAGCCACAGAAACAGTGCAAAACCCGTCAAGTTCCTAAAGCAACCCCTCAGAAGCCCCCCCCCCAAAGCCCTAAAGCAACCCTAAAACCCCTAAATCCTAAACCCTAACCTTGAACCCCCAATCCAGGAAGCCGATCCCAGAATCAGTCGCTGCGTCCAGCGACGCCGCGCCCAGCGATGCCGCGCCCAGCGATGCCGCGGCGAGCTTCCCATCGTACGGGCCCTAAGTCCTAATCCTGAACTGGTTTAGGGTTTAGGGTTTAGGGTTTAGGGTTTAGGGTTTCGGGTTTAGGGTTTAGGGTTTAGGGTTTAGGGTTTAGGGTTTAGATTTAGGGTTTGCTGTGACGTGGCACAGAAGCTGTGAAGGTTGGGATGACGACTGGCTTCGAAAGCTTCGTGGCAAAGCCACCCAAACCTATTCCTTCAGGGTTTTGGCCCAAACTCACGTCAATTGCCTGCTTCCCAAAACTTCCAGGAGTTGAGGGTCTGTCACGAAGCCCTGATGTAGAGTCTGTGGGAGGAAGTCCAGGATTCGGAAAAAAGTGGCCGATTCCAGTAATAGTTATGCGCAGATTTGGATGGCAGAAATAACCCATGGAAGGGCGACTCTTTGAGAGCTGTACTTCTGGCCATAGGATCGTCCCCTTAGCAACCCATCGGCCCCCCTTTCTTCTCTCTACCCCCCTAAGCTTTTAGGTTTAGGGCTTCCTCACTTGCCTGGAGCTGTAAGGATGGGTTGGTAGCGTCACGGCCAGCTTGCCATTTCCAGCCACACTGCGCTCCGAAGCAAAGTTGGCCCAAAGCTCTTGGCATACCTTCATCCCATCTGCGAAACAGTTCCTCGAGAATGCGTGGGTTCATGCGCCTCCTCGTGTGGATTGTGGTCCAGGCCTCCGTACTGGCGCTTCGCGACCGAGACGCCACAGACCTGAACATGGACCAGGCCAGTGCGGAGCTTGCCCGCCCTACCCCAGAGGAGACCGCCATGATCCAGGCCGAAGGAAGCTCCGAAGTGGGGAAGAAATGCTGCTGTGACGGTGAGTACTACACACTCGCTCATGCTGAGAGCTGTTCGGCGCAGGGAGCGCGCCTGGTGAGGACGAGCTCAGTCGGATGCGGGAGCACCTTCACAGGAACATGCAGCAGGTACAACTAGGACGGCTGAGACAGCACTGCGGAGTTGAGCCCAGAAAAGCAAGAGCGTCGGACATGCCACGCCGAACCACCCCTGTAACTCGAGCAGCAGAGTGAGTGGGTCCCGAAGTGCGCTGCGCTGCAAAGACGCTAAACCCGAAATCCGGATCCTCGTGCGTAAGCATGGCTCTCAAGACCCCACTCCTCCCACAAGGCCCCACAAAGCTGCTGGCTGCCACGCCATTCCGCGCAGTTAGGATCTAGGGTTCAGGGTTTAGGGTTTCGGGTTAAGGGTTTAGACGGCTGGTATAACCCTTGAACCCCTGAAAACCCTCAAACCCCTAAAAGGCTCGCTGGACCACTCGCGGCCCATGTGATTTTGTGACGTTTTCTCGAGGTATTGGGAGACCCAGGAGATGGACCTGCAGGAGTTTAGTCAAGGGTTTTGAGTCTAGGGTTTAGGGTTTCGGGTTTTGTGGATCCCACAGTTTTTGAGGGTTTTGTGTTCAGGGTGAACTTGGATTCGCGCACCCCTAAAGCGTAGACCCTACACCCTAAACCTTGTCAAGAATCCCATCGAAAAAGGCAAAAAACCGTCGGATAAATCAGGGTTTGGGGTTGGGGGGTTTGGCGGTGTGGGGTTTGGGCTTTAGGGTTTTAGGCGTGAGGGTTTTAGGGTTTAGTGTCTGGTTTGGAGTTTGCAGTTTAGGCCCTGCTACTGGACCGCCCAAAATAATCCCGCTATACGACCCCTACGCGGGGACCCACCAAATTGGAGAATTGACCCGTGTCGAGTAAGCTCCTTTGGTCCCTTACAGGGTACCCTCCTTTAGTGCTCTGCGTCCGCGACCCCCTAATTTTGCAAACCCCAAGCCCAGGACCAAAGCATCCTAAACCTTAAATGCCCCCAAAGGATCCCCCCCTCGCCTGTTCCTAAACCTCAGCGCCCCTAGCCCTGAGGCCTAAACCCTGGGATGAGGGAATCAGGTTCTATCCCAGCCCTCACCCCTGGAACGCGAACTCACAAACTTCCCCCACTACGAACCTGCTGAAAACCCCAAGCCCTGGGACCCTCAACCCCTTGCTTGCCCTATGTAAAGGGGGGATCTGACGTTGTTTTTGAGGGTCCCACTAGTGTCCCACTGCAGGAGCTCCTCATACAGCAGGAGCAGAGTCAAGCCATGGAGGACTGCTCCCGCTGGCTTTGGAAGGTCTTGCTGCCTGCAGCTTGTTCCCTGAAGCGAGACCCAAAATTCTGAAGCCTAAAGCTCAAGACATGCAAGTTTAGGGTTTAGGGTTTAGGGTTTAGGGTTTAGGGTTTAGGGTTTAGGGTTTAGGGTGCATGCGGCTCGCTTCTTTCTGAGGGACTCGCTCAAAGCTCAATGGGCCCCCATGCTGACAAGAGCTGTCATCTGCGAAGGCAATTCAGTCTCGCACCAGTTCGCACCACCCTGTCATTTCAAGCCCTAAAACGCCTTTAGACACCCTAAAGCCCTAAATGCCCCAAATGCCCCTAACAGCCCCAAAAACCCCCAAAAGCCCAAACAGCCATGAAGCTCGAAAAGCCCTAAGATCCTGGAACCTAAATGCCAGGCCCCCGAAGCCTCCAGAACCCCTCACCCTAAACCCTAAACCCCGAACCCCAAACCCTAAACCCCAGACCCTGAACCCTAAACCCCAAACCCCAAACCCTAAACCCTAAACCCTAAACCCCAACCCTGAACCCTGAACCCAAACCCTGAACCCTAAACCCCAACCCCAAAAGATTCCAAGAGCCCCCAGGAGCTGGAGCCACGGATCGAGCTGGGCGAGCCGCAGCTTGGGCTTAGGGGTTGAGGGGTTTAGGGGTTTAGGGTTTAGGGTTTAGGGTTTAGGGTTTAGGGTTTAGGGTTTAGGGTTTAGGGTTTAGGGCTGAGGGCTTAGGGTTTAGGGCTGAGGGTTTAGGGGTTACGGTTTAGGGCTTCGGGTTCTGCAGGCAGGGCTTACGGCGCAGGATCTCGAGTTTCGGGTTTTCCTGGGTTTAGGGTCCAGGGATGTCGAGGGTTTCTCGGGGCTTGGGCTTCATGAGGGCGAGTGAGGAGGGCCGAGGAAGCCTTTGCCTAGAAGCCCTCAAGAGAGAGAGAGTGAGCTCTTCTTACTTCGCGCAACGGTCAGGGCCCCAAAAATCCTCACCGGCTGAGGGCTTGGTAAGTTTTGGAGGCTGTTCTTTTGGTGCTTTCCTTTCTGGCAAGCCCTGATGAAACCTCGTGAGCCTAAAACCCTCAAGAAGCCCTGGGCTGCAAGCTTTAGCCTCCAGACGGAGACCCTTCTTTCAGGGGTTTAAGGGGCTTCAGAGGTGATTTGAGGGTTTGGAGGCGGAAGCTTTCGAGGTCAAAGTTAATGAAAGACCTTCCGGGCTTTGGGGTTTGAGGATTCAGGGGCTTAAGGGTTCAAGGGTTCAGTGATAGGGGTTCCGGGGCTTTAAAGTTTAGGGGTTTCAAGGGCCCCCTCCAAAGCCTTCAGCTCCCAGGAAAACCATGGACGTGGAGTTAGACAGCCCGCCCAAAGAGACTGATGGGACCCGCCGGGTTGTGAGTTCGGGGCATTCAATGATACACAAACCCATATGTATATGTATATGTATATGTATATGTATATGTATATGTATATGTATATATGTATATATGTATATATGTATATATGTATGTATATGTGTATGTATATGGTCTCACTCTAAGTTATGGAAAATGCGTAAACCTTACTGCGAACCAAAAACAATCTTCAATCAGACTCTCCCCCGCAGGTCCGGCCCAGGGAAGTTGGTACCCAGGGAAAAGTCTGCCATTTACCTTGGAACCTTGATGACAGACACCTTTGACAACAGAGCCGAAGTCTCCAACAGAATCGGCGACTGCGTCGCTACATGCAACCGCTTGAAGTTGCCAATACGAGCATCAAGTGGAAAATTCAAGTATTCAATGCTATTATCCGCTCGAAGTTGCTTTACGGGTTAGAATGTTTGCAGCTTACTGATGCTGAACTATCAAAGCCCAACGCCTTCCAAAACAAATCGTTGCGTATGATTCTACATATCCCTCCCACATAGAACAAACGAATGCCAGTATGTATGACAGAATCAAGAAAGAGCACGGTTGCTCTTTTGAGCACTTTGCAGATACTTGGCGTAAGACAAAATGCAGACTCTTGGCTCATATATTGCGAGCAAACCCGGCAGATCCACTTGTCCAAGTTACTCTCAAAAGTGACGGAACAACACCTGGAAAACCCACAAGAAGAAGAATCGGAAGACCCAAAGCAGATGGGATCATTGGGACCTATGAAGATGCGTTTAAACTACTTCATGGAGCTAACCAAGTTTTGTTAATGCTGACAACATGCAACATCTAGTGGAGATTAAGCAGGCAGCAATAAACCGTGAAGGACCGTTTGCTCCATAGTCTGGAAGAATACACTGGGACTCAGTCCCGCAGGCCTCTGGCCTTTAGAGGTACTTCTCGGGGTAATCTCGTCATCTTTGCTTGGGACGCGTGGGCAACTTTCTATTTTCACAGATATCGCTTCTAACTTAACCCTAAACCCTAAACCCTAAGCCCTAAACCCTAAACCTTGATGATTACAAGGTTGAAGGATGTTGGACTTGTTTCACCTGGTGCACAGCCCTCATCGATGATGTGCTATTCACTTTCTACAGACCTGTTGGGAGCCCATTTGCTCTCGCTAGAAAAATGTGCATGTGTATACATATACATATCTAAATAAATAGGCAAATAAATGAATAAGTTAATATATATATATAT